>JANIIA010000191.1:28022551-28033923 GCA_027478495.1 Erythroxylum alaternifolium | reverse complement strand
TTTATTAATGAATTAATGAATAAGTGGACATGTACACATGTCACACTCTCATTGGCTACTAATTTTCTTCCCAATTCTATTTCAATTTCTCTCCAATTTCCAATGGTTCAATTCCAAAAATTCTTAATTTCATATGCCTAAGTTTTCAGTGCCATTGGACAGTCAATTTTACTACCGGATGACCCCTATTCTGTCACTTAGCAATTTTTCGGGTCCGGAAACAATTCTGAAAAATTCCCAAAAAATTCCTATAATTAACTAAAAATGGAAAAACCCTAATGGACCTCTCCAATACCAATTATCAATCACACAAAGCACTTTTCTATAAAACACACAATTATTCACAATTAAACCGGGAAAATGTCATGAATGCATGTACAAACATTTACATGTGCAAAAAATTCACTATTGGCTATTCATGTGCATATATGAATGCATGAATATGTCAAAACACTTTAATTAATCCTAACCTATTCCAAAATGACCAAAATACCCTTCCCATAAGTGAGGGGATGTTACATCCAATGTTATTGATGTGCCCTTTAATACTTGGTGGTTAGATACTAGAGCAACAATTCATGTTACGAATTCCTTATAGAAATTGATAAGTTGAAGAAGACCAACTAGTTCTGAGCAATATGTGTAATGGGAGATAATATCAAAGTCAAAGTTAAATTTTTTGGGATAATTAGATTACAGTTGAATACATGACATCTTTTGGTGTTACATGATGTTGCTTATTTATCATCTATTAGGAGGAATTTGATTTTTGTATCTATTTTGGATAGACTAGGTTATAGTCTTATTTTTGGAACTGAAAAACTGGCTTTGTATCGTGACTCTCTTTTGGTGGGAAATGGAATTTTATGTGAAAATTTATACAAACTTGAGTTGAATGATGTTGTTACTGTTGCTTTTCCCTTAATACTGTTATTTATTCTAAACATATGAGGTTGGATTTAAGATCTTCTATGTCATGGCATAAACATTTAGGCCATGTTTCTAGAGACAGAACGGAGAGGTTAGTAAAAAATAGTGTACTTTAGGATCTTGATTTTTCGGATTTCACTGCCTGTGTTGATTTTATTAAAGGAAAGTTGATCGCCAAGACTAGAAAAAGCAAAACAGACAGGTGGTCAGAATTGTTAGAGTTGATTCATACTGATATATATGGCCAGTTATTTCACCTACTATAGGTGGTTATAAATACTTCATCACTTTTATTGATGATTTTTTCCAGTACTGTTATGTGAAGCTCATTCGTGAAAATTTTGAATCTTTTGAGGCGTTTAAGGTTTTCAAAACAAATGTTGAGCTTCAAAAGGGCAAGAAAATCAAGGTAGTTGATTATGATAGAGGTAGAGAGTATTATGAGCGTTATGATGAGAGTGGAAGAAATCCAAGGCCTTTTGCTAGATACTTGCAAGAATGTGGTATTAAAGCAAAATATATAATGCCTAGAACACCTTATCAGAATGAAATCACTAAAAAAAGAAACCACACACTTCTTGATATATTGCGGTGTATGTTAATTCATTCTAGTTTGCCAAAATTTTTATGGGATAAGGCGTTAAGATAACTGCTTATATTTTGAATCAAGTACCTGGCAAGTTTGTCCTAAAGACTCTATGTGAGTTATGGTCAAGTCAAAAACCAAGCTTGCATCATTTTCATATTTGAGGATATAGGGCAGAAGTGAGGCCCTATAATCTACAATTTAAGAAGATTGATCCGAAAACTATTAGTGGCTACTTTATAGGCTACACTGTCGGACCAAGGGGTTCTAGGTTCTATTACCCATCTCATATGACCAAAATTATAGAATCAGATAGAGTTGTCTATTTTGAAAATGAATTTGGTTTAAGTCAAAGGTCAACAGAAATTGTATTTAAGGAAGAACATATTCTAATCGCTATACCTATCGCTTCCGCTCATACTAATGACCCTATGATTGAATAGATTATAGTAGAATCTCATGATGAACCTCATAATCAAGTACATAATGAAGTCATTGATACTGGGGATGATGAAGTTACTATCAGGAGATCAAAAAGAACATGTAGACCTGCCATTCCTGATGACTATATTTCCTATTTGCAGGAACATGAGTTTGATGTGGGAAATAATACTAAATTAGTTAGTTTTCAAGAAGCTATGAATAGTCTTCAATCTGTATTGTGGATGAATGCAAAGGAAGATGAGTTGAGTTTTATGTCACAAAATGAAGTTTTAGAGTTGGTTGAACTACCTAAAGGTTGCAAACTCATTGGGTGTAAGTTAGTTTACAAAATCAAACATGACTCAAGTGGACAAGTAGAAAGGTATAAGGTTATATTTGTGACTAAAGGTTATAACCAGAGACAAGGGATTGATTTCAATGAAACCTTCTTACCAGTCTCTACCAAAGATTCAGTACGAATCATCATGGCTATAGTTGCTCATTTTGACTTAGAACTCAATCAAATGGATGTGAGGACTGCCTTCGTGAATGGAGATCTGTATGAGAATGTTTATATGACTCAACCAGTTAGTTTCGAGATGAATGGTAAAGAAAAATTAGTTTGCAAGCTCAAGAATTCTATATATGGGTTACAACAAGCATCAAGGCAGTGGTAGCTCAAGTTTGATATGTTTGTCACTGCAAATGGCTTCAAGGAGAACGTAGTTAATCAATGTATATATATGAAGTTCAGTGGGAGCAGTTTCATTTTTCTAGTACTGTATATTGATGACATTCTACTTGCTTCTAATGATATTGATCAATTATTTGAGACAAAATAACTATCATTTAGCCATTTTGATAAGAAGGATCTTGGTGAGGCTTCTTATATACTTGAGATTTAGATTCTCCGAGATAGTGCTAATGGGATTCTTCGATTGTCTCAAAAGACTTACATTGATCAGATCTAGAAAAGATTCAATATCCATTCTTGTTCTCCTAGAAAGGCACCAATAGTGAAAGATGAAAAAATCTCAAAGGCCCAATTTTCACAAAATGATAAAGAGAGATGAAATGAAAGGTGTTCCTTATGCGTCATTTGTAAGCAGTCTGATGTAAGCTTAAGTATGCATACGCCCTAATATTGCTCTTGTTGTAAGTGTTTTGGGAATATACTTAAGTGATCCTGGTCTTAGCCATTGGAAAGTAGTTAAGAAAGTCATGAGGTATCTTCAGGGTAGCAAAGATCATATATTGACTTATCAACAAACTGACACTCTTGATATAGTTGGGTTTAGTGACGCTGATTATACAGGATGTGGGGATGATAAAAAGTCCACTTCAGGCTACATCTTTATGATGTCTAGAGGAGCTGTACCATATAAAAGTGTCAAACAGACACTCACAACATCCTCTACCATAGAAGTAGAGTATATGGCGTGCTATAAGGCAGCTTATGCAATATGGCTGTGAAATTTTATTTCAGCATTAGGTATTGTAGATGCTATTTTGAGTTTGTTCAAATTGTATTGTGATAACTCTGCAAATGTAGCTTTCTCTAAGAACACTAGAAGTACTTCTCGCTTAAAGCATATTGATATAAAGTACTATTTTGTTAAAGAGAAAGTTGCTGAATCACTCATTACTGTTGAGTATATGCCTATAGCTAGCATGTTATCAAATTCACTTACAAAAGGCTTGCCTATATATGTGTTTGTAGAACACGCCTCCGGATGGGATTGTTAGGTGCCTAGCTTGATAAGATTAGTGAGAGTTTGCTAATTTGTATTGAACAAGTTAGTACTTTGTACGGATTGCTTATGACGTATATATATGAAACATGCATAATTATGTTTGTAGTCACTTCTTGTTAATATTGGCATATATATGTTGATATATATATGTAGTTTGACGAAATGATAGGTACAAAAGGAGACAAATGCGTAGTCTCAATTGTTGTACTGCATATATATTGTTTTAATGGTTATTGTTGTATTTGAACATCTCCAAGGCCTAATCATCTGTAGTATATATATCATGTCGATATAATATTGGATATGATTTATTTGACTGCTTTTGGATGATGAAGATTGGTATGGCAGTTTGATTATATTGTCCAAGTGGGAATATGTTAGAAATATATGGACTAATATAATCACAACATTAATTCCATATTTATGACCATTAATCAAATTGCCTAATGTATGTTTAACAATCATAATAGGATGGTTAATAGTTTGCTAATTGCATTTGAAACACATGGTATTACCCTAATAACTATATGTTGGCCTATTAAACTAATAGTTCATAATATCCTTGAAACGACCCAATTATCTTTTTCTACCCCTTAGGGTAGAACATGTTATAAGGAATAACATATGGTGAGATTGTGTGCATGTGAAAATAGAAAATTGGGTCTTCTACCATAAGCGTCCTCTCTTGCATAAGGTTTGTTGATATTAATAGGTTGTGGTGTCTAAAATGGAGAGATTTCACCAAGATTCTATGCCAAACATTAGAAGTATGTTAACTTTATTGTGTAGTTAATGCTCTAAATAAAATGTAGATCTTGATGATTGCATTTGTGAATAACATTATGTTCATGATATAATGAATCAAATCTTCATAAAAGTTTAGGGTAAATATTATGCATTTACATTTGAGTCTTGGCAGGTTATACACGATATAGAAGTAGTCCATTCAAGAGTGACATTATAAGCTTTTTCTATTAATAAATGATATCAATGCTTGCTCTAGTTACAACATTACTTTTCATCAGTTCAAAAAATGGTCAACACATTATAAGGAGCTTTGGGATAGTGTAAGTGGGTGTAAACAACAAAGATGTTGACTTATCATGAATGCTTCTTTTCCCAGCGCAACGGAAAGCTCACATTATCTTTCTCTATATGGTATTAGAGAGGGTAGAACTCCTCAACCACTTTGTTTTTTCCTTGTTCAACTTCAGCTCTTAAAAAGCTCAAACTTGGCTTTCTTAAGCTTACTCCCACTATTGTTTCTGTGCTAGATATATGTCTAATTTTGTAACTTTCTATCAATTAAACGTCATTGTTAAGGTTAAAATTTTTCTATGAATATGAACAACCTTAATGAGAAGTACTGTTATTAGAAAAGAAACTTAAAATATAACATTTGAGAATTCTTAAACGATAATTTACTCAAATTGTTTCACACTTATATCATTAACTACCAAAATTCTCATTAATCTAAAAGAATTCATCATTCACAAAAATTATTTATATAAACATAGTCATCCAAACTCTCTCTGTCTCTCTCTCTCACACACACATATATAGAATAAAACAATTATAGTCAATTTGATCCATTGGCTTTAATTAAACTCCACATTGTCAATTATATGCACTGAATTTATCGCCAATCTCTTTGTCTTCTAAAAAAATATATCAATAAGGGATGAGTTGCCTACTCAGTAAGAGTAAGATAATTATGCTCTTAAAATCAAGTAACTCAATATATATTGAAATTAGTCACATTATTCACTATCGCACAATCTCTGACTGACAATCATACATTCAGGTCATATCTTAATAGACTAAACTCCCCAAAATTATAGAGAAAAACTTTAAAGAAACGTAAAAATGTGTAGATTCTAAGTCACTAACATATATGCCTTAATATCAAATAATAAAATCATACCATAAATGACATTATTGGTTGCAGGTGCCTCCTCCCTCATCATATGGTATATCCTTGCTTGAGCTTGACCATGTGTTAAGGATGTGCCACTAGTATTTGTACCCACTGTTAGTCTACAACTAACTTTTATACCATCACCTCTTTTACCAATTCTACCTGAACCTCTATCTAAACAAAAAAAAAAACCACTCTGATCATATACTATCTATTCTACCCTCACTCCTAAACACCTCCTTATTATTGGACAACTCCTTTATAAAATGCCCCTGCTATCTACAGATATTTCATACCTCACTAATCCCAATAGGTCCCTAACATGGTCTTCTGTGAACTCTCTCGTAGGTAGCACAACTCTATACCCCTCTAACTCCTCTACTAAAAATTCCTTTGTACTTCTGGCTAACCATCTGTCTAATATAATTAATGGTCCACTAGTTATTCTATGTTGTCTTGAATCCTAGCTAACTCCTCGATCTCCACCAAACTTATAAAAAATACCACTCCTATTCGATGTAGCATCGACCCTCCTAGATCTCCCCACACTGGAAGGTCATGAATGACTAGCTCCCCTGATCTTAACAGACCAACTCCCCTATCCATAATGACTCTTTGGTCATCTCTTCAGCTCTCCTCTCCTTCTACCTTATTGTTAAGTGTAGTCTTTAGTAGCTTCTTAAAATCATAAGTAGCAACTCTCAAACTCAAATGAATCTTCATCTTTAAATCCTGCTCAAATTAGTAACATCTATCATCTGGATTTGTCATAACCTTCAATGCATACTTAGACACAATTGCAAATTGATCCTCATTCTCTGCCACCAATATCTCCTCTGTTTAAACCAAACTCATAAACTCTATCTTCTTTTGATCCTGATATATCTATGAAGTGTATTTGTCTCCAAACTCCCTATAGGATTCCTACAAGACATCTCATGTGACACATAAGATCTCTTCACTAACTTTCCACTATGTTAGTGAGTTGCTCTAAAATAATGAAACAATGTACTATAACCTTCTTTCCAAGGTACATTCTACATGGTCTAAAACTAACTCTATTTGCTCCCATCATGCCTCACCCTCCTTATTATTAGTAGTGTCTCAAAACTCCACTGCATCCATCTTACGAGTTCGCTCAAAATTGCGGTCTACCTTAAAATCACTTAGGACTAAAGCCACAATAACAACCTATTGCATCATCTGAAAGAATTGCATCATTTAAGGTGGCAATAACATCTCTCCTCCTACTTAATCTGCTTCAGCATCCCCTTGATTAGGCAAATCTGGAGCCCAAATCAAATTACTCAATTCCCTATTAGATGTTGGGCCTAGTAGTATCATCGCCTATAACCATCCCAGATAAGACAAGCACATATCATTAATTCTGTTTTGTTTATTTAATTTGTTCGCATAAATATAAACCCACTTTGATACCATCAAAATATGACGCTCTAAAATTTTTAAACCACTATTTATCCAAATTATTCCACAATTACATCATTAGTTACCAGAATTCTCATTAGTCTAAAAAAACGATGTCCATTAGTCACAAAAATTATGTATACAAACATAACCATCCAAACTATCACTCGCTCACTCACTCACACACACACACACACACACGCACATATATGTATGTATAGTAAAACAAATGTACTCCATTTGATCTGTTGGCCTAACCTAGACTACACGTTGACAATCATGAGTATTGGGGTTATTAGTAATCTCTCTATCTCCTAAAAAATATATCAACAAGAGGTGAGTTGTCTACTTAGTAAGGGTAACCTGGCTGTACCCTTAAAATCAAGTAACTCAATATATATTGAAATTAGTCAGATGATAAAATATAAAAATAATAATAAAATATACAACAATACTTAGCTTGCCTAAGCACTCACTAAAAATCCAAAATTTTATTAATAGCAATGATTAATGTCAATTTTATTTTCTTATTACCATTTATGTTTTATCTCTTTATTAACTATATTGACTAGGCTCTACTTAAATTAGTAGGCTTACATTCAATGGTCTATCGCTTCATCTCTACTCATCATAATAAATATTGACACTTGGTGCCTAATCTTTTAAACTAATATGATACCTCAATACCACTCTAGTACCTAGGGAAAACAATGGGGTCGATTTGAGACACAATTGGGCCTAACGTAGAAAGCTCGAGTCCAAGCCTGACTTGGCCTGACCCAATTTTTTTAAAAAAATTTTTAAAAAGCCAAAATGACATAGTTTTGTATATGAAGGTTAGGCCTTGAGCCAACCTAGGCCTGGGCAGTCCGAGCTAGAGGCCCAATCCGAGGGGCCCAATTTGTTTATTTCTAGTCTGAGCCGGGCCAAGTTACCATCTTTACCAATACCTAGCTATCAACACAAGATATCCCCAAGACTCAGGATACCCCATTACCACTCTAGTACCTAACCATCAGCACAAGATGTCTTGACACCTAGGATGTCTCGATACCTACGCCAGGAACAAGTACCTAACCATAACTCTCTTATATCTCAACAACTCATCGATTTATGACCGTCAAATATACAATATCATAAGCAAGCCACAAATTCACAACTTTCACTGTCTATTTTCAAACCATTATAAATCATTCTCTATCTAATTTCATAAATGTGATTTATCTTACCTTAATATTATTAGTTATACATATGCATAATTGAAAATTTTAATTATCATTTTCCTGAATTATCAAGCAATACATATCTTAATTCGTAACAAAATATAAACACTTAACATTTTGTATTTTTTCAATTATTTATTTAATAAAACAAAATTCATATTTCAAAAATCCACATATGTAATTATTAATCATTTATTTAATTAATTTCTAATTCAAAATATGATTCGCTATAAAATAATTTATTAATAACAAAATTCAAAATTTTATGAATCGTATACTATTATAAGGGTACAATTTAAGGGTACCTTTACCTGATTTTCAGGCTCAGCTAATTAATAGGTCTAATCTACTTCCTAATCCATTCTCTAAACCTAGACATTACAAAATTCTATTAGACTTTATTTAAGAAAAAATTTCAACCCAATTATACTTAATAATCCAAAATTGTCTCATTTTTCACTTTATTCTTATTACTAAAATACTCTTTAACTATTCAAAATTCCTATTTTATCCCCACATTCTTTCATTAATAAAAAATACCTTTTAGGAATTAAATTATAATTTTACCCTTAATTTTTCATGTTCTCTATTTTGTTCCTTAATAGATCTTAATTTTTTCTAAATTGTCTTCTTCTTCACCTCGTCTCTTCTCCTAACTCCTCTTTTTCTCCTTTTTAGCCACTTTTTGTCCAATTCATTTTTTTTAATTTTATCAAAATTGTTATCACAGACAACCACAATTCCATGCCAACTTTTTTCAACAATTTACCTGTATAATTTCTTTGAGAGATAAATACACCATTTGGATCCTATAGCACCTTAACATATATTGATCTTCCTCATCCATAATTAGAACAATCAGTTGCTCTAATATCTTATTTTTCTTGTTTATTAGCCTCCAAGTTGAATACTTGTTGCATTGGACTTCTTTTGTCTTATTCAATCATTGCTTATGAGCTTCAAGTGAACTCTTCAACTCATGAAAAGTATAGTTATGCAAATCATTTGACTCTTCAATGGCTACTACAACATCATCATACCACATAGGCAAACTCCAAAATATTCCTTCCACATGCTTTGTTCTAACAAATCTTCTCCAAAGTATCTTATTTGATTAATGATCAAAAATGCCCTTGAAAAGAATTCTGCATCAACTCAGAATCCTTCATTTTTAAATTCTAAAACTCTCGATGAAAACCTTACAGCTTCACTTACTTGGGCTTATTTTCTCTTTGGTATACTTTTTGAAGTGCATCCCAAGCCTCCTTTATTGTTTTTGCATTCATAAATTTTTTAAAAAATAGTTTCACCCATAGACTTTTAGATGAAGGAAAGCGTCTTAGCATCTTTCTTTTGTTTTTCCTTCAAATCATTTCATTGTGTTGTTGTCATCCTAATGCTTTGCTCTTCTTCAAGAACTTGATATCAACTGTCCTCTAACTCCCATAAATCATGAGAGATGAGTACTGTCCTTATCTTGATGTGCCAAAACTAATAATTTAGACTTGAAAACATAAACAAATTTTGAGTTAAATTTGCAACTGAGATTGTGGGTCATCCTTCGGCTGTGATACCATAATGTTGTCCCCAAAAAAAAGAACAATTACAACAATGGAAGAATAAGAAAACCTTTAAGTAATTTTAGTGAATGATGAATTCATTGATGATGCAAAAATTAATAATAACCTTCTCCTTTTATAACTTAAGAAGACTATTAATTACAAGATTTAAGTAATATTGAAAGCTACCTTAGATTTTCCTAACTGACATTTAATTAAACATCTCCTAGGCATCTTATTATAACAATCAGAATCTAGATCTTCTCTAACTAGTTCTCTTCATAATTTAAAAACATCAAATAAATCTCAAGAAACATAGATACTAAAAGATTTTCTGAATTATCCAATAAAAGACATTGTTACTGCTTTTTCTTCCATTGTGTTTATGATTGCTTCTTCTTCCATTGTGTTTATGCTTATGTTTCCAGGTTTGTTCCAATCTCATAATCCAGTAACTCACAAATATTTTCGTTATATATTTAACATAAACTCATATTTTAGTTATAACTAATGTTTTAAAAACCATATCGGAGGTTAAACTAATTAGATAATATGCTTAAGGTTTAAAAGGTTCAATCATTATTAGATCTTCATAAAATTAGCTAAAAATAATAAAATTAAATAATTTGAAATATAATTGAAAGAGATTGTCCTTGCCCAATAAAGAATTTGAAGTTTAATTGTAAAAAATTGTTATACAAAAATTAATTGATTTATTTTAATTTATAAAACTTATTAATTTACCAAAATTGACCTATTAATTAATAAACTGATCAATTTTTAATAATAAGAGTTATAAAATTAATTCAAATCAAAACGTTAGATAGTTTAATGTTTTTACAGTTGAATTGGTTGAATTAGTTGATTTTTTAATCATTGGTTATAACATTATACGAGTAACCAAATCAAAAGTTAGTCATGAAATAAATAATATGAGAAATAATTAAAAAAACTCCTTACATTAAAAACCATTGATTAAAATACTCAACTAGTTTAGTCAGTTCAACTATAAAAACCTTGAACTGTTTAACTTTTTAGTTCAGTTTGCAACTTTTCGGTTTGATTTACTTTATAACTCTTATTATTGAAAATCAATCAACTTATTAATTAATAGGTCAATTTTGGTAAATTAATGAGGTTTTATAAATTAAAATAAATCAATTAAATTTTCTTTAACAATATCTTTTTTGTAATTAAACTTCAAATTCTTCAATGGATAAGAGCAATCTCTTTCAATCATATTTCAAATCTTTAATTTTATTATATTTTTAGCTGATTTTATGATGGTCAAATACTGTTTGAACCTTATAAACCTTAAATCTTTTATTTTACTGGTTTAACTTCTAGTTAATTTTTAAAATATTGTTCAAAACTTCAATGGAAGTTGTAGTTTACAACAGGATATCCTCGTGAAAAGTTAGTAACTTAAGTTGATTTCAAATGATTTTCTCTCAGTTATAGGAAGTGTGCCATGTTGGTGATTGGTGAATTAGAATTTTTTCTCCACTACCTATAAACTGTTGTGATTCTGACACACATGTATATGTATATGTA
>JANIIA010000191.1:27957017-27978269 GCA_027478495.1 Erythroxylum alaternifolium | reverse complement strand
CGTCACCCTCGCGGGGCACGGACTCGGGTATCACTGTCGATATCGGGTTCGGGTTCAGTGGGAGTGGGGTGTTACATTTTCGGTAACATCCTGTTCCCATACTAAGGTTAGAACCTTAAAATACGGTACATGTGAGATCACGGGGAGATTAAAAAAATACATTTCACGCTCATGCATAATGTTAGCATACACATATGTGAATACTGATTCTTGCACACTAAAATGATTTTACATGCATTCATTGATATTTTCAGGTATAATTGATCTATAAATGTGATTATATTTGGAATTATCAATTGTATGTGTTAAAAATTGATTTGGAGAGTATATCTATTGAATTAGAATTTTTGATGAAAAATTGAGAATTTTCTGAAGTTTAGGGGTATTTTTGGATTATGAAAAATGCCCAGTGGCAGAACAATTGATGAAAAGAAGTAGAATTGAGAGTCAAATGGTAGTTAAAAGTTTTATAAATGACTTTGGGATTTAATGACTTATATCACTGAAAATTAGGAGACAATTGCATTAGAAGTTGGAGACAAATGGACTAAACAATTAGGTGTTATTAAGCTTAATCATTTAAGTGGAAGGTGTCATGACAAGTGTCGTGACATCCACCAAGTGTTTTTGTAAAACTTATATTATTGCCATTTGAAAGATATTTTCATGTCTTTCATTCTTAACAAAGACACTCTCATCTTCTCCATTCTCTCCATCTACGAAATTCACTCTTACCTCACTACATTGATTTTTATCCAACTCCTTCACTTTGTTTCTTCAAGATTCATGGTCTTCTCATTCTTTTTGCTAAAAGACCCAACCCATTTCACTTTGAAATTTGATTTTCGCGAATGTTGGAGGAGCTAGGGTTCTTGAAGACTTTTGAAGAAGCTTTGGGTAAATCAAGTAAGTATAAGTATCACTCTTCTTGATTTGAAGAATGAAACATGATTTGATGATAGTTAGAAGTTAAATGTTCATAAATTGAGGTTGGGTATATGCAAAAACGTAAGTGAGTTTTGTGGGTAGATTAATGTCTTTCTTTTAAAATGATTTTGTGATGCAATAACAATTATGAATTTAAGTGTTTTGTATGCATAATGGGCCTTAATGACTAATGAAATTCGAATAATTTGTGAAATGATTGTAACCCTTGTGATTGAAAAGGTTTATGAATAAAGTGGGCCCAATTGATTATTGATTTCTGCATACGCTTGAGCAACAACAAAAAAGTTTATACCGAGTTTCACGTATTTGATTGATCTAGCATGTCACCCTTGCGAGGTATGCACTCCGACATCCTCGAGTACGTATCTTGCCAGAGTGGGGTGTTACAACAATTATAGGACCACTTCTAGGACAATAGAACCTATACCCTTTTGCATGGTCTGGATATCCAATGAAGTAACAATAGGTAGTTTTAAGGCCAGTCTTTTTCTCTAAAGTATTATATATCCTAACTTCTATAGGATAAACCCACATACAAAAATGGTTTAAACTGAGTTTTCTACCTGTCCAAAGTTCAAAAAGTATTTTTGGAACAGATTTGCTAGGAACTCGGTTAAGGATGTAAAGGGCAGTTTTTAAAACTTCTCTCTATAAAAAGTCTGGCAAATTAGTTCTACCCATCATGCTCCTCATCATATCTTTTAAAATGCAGTTTCACCTTTCAGCTACACCATTCTGTTCAGGACTACCAAGCATAGTATATTGTGGAACAATTCCACAAGCTTACAAAATTTTGGCAAATGGTATCATATGTTACTGTCCAGCATCAAATCTACCATAATACTCACCACCACGATCAAATCACACCACCTTGATGACTTTTCCTAATTGCTTTTCAACTTCATTTTTAAAAATTTTGAATTTCACAAGTGCATCAGGTTTTCCTTTAATTAAATAAAGATAGCCAAATCAGGAAAAGTCATTAATGAAGGTAATAAAGTACCTATTACAACAAATAGTAGGAGATAAAGGTCTACTAATGTTCGTGTGAATGATTTCTAAGAGACTTGGACTTCTATTTGCATCTTTCTTTTTGGTCTTAGTGAATTTTCGTCTGATGCAATCTACACATGTCCCTAAATCATTAAAGTCTAAGGAAGGTAAAATGTTATCTCTAATTAATCGCTCTACCCTTTCCCTAGAGATGTGACCCAAGCATTTGTGCCATAATAACGACGATTTCTCTTTTATCCTTGACTGCTTAGCAAAAGTAGTCTCAACATTGAAAGATGTAGAAAAATTATTAGAAGCCAAAGACAATTTATATAAACCATCCACTAAAAAAACCAGATCCTATTATTGCAGAATTAAAAAACAATTTTGTTTTTCCACCACCAAAAGAAAAGGTAAAACCAATTTTATCTAAGCAAGAAACTGAAATCAAATTCCTTCTAAAGGAAGGTACATGAAAGGTATTCTTTAAAATAAGTTCATGCCCTAAATCTAAAACTAAGGTAACATCTCCAATGCACTTCACTACTACTTCAGGATCATTTCCTACCCTCAGCTTGCTTTCTTTCAAACTTGGCTTCCCCATGTTTGTGAACCCTTGTAAGGATACAACAATATGGGTAGTGGAACCACTATCAAACCATCAAGAATCTATAGGGACATCAACTAGATTAGGCTTAAAATAGACAAAAGCAAAATGATTACCTCCAGATTTCTTCTTATTTTCTAACCAAGCCTTGAATTTACAACATTCTCCTCTATGGTGTCCCTTGACCTTACAGAAGACACACCAAGGACCTTTCTTGAAGGTAGTTTGCCTAGGACCGTCATCATTGTGATAGTGAGTATTCCCAAATTTCTTGTAGTCCTGATTTTTGTTATGAGCACTATAAGAGTATTTCTTATGTTTCATATGACTCTTGCCAAATTAGGGTTTAGTATGAATGGTCAGGAGGGCTAAATCACTCTTTTCTTTCCTAAGTTTCTCTTCCTCAGCCACACATTTGGTAGTAAGGTCATTAACACTCCACTTCTCACCATGGTATTATATGCTTTTTTGATTTGAGTAAATTCAATACCGAGACAGTTTAAGGCATGGTGAACAATGAAATTTTCTTTCAAGTCAACAGATTGGGCTTTCAATTTGGTTTGAAGGTGAACCATTCTCCGAATAAATTCCCCAACACCTCAATTATGGTCATACCTCATATCTATCAACTCTTTCATTAAATATCCAGACTCAACATTATTGGATACCTGGCATCTATTTCCTATGGCAGTGAGAAAATCCTTAGCAAATGTTATGTCGACAAACCACTCAATAGGGGTTCAGCAATGGTCCTCTTAATTGCAACCAAGCTAAGTCAGTTAGATTTCTCCCACTTAGCCAGACTCTCTCTCTCTATTCAGGTGTGATAGGCATGTCTTCCCTTAGTGCCATATCTAGATTAGCTATTCCTAAGGAAAATTCTATGTCTACCTCCATCTGTTGTAATTTGAGCCAGTTAATCTGACTATTGTTCACCAATGACACTAACTGATTCACAAAGCCACAGCTGCACCAATAACACATTCACCAACCAAAGTATACACAACCTATAAGGAAATTAATTGACAAACGTTGCTGCCCAAGATGGAATTATAATTGCACACCACGTACAACCAATCAAAATCATGCAAGGAAGGAGTAACCCCTACGCCCAATCTGCAACTCCCTAATGTTATCTTGCAATACACAACGTGAGTACTTTTATGCACTTTGTTTTTAATCACCAGAACAAGCAAACCATGGCCACACTTCACATACATATGCAACCAACCCAATACACGGCAAAGACCTAGGCACACTCACAAGGAGTCACGCACACACCACACACAATCTGCTGCCATCAATGACAAAGATACCAAATAGAAAAACGCAGCAACCACTCAAGACAACCTTCTTCAACCAACGACACACTAATAAAAGTGCAACTCGCACATACACAAGATGGGTTGCGTGATTATCCAAATTATATAAAAAAACTACTGCATCACTAAAAAAACGTCACACCCAAAATAGAGGGAATCACCCAGCAATAGATATGCCTAGTCAAATCTTAACATGATGCACTTAGGACTCTTCATAAGATAAAGTTCTATCTTGATACAATCTCTTATCAAAAATTATCTAAGATAGTTTTTTTAATTTCAACCTTCAAGATAACTATCATCAACTAATGAAATCCAAGATAGCATATTTTATTTTATCCCATTTTAATTTGAATCTTAAACTCATCAATATTATCTTGGATGTCAAATTATCGAAAACTGCCAAAACTAAATAATAAGATATATATCATATATCTTAACACATTTGTTTTTTCTGGAGAGCAATTCTTTTACAAACCAAAAAACCAACTTTGCTCGAGAAAGTGCAATGTATTGTATAGGGTTTTTCTTTTACTATTTAATGTAATGTTTCCAAATTGCGTAAACAACAAAGCAGGAAGATGAAGATGAAGATAGAAGATGAAGATGAAGGTGGACTTGAAATGGGGGCGTGTGACAAATGAGAACTGAGCGATATGTCATGGAAAATTGTTTTCTTGTACTCTCTATTCTTCTTTTTTTTTTTGGTTCTGCTAACTTGACCAATGAATCGTTGAAGAAAGGAATCTTGTATTTTTATAAAACCTTTTATGACTAAACAATATTACTAGTAGTTGCATTTTTTTAAAGCTCCAGAATTTAATTTCGTAGCACATATATCTTTTAATATTTGCTATTTAAAATTTTATAAAGTTGGGACCCACTCTGTTAATACCAGGAAAGATGGGAACTTTAGCCTTAGGAGGAGTCCGTACCAAGTAAGGAGTTAAAAATAAAAAAGGATTCCCCCAGACAAAACAGAGCCGGAGAAAATATATTGAGAAACAACTTTACTTCCTCGACCAACAATTGGTGTGATGACCAGCCAGTCTTTGCAATATCCAATCATCAGTGCTTCTTTCAATCAAGACAATAGGTGAATGACTCCGCATATTTCAAAAAATCCGATTTTTAGTTTCGAGATTTTTAATGTAATCTATGTTCTTTTCAATTCTTCTGTAGTGGGTTTGCAATTAGCACGAGGGATGGTTTTAGAATATACGATTCCAGTACAGGGCGTCTTTGTTATGAACGAGGCAAGTTTTGAAAGCCGCTGCTTTTTACACTCTGTTGTCCTTAGGTTTTAATTTTTTGTGCTCCGAAGCTTCTGATTTCTGTTTTGGCTTTTCTTGACGATCAGATTTTTTTCTATGTAACATTCTATTCCTTTTTTTCCTTGGGATAGTTGTTGGAGCATTTATTATCGTTGAGATGCTTTACAGCACTAGTCTACTTGCCATTGTTGGTGCCGGTGAGCAGGTACTACACCAGTTTACTATTTAGGTTGTTGAAAGCTTTTTTTGTAATGCTTATGGCTGGTGGTGTGATTGATTACAACAGCCATCTTTATCCCCACGACGTCTCTGTTTTTTCAATACTACGGCTGGAACTGCTTTGCGGGAACTGAACTTTTTGACTTCTGTTCTTGCGATTCGCTTGAATAAGAAAAGGTACTGTATCATTGACCAATTTGCTAGGAAACTGTCGCTGCTGATTTCTTAAGAGTTTGCCAATCACGTACGACTTAAATACGCACTTTCATTATAAGAATTAAATGAAATTATGGAATGTGCAAACAACCTGACTTCTTGTGATGCCACTTTGTGCATCAGCACATGATCAACATGCCAAAGGATGAAATTGCCTATGTTTTATATACGTCTAAGAGTGAGCTGCCTAAATAATGTCCAACTAAATGAATGCTTTAACAATTGCAGGCTCGTTGTTGTTCTACAAGAAAAAACTTACCTCTATGACACAAATACGCTGATAATATTGGATACGCTCGATACAGTTTCCAATACAAAAGGTAATTTTCAAAGTAACTTGCTTATGTGTGTGTGTGTGTGAAACAGAACGATTGGATGATCTTTTGGACTTTAGTCAAATATATTGCAGCATTAACTGCTTTAACATCATTTGTTATATTTAGGCCTTTGTGCATTCTCTCCTAGTTTGGATGGTTGCTTCTTGGCACTTCCGGCAAGTACAAACAAGGGGTCTGTCTTAGTATACAATGTCATGGAACTCCGGTTACATTGTGAGGTTGTAACCTGTATATTCTCTTTTCCTTTAATTGAGTGGGACGTACTATGTGCTAAGGGCTGGCTGCTTTAACATCTTTGTTAATCTCTCTGTCTCTCTCTCTCTCTCTCCGTCACACGCACACAAACACGTATACCTTGTGAATCCTTCAATATCATTTATACTTTGTTTGAATTTCCTTGCAGATAGAGGCTCATCGAGCACCATTGGCAGCAATAGCTCTTTCTTCTAATGGAATGTATATTGCGACAGCGTCTGAACAGGGAACAATTGTCAGAGTTCATCTGGTTTCTGAAGCAACTAAGGTGAATCAGAATTCATATTAGATGGTTAAGTAAGCCAGCATTGTGGCGTGAACAAATGTGGATCATATGTACCACACATAGGACAGACAGATTGAACGCTTACCATCTCATGGATATCATATATGAAGTCCCTAGGAAATAGATTATTCCTTGATATTTTAGGATTTGGTGCAATATCAGGAAAGAATTTTCGTAAAATAGGACCATTAACACCCAATTAAAGCTTCACTTTATGTTTCTCCTGTCTTTTGCTTGGGTTTGTTACAAATTCAATTTTCTGCGTGCACAGATTGAAATGTGGTTTTCTCATTATTATCCTTTCTGCAATCTGATTTATTTTGCAAGTTTACCAACAGCAACGCCCTTTGTACTTCCACTTACCTGCTGAGTAATACTTCTAGTGGTTTTATTAAATTCTTTTGTTATTTCTTGCAGTCATATAGCTTTCGCAGGGGGACTTGCCCTTCAACAATATTTTCCTTGTCATTTGCCCCATCAGTGCAGCTTCCAGATATTCTTGTAGCTACTAGTTCTTCAGGTTCCATTCATGTCTTTTCCCTGTGCTTTGCCCTAAATCAGAGGTGAGAGCAACAGTTTATTTGTAGATTAGATTGGACCATTTTGTTGCTCAAGTATTGTGTAACTTTTTCTCTTTGCCTGGCCTCTATTCATCAAGTCATGCTGTAAGACTGTAAATTTAACTCATAATTTTCTAAAGTTTCTTCTTCATTCTCCAATCCGTCAAAACCTAGATGCACATTATAATCCTTAGTTGTGTTGATATTTTCTTGTCCTTTGTTTGAAGAATAATATTCTTGAGCTGAAAAAAGTCTCTGTTGCATTGACACACTCAAAAACTGCACATTGTTATGTACCTCTCTTCTAATAGCGGCTTGGTGCTGAGACTGAAAATTTGTTTGGAATGGATGCTTCCTCTTAGCTAACTTCTCCCTTTTCTTTGATTGCTCCCTTTTCTTTGATTTAGCCAACAAAACAAACTGTACTACATTAAAGACGATGCCTTTTCCATTTAGCTTCAGTTTCTTTTAAGTTTTGATGTGCAAAGAGCTAATATCTGAAACAGATTAATTTGAACTTTCTGAAATAGTTTATCTGATCAGTGAACAATAATGGGCAAGTGTAATTCTTCAAAACCCAGAGTTCTATGAGATGTTGCAATCCTTAAAAAGTTTGTTTTATTGCAAAATAAACGAACTCACTATTCTGTTTCCCATTGTATCTGGCAACAATTTGCCTGGAATTTTCTTATCTGTACCACTATAGAGCATCTCATGTTCTTGATTTTTTCCCTTCCTAACATTGTTTCTATATTATATTTCCACAGTATTAAAGCCAACTAAAGAATATGAAGGCTGTTTTTTCTTGTTTGTAATTTTGTATTTACCAGAAGCAGAAGATCAAGCAGTCTTCTTGGGTCAATACTACCTGATTCTGTAAATGATGCATTTGATCCCGCCTATCACCACGTGCTTCAAAATGCTGTTCCAGCAGGAGTAAAAAGGTTGAACACACTTTGGATCATTAATTGTTCATTAGTCATGTAGTTTGGCACAATCCTGTCCGTAGGATTGTAGTTGGATTGTTGTGTTTGCAGTATTTTAGTACACGGGAGACTGAATATTGAACACAAGCTGCATTCTTCCTTGATTCATAATTGAAAACACATGTATCTCTCCAACATGAGCTTGGTTAACTAATCATTTGTTTGTTGATTGTTGATCTATACAGCTATGTGGTAGTTCGCAAGATTGATAAGGTTGCTGACGGATCATCAACAGAGATTGAAGCAT
This sequence comes from Erythroxylum alaternifolium, assembly GCA_027478495.1. NCBI lineage: Eukaryota > Viridiplantae > Streptophyta > Magnoliopsida > Malpighiales > Erythroxylaceae > Erythroxylum > Erythroxylum alaternifolium. Next base: position 27,970,018 of record JANIIA010000191.1, on the reverse strand, counting down.
GCCTGTAAGTCCTTTGTACTATTTGCTTGTTCGAATGTATTATCTCTTCTTAACTGCTTCCACTTGATTTGTTACTGGATTTTCCAGTTTTAAGCTTTGGGAAAATATTGGTGGGTAGTTGGACAAACTCCTTTATGCCATATGAAATAATTACATCATGGAGTATGGATAGAATACTGCACAAAAGGATTTGGCTTGGTCATAAACATGGAAGTACAGTAGTTAACAGCATTTACTGCTCATTACACCAAGCATGCCACTACCAATGATTCTTTTTATACTGCAACTATTAGGAATCGCATAACTTTTGTTTTCGGACAATGAACTCATATTGATTTTGCTGACATTTGTCTTTCATCTTCAGATCGTTGCATTTGATGTGAGTGACTTGTGTATAATTCCATTTCCTATAATTAACAAAAAAGTTGATGCACTTGTCTTAAGAGCATAAGTTTAGGTGTCTTTCTACTGACCTACTGTCCCTAATTTTGGACTTTCTAGGGCCACACTCTCGGTCATAACATATCAAGGCTGTTTCCTTGAGTACTTAGTAAACATAAACAAACACAGTGGGCCTAAATGGAGTTTGGAACGTGAATTTAATCTTCTGACAGCAATGCCAGGTAACATCTTAAGGTCATGTATATCACATTTCTTTTGTTCGATATTTGAAGGTAATGCTGATTTTAGCATTCACCCTGCAATCATAGGCCAAGAACAGAATTTTCAGCTTGTCTGAGGTTTGTTTAACTGTTGCTGGCATAACTCTTCATGGAACCTCAAAATGAAAGCTATGTTCTTAAAAATACAGTTCAGCATCAAGTGGTGATCAATCAAGACATATTATCAAGATCCAGGACGTGTCAAAACACAAAAGTAGATATATAAGCATAAGTTTCAATATATATTCGATGAAACACGAAATACACAATTGAAAACATGTAGAGCTGCAAATAATACGCTTGTCAAGTTTTTGATACGTTAAAAAGAATCTATTAACATGTAAATTGATTGGCCATATCCTGTGTCCTCTTTTTTTCTTAATGATTTGGTAGTTGCATGCTTTTTTTTATTATGTGAATTTATAGCTTCTTTTTAATGAAATGTTTGGAAACTAATCTCAAACTTTCTAACTGGTTCCTATCTTTATATTCTTTTAACATTTTCTCTCAAGTCTTGGAATTTTGTTTCCTTTGAAATGTCTGGTTTTGTAGATTCAAAATGTCGGGGAGGAAAGCAAATGATTGTTGAGTAGGCCCAGAAAAGGACAATCAGGCACCAACACATAATAAAAGAACTATTACTGATTAGAGTAAAGAAAGAAATACTACGTAGATCATCACTTCACATGCTATTCTAAACGTGAAGCTTCTTTTGTTTTATGGAGTATAAATTAAATAAAAAACACATTTGATATGAAAAAGAATGTATTTGAATTATTGGGTCGAGTTCATGACCCTCTCCAATGAGTTGACATTATCAGGTTTTAGCGCATGCACAGTAGCTGAAACAAATGATGAAATCTTCTCGTGAGACGATGTGGTGTGAGCTCCAGATGACTTTAAAACTGATAATTATGTTATTGACGATCATTCTAATATCTCAGGTACTAACTGTTAACATGTTCAGCGTCAGTTCGTTGCAACGGAAATGTAAAGCTATAAACCTTTGTTCCAATATTTTTTGGAAGGTAAACCTTTGTTTTATATTTCCTGTAAAGATGAATATTCTATTTCAAATTTCACATTGTAGAAGTGTTCAAAGGGCAATTTAGACATGATTTAGAACACTCATAATGATAACTATCAGCTATACTCCCAACAGAGTGGGAATCAGCGAACAAAACCAAGGAACTGGTATTACCAAGTTACTGGTCAAGAACCCTGTCAAATAAGGTTCTTACTTCTTACATCCTGATTCTGGAAACAACCTAAATAAAACTTGTTCATGAACTTTGAGGTTGGACAGATTTGAATGAAAAACTTGGATCAAGAAAGGGGTTGCCAAAAGGATTAGCTGAATCATAGCTCGTCACATTTGGCTGTTCTTCCTGGTGATCCTGAATCGGGAAGACAGCTTGCTCTTGGACTACAGGTACTATTTGTGTGCTATTCGAAGGGGACATGCTACTGGTAGCATGAAATGATTCGCAGTTGTAAAATTCAAATTCGAAAGGATTAGATGCAACTTGTCCCGGAACTTGAGTTACATTATTTGTTTTTCCAGATAATGCATCATTGTACAAATTGTCCAGTTTACCAACCTGCATTGGAAGATCCATATATTCGTGTGATAATGACACTGAACAATTGGAACTGGATAGAACTGATAATCGATGTTAGACTTAATATATAATCTCTAGTTCTGTTGTCACACTTCAAAAACAAGTACGAAGATGCTATGAAACACTAACCAATTTAGTCTCTTCATATACAGCTCCACCGGAGGTCGGAGCTGTTACAAGCTCAAGCTCCCAACCTGTACTTTGAGAAGTTGAATTGATGCCATCCAATGCATTATCTGCGGCATTAATGGGAAGCACATGAAAATTCATATGCATGGACAAATAATTTTATCAATAAAAACTAGTTTTACATACCAGGTGTGACAATTGCAAGCGCCAGGTGATTGCTTTCATCCTGCCCTTGTGTCTCTTCTGTGAAGTCATCCCAGCACTGGTAGAGCGATCAAATCAATCAAGTGAGCGTGAGCAGTACAGAACGAAAGGAACAAAATTTTTGATAAAAGTATGTTCACACCAGAAAATCGGCAACTTCAACTGTCGGGGCAGTCCCATTATGTTGATTCTTTGATGTGTCTGATGAAGTCACACACGGTTCCAACTTCCATTCAACTTCATCAACTTCAGGGGCAGGCAGAGCTTTAAGTGTCGCATTTTTGTTGTCATTGATCTGAAAACGCATGGTATTTATTGAAGACATGCAGGTAACATTACAAAACCGCACAAGATGGGGCACAAGAAAATTCATACTGGTAAATCATTTGCAGTGTCTGTCACATAGTCTTCCATAGAAGACAGGAAAGAATCTGGGGGCTGCATGGTGTAAGCCAAATCAACAAATTGTTAGATGACATGAGCGAGCAAAAGTTAGGCCTTGTAACAAGTTATTACCTGTTCAATGCTAACAAAATTTTGGCCCCGACCAAAAGGCATGATTCTACAGATATCATAATACTGCCCTAAACTTTTGGCCTGCACAACAATTCAAGTTTCCAAATAAAAAAAAAAATTGAAATCCTGAAATTAAAACGCCATAACATCAAAAGCGTACCTGATTCCCTGATCTCCGATAAATTTCAAGTGCTTTAATAGCATCTTTGCGCTGCATATCAAAGTACTGAAACAGAATGAAACGAAATTTTAGTATTAGAACCTTATAGCTTCCATTGGTCAAGCAACCTCACCTTATCCACTAAGTTGTGAATTCCACCAGAGATTGCCATATAGAGCCCTGCACTATCAGCTGCAACCTAAAATTCTCATGCAAAAGGGTCGTGGTCAACCAAAACCAAATTATAATGATAGCAATGAGTTCTGATGGTTCCATACCATGATCAGAGCATAATGGACTAAGGGAGTGTGAAGAGCTGCCCCCTCTGGCTGCAGAAATAAAATATCAAACAGTTTTACTTTTCATAGATTTAATGGAAGCTTAACTTTTGGATGAGGCATAACCAACAAGTTTCAGCTCCATTTCATTTTTCAGTCAAAACATGATGGTTGGATAGCTACCCTGCAGGCAAGAAGGCGAAAAAGAACCTCCTGCAGTGCTGGTAAGTGGTTCAGCAATTCTGGTGTTTCAAGGTTTCTGATAGTCTGCCAAAATTTGGATAATAGCATAGATCCACTGAACTCTGTTTGTTATATTGGAATGAAACTTAACATACAAAAGTAGTTCTCTTTACAAGACGTACTGGGTAATCTTGATCAATATCATAATCCAAGATGCAAATACATTCAAGACGCTCTTCAAGATAACAAGCATAACTACGAATCCAAGCAGAGCAGTCCCATGCTTAAGACACCCAAAAATAGAAAAACGAAACGAGAGCAAACCATAAGTCAGTTCCTCCCACTCCAACATTAAGGAAATTAGGGGAAGTTAAGATATACCATTTGGACTTGAATCATCCCTGAAATGATACAGATTCAACATAGGCCCTCTGCCCTGGCCATAGTTAAATAGCTCTCCACGGAATGAAGGATCAATTTCTTTCATTGCACGATGTATAACGATCATTGCCTTTAGTGCAACCTGAACGTGTTTTCACAATGATTTTTTGAATATAAAGGTGAGTTTAGCAGACGAAGGGTTTCATATTTACCGTCCACTTGCTTGTCTTCTTAAGACGCTTCGTAAGGCGGTGTATGCAGTAGGCAACATCCATGCGAGGACTTGAGGCTGAAAGTGCACTGAAGAGTTCTGATGACCGAACAAGAAATTGTATGTTATGTTATGCACAAACAATACAGACACCATGTTGATCCCCTAGCTTTTAGGGGTCAAAGAGAGAGAAACAGAAAAACAAGGTTTTGGCTCACTTCTGATGTGTTTCTCCTTCGGCATAGCTTCATCGTGTTTTGTGGCCTTTACAATGGCAATATCAATCCCCTGACGCACATAGCCCAAAAACAAATGAAACAAATTTGACAGAAGAAAGAGAAATCAATCAGTAGCAAGAGTCACCTTGTATTCACTGTTTACTTTTGCCAATCCAACTTTTGTGGAGTCCTTCAAGGCACCTATGGCTTTTCTTAAGGTTTGAGGAGTGTTAACTCCAGCCGCCATTCTGTTGCAAGAAAAATGTTTCCTTCAATTGAATCAACCAGGGCTTCAATTCAAATTTTATATGAATACCGCATGAAGAATTCACTTGTGAACCAGATCATCATATCATAACTTCCGTTAATCTTATCAACCGAAAAGAGAAGGACTTCCCATACACATGCAAGACGTTAAATTATGTTGAAAATGTCATGAGCGTGTTTATCTATCCGTGCATGTGAATTAGATACAATGTCTAACAAGCGTATGTTGGTGAGTTTCCAGAAACGAAAAACAATTTATTTAACAAAACATAAACACTACCCACCCTGTTAAGGTCTGGTGGGCGGCAGATGGGGGCAACGGATAAAAGAGGAAAAAGCTGCCGGAGTTGGTGGGTGGGAAATTTAGAGGAGAAGGCCCTGGTCCTCCGTCTCTTCACCTATTCCTACGCTTTGATGTCGGACTTGGAAGGACAAGTTTTAAGTACTCACAAACTTATGTTCATACTCAAAATAACACACAGACTGCATTTACGATTGTTGGTTTAGGCAAAAATTGGTTTTGCTGCTGAGGACTTAGAAACACCAAAAAAGGCACTTTTCGACTATTCTCCTGCGCCCAGAAAAGATGCGGTGATGGCTGAGTCGGATGTGTACTTATGGGCTTGTGAATGCCTGCCACATTCGTGCACTTGGAAGTTTTATGTAACCAGCAAAAGGGGCTTGGCTTATAAAGTCCTGCCCTTCTTGTCTGCTTAATTTCAAGTAAACGGTTAAATGCATGATTCTGCTGTTCCAAACTTGGGTTTGCCCCAAGTTTTTAGTTTTACTAAGATAAGACGATCATTGAAAATAAAAAGCTACCGTCGCTTTAGTTTTTTTCCCTATTTTAAGATTAATTTTATTGGCTTCAAACTATTTTTGCTTCCAAAGGCTGTTAAAATAGATATTCATAAAACCAAGCTAAGCCTCACAAATCGGGTAGTTTTATATCTTTACAGTAACAAGTGAACGGCCACAATTATTTGCTTCTCACCTCATCAAGTTATGGAGAATAATACCTGATGTCCACTTCAACCATCCAACTATGACAGTAAAAGGGGTTTTTTCTTGGATTCCTAAGGTTCTTTGTCATTAGGTAAATTCCAACTAGATTGTATCCAGGATTTGCTAGTCCCTACGGACACCTAAAACACCTTCCCACATCCAATAATCCAAAGGAAAATCATACGATTTTGCATTTGTAGCATTTTGATCTACGAATTCATATGTCCCTGAAAAGGAACTCTTTATGTTACATCATACGATTTTGCATTTGTAGCCTTTTGATCTATGAATTCATATGTCCCTAAAAAGGAACTCTTTATGTTACATCATACATGGCTTTATGACATGAAGCTGTAACAATGACGATCAATTGCATTACAAGCTGAAGCTTAAGATTTGCAGTCCCATTGTGTTAATGCAAACAGCAAGTATTGCTTGCTTTATTTGCTTACAGTACCAGCAGCGATCGCATTCCCAGCTTGCTGTATAAGCTAATTAATTGCTAACATTGCCGCATGCTGTTCCAGGTATTCTTTGCTATTCATTTCCGTCAATCTGCATATCCATTAGTGGTATTTGCAATTAAACTTAACATCTTACGGCAGGAGTAGGCAGAAAGGATATGGAGATTAAGATAGAAAATTTTGATAAAACAAGAAAGAATTTCACCCTTAACAGTATAAAAGGAACTAGGAAATAAAGAAAACAAAATTTGAGGGAAACAACAACTACACAGTTCTCAGTAGGAAGGAAGAAGGTCAACTAGATTCAGCCAAAGAATTCTAACCGCTAGAAAATAGAAAAAGAAGACATGTTATTGCTTAAGGTTAGTTTTTCCATTTCTTCCTTTTCTTATTCATGTCTCCAAAGTTTTATTGGTTAGTTTTTCCATTTCTTCCTTTTCTTATTCATGTCTCCAAGTTTTATTCTCATTCTAATCCCCTAAGTTTTTTGGCATTATAAACAATCGTTGCTCTTGCTCAAATATAGATCCCCCGTTCCACCTACTTACATATACAAGATATCTAAAAAGATAAGCATGGCTGGCATTAACGGCCAAAGCCCATGAAGACAAACAACCATCTACCCTTGAAGACCACAAGTCATATAAAGAAGGCAGTAAAGAAGTACAAACTCCTAAATTTTATTCACACACGTACTGAAGATTGAAAATAGAAGGCATCAAACAATTAACTTAACTCTGATAAGCTAATGTTCATAGATTAATAAGTATGCTTTAGAGGTAGTTTTCAAAATAAAAAATTGAAACAATGCAGTAAAAGAATCGTCCGCATCAATTTCCTTCCTTTCTCTTGTCAATGACCCATGTTGTTTAGAATACGAAATCTCAATATTACGGGAATGACAATGGTAGATCTACATTACCTACTAATGGTACGGTCTTTTGCGAATCCTAGTTCATTGTCAACACAAAGATTAGACTCATCATTTCTCATTGATCTCGTAGAAGTCCTGGGTGCCATTTGTCGTGCATCAGAAATTGTCACTATCTTTTCAAAAAGCTCTACTGGACTTGCCTCAGCTGAACATAATAGTCTAGCATGGTTCTCATACATTACCTGTAGCCATAATAACATTAAAAACATTACAAGAAGTTGCCTACTTCTTGAATAACTTCATTAAAAGAAGGAAAAGAATTCAAGACGGTTTTTTTGAGTTGAATGGATTCATAAAATTGCAAGCGACAAGTTTGCAAAGATATTTTATACAAGAATGTGATGTTAGTCTTTCGAAGGTATAAGATTGTTGGCATTATCCAGAAAAAGGAAACAGGAAGTATTGCATGTCCACAGGGAAATAATAAAATCATTACAATCTAACAGCTTCAGAAGTTGAGACAGTACTGGAAGAATTTGCCTAGACACTGCATCTAATTAACTGCTGACTGCTCAAGATTGCTTATGTTTAAACCATACATCCACAAAGGAAACATAACTAGGAAGTAAGTTGTTTACAAGTCAAAAGCCTATACAGATATCAACTCTAGGAAAACATTCACTCTGGTCCAATAAGTAGTCGTCATATTCCATAAATAGAACAAAAATAAAATAGAGAAAATCAAACTACTGCTTGGACAAATTATATGTACGGATTCAGAAAGTATTATGGAAAAGGTAACGTTTGGCATACATCAACTAAGGTAACAAATCGATATGCTGCTGTTCTGTTGTGGAGTCCAAAAATTGGGACACAATCCAATGCTAAGGTATGAAATTTGTCTGTGAAATTCAGAACATAAGAATAAGGATTATTCTCATTTGTTCAAAAGAAATTTCACAATGCATGTGAGCTATGCTTCAAAGAAAACAATTCAGACATTTGATATTCAAAAGAAAAATTCTTTTAAAGGGGCAAAAAGATTGCAATCATGCTAACTCTAGGTAACTACTAATATACGCTCTGCAGAACATACGAGAAAACGGCTTCTGCATGTGAATTCTTTCTCTATTTTTCCTGGAGTATTATGACTTGCATTAACTGAAACCATGTCCTCCCTATTTTCTGCATCTGCTATCTCAACCTTGATGTTTTAAATAGTCAGATGTCAACTGTTGACTATGTTCATAAATGCTGAAACCAAAAATCTACAATGACTCACTAAAAAGTCCAAAATAATCTGCTGCTCCAAGAGGTTTGTCGCAAAGTTCCTCAAAATGAAAATATGCACATCCATTAGCACCGAGGGGCACCTTACCAAGTTGACAAAGAAAGCCATGTCAATAGAATCCCAGTAAACTTGTATGCCCAACAAAGAATAAAAATAATAAAAATTACACACACCTGCAATGTTCTGCCCATTACCACTTCCACTTGTTGCATAACTGCAGTTTGTTCTCCTATCAGCTGTTGGAACTTCTGCTCAAGAATGTTTGATGAATCTTTTCCAACAAAATAGAAACCTTGCTCTGCCTGAATTTCAGTATAAATAAGCAATGTAAGAATTTGTCACGGATTTTCCTTGTTCTAAAAAGTGAATGTTTAAATTCATACTGAAGTCAACTTCCGATAATCCACTGATGAACCAATTTCATGAACAATACACCGTTCCTGGAAAAACAGTAATGATACAAATGTTATTGCTGCAGATTATCTGATTATGGACAGGTATGCTAACTGTGGATAAACCTTATGTACTTAATTCTCTTAGAAAACAATATTAAGTAAATATCAGCATACCTTCAAAGTTGCAATGAAGGGTAGAAAAAGATCCCTCTGCAATCCACCTTCATAGAGATTACTTGGAGCACGATTTGATGTGGAAACAAGAATCTAGACTTGGCTCCATCATGCATAAACATATGAGGTCTAAATTTAATTTCAATTCCCATCCATAAACCATTGACTCAGATTATCAATAGAAGTGAAAAGACAAAGTAGACTTACAACACCATTGCAGAATAGATGTCCAAAAAGCCGGTTCAAAATCAATGCATCAGCAACATCAGTAACCTACAAAAGTTACATAGCATCAAAACTTGCAATCAACTAAAAAAACACAATGCTATTCCAAATTTATACCATGAATTCATCAAGACACAATAACATGGCTTCATCTGATATCTCTGCTGCAACAACTTCAAGTGGATCTGACACACCCTTATGCCTCTGCAAGTATTCCACATTTAAACTAAAGTATCAAACTCACTACAGTATCTCTATAGATTAATTAGAATACAAACCAAACAGAAGAATAAGGGAATACTAATTTGAAACTAAAATTACTCCAACAATCATCAAATTGAGTTTTAAAAGTGCCTGTAATGTTTACCCACCACAACAGTGAGGAAACATGAGATGATCAATAGAAACAAAAACAACATAGCTGGCGGAAATATCAAATATGTGTATGAAGCTTGAAATATAAATGTGAGCAGCATTCTTACTTGCAACCGACTATGGACATTTAACATGAAGTCATGGAAATGGACCCTCCTTTTCCTCCAATTGTTGGGCCTGCAGATTAGATTGCAGGAGATAAGTTCAACAAGTATCCATGGGGCATACTGGAAGATGCCAAGATGATGATAGAATTATGCTCTTCTATTTTTAGGCTAATGATTTTAGATCCCATTCTTCAATGCCAAAGTAACATGACAAGGAAACAAAATTACGTCCAAAATAAATAAAGATAGTAAGCGTACAATTGTTCATAGAATAAATCCATGAGCATAGTTTTTCCGGTGCCCACTCCACCATACAGATAAAGTCCCTTAACAGGCGAATATGAAGACTGTGGGATGAGACGAGACCACAACCATCTACTCCTGTGCATTACAAAAAAAATTGAGTGACCAGCAAAGGAATTGGATATCTGGCAAAACCAAGAAATCAATAGAACCAGGACAATTCTAAACATAAAGGGAATAATTTGATATTCATACAAAGCTGCAATAATAAATGAATCAGAATTGAATAGTCTACCTCCCAGATTTGTCTGAAGTTGAATAACGATCCAACTTGCAGGCATCAGCTGACTCCACAATCTCATCATAGAGTCTCTGAAGCTCTCTTAAAGTGCCTACCTGCTTAAATTATCATCAATGCATCCTTTCATGGCAGCGAGTGGGTATCACACTTTAGCACCCCCATAATAGCAATCTCAAAAGCAATGAAAAGAGTTGGAGAAAATAAAACATAAAAGAAAATTCCCGTACCTGGCAGCTATCACCGTCCACAAGCTCACCCGCAGCTATCCTTCTTTCATACTCCACAAGCGGCCCCCCTCGGGTCACATCTGCAATTGCGATCAGAGAATTCAGCAAAAAACAATGAAGTAATCATAATCTACAATCTATCACTCGCTCGATATTAATTCACCAACAGAATTTGAGAAAGAAATACCCAGATAAGATCATAAGCTACAACCTGAAGGTGAAATTTTTGCAACGTCAGTAGACAGAGCTCTAGAGATAAAGAACTCTGGACAAAGAACTCTACCATCAACTCCATGTCCATTAGCAGAAGCGCAGTTGGCGTACACCCAATTCCGTTGACTTCGACTGAAACTAAACGAGTGGTTATATTCTTGACGTTGAATCGCAGACAGGAAATGGCGTATGCATCTAACACCTCTTCTCATCTTCTTCAAGGCAAAGATTCTTATCCAAATCCAATCGACAATTTTGAGAACTCTACTTCAAACACACTTATCTAGTAGCAGTCCTGCAACAATTAAATTTTAAGACTCACCAAAAAAAAGGAAGAAGTTATCACGTTGTATTTGAGCTAATCGTGCTAAGGAAGTAAACACGCCAAATCCATCTTAATGACAATCAATAACTCTCTGTTTTTTGCAAGACAATTATGAACAGGATCGGGAAGAGTAAACTGTCTTTCATGAAAAGAAATAGCGAGAGTAAGCATACGTACGATGGTCGAAGAAATAACGAAATCCAAATCATTGAAGGAATTAGAATTAACACTTGAAGGGTATAAGACGAAAGATTAAATCTTTTGGATAAAAAGGAATTTAAGAGACTAACTTGTACAAAAGTTGAATGATCTTTAATTTTGCTGTTGCCTCTCTCACTCTTGGTACAGAGGAAATTCCAAAATCTCGTGAGAGGGAGAGGCAGATAAGAATGGCGGAGAGAGAAGACAATGGACAAATCCTCCAAGTTTGTTTGACGTTTGGTCTCCTGTGTTCTGTTATTTATGAATAAATATGATTACGTGGTTCTGTACGACATTATCTGTTGAGATGCTGACTCGGCTAAAATAGCCACTCATTGGTAATGTTGTGAGGAGTTTGGTTTGGTTTAATGTACAGGGGAAAATGCCGAAAGTAGGAAAGTTAGTGGGTGGGACCAAGTCCCCACCAGTTCCCATAAGCCCATTACCACAAATTAAGAATACTCAACAACCACATTTGTAATGCCTTCCAAAAAAAAAAAAAACAGCCACATTTGTAATAAATAAATAAATATTTGTAAGTTATCACTTTAGCTAATATTAAAATAATAAAGTTATAAGAAAACAAAAAAAATCTTCTTTTCTCCCAAATTTTCTCAATCCTTCTCTCCGCATCTGCCTTTTTCTTTTGTTCCCTTCCTTTCTTTTTCGGGTAATCTTTATCAACATTACGAATATCAAACTAAATATAGTACCAAATTAAATATTTATAGGTATTATATTAGTATCGGTCAATATTAAGTACTGTTTCAGATCATTTTTAAATTTATAAAATAATTTCTAAATTTTTTAGAAATGACAAAATAGTTCATTGTCATATTGTACATCAATCTTATCTCCAAAAATGATAATAATAAATAATAACCATAATTAATATAAAATAACAATAATTTTCAAATATTTCACATATAAATAATAACCACAATTAATATAAAAAAGATAATTATCATTATACAAATATAAAATTAAGAACAATACAAAGTATTTAAAATATTACAAATTCATCATATAATAAATAATAATTATATCAAAATATCTAATAAAAAGAATAATAAATATCCTTAACTCTCAAACTATTACAATTTACGGCAAGAGTTCGTGATAAAGAACCAACAAACTAGAAGTGAAACCTATAACAAAAACATTTACAATTACATTACATATATAGAATTTAACATATACATCAAATATAAGTAAAATTTAAAAAAGAGGAAAAATAAAACCTGGAACTTTATTAAATCATCTACAGGAGGATACCCTCTATAACTACACTGGCTTTAGTTATTATTTGGTATAAAATCCTCATTATTGAGAGGAGTTTCATCATCATTATCATTCAAATTCAATGCAACAAATGACATATCAATATTTTTCCAACCAAGATTATCTTCCAAGCATGGTTATGAATACCGATATATACCGCACCGGACCAAGATCGGTATGAAATAAGAGGTTGGTAGTACCGGGTTTAAAAACCGGTCAATACCGGCTTGTTTCGAATGGTACTGGTCAATACAATAACGGCCGATACCGAAAAATTTTAAAAATAGGGAGACTTTTTTGCAAAAGTTTCAAAAAAATTTAAAATCTCCCTCCCTCTCTCCAACCTCTCTTTCCCCCCTTTTTTTCAAGATTTTTTTAATTAGTTATTTTACTTATTTCAACTTTTATAATTATTGTGAATTTTTAATTTTTGTTTTTAAAATAATAATAAATATTTTTATTACTAATA
>JANIIA010000191.1:27909451-27925728 GCA_027478495.1 Erythroxylum alaternifolium | reverse complement strand
ACTAAAAGAGCATGAATTGATTGTTTTATTGAACATACTTCGGTATTTTAATCATATCTTGATTGGTATAGCTCTGAATGAGACGATTGTTATTTCAAAATAAACTAGAGACATGAAGCTACAATTGTTCAGAAGAAGTAAATTTGTGATTCCGCTACCAGAACTAGTTTTGGCTAGAGAGATCCCATCGAAATAACCTTATGGGATAATAGGTTCACGTCTTTTGATATTCCGGATAGTTGGGCTCCGAAAACGGGGTCTAACATTTGATGCGACCGTGGAGTTCAATCATGAGATCCACCGACCATCATTTCCTATCAAAAACAAACCCAATTCTTACCCCATAAAAACCCTTTTCTCTTTTATTTACAATATACCAAAGAAACTAAAATTTATGCTTAAGTTCAATTTGTTATGCCACAATAACAAAGCTTTGTAAATGTATTGAAAAGGATTGTCGATGGATTGAAATAAGGATGACAATGGAGGTAGAATTATGATTTAGGGTATCTAGGGTGGTTCACTGAAGTAGGTATTTTTATGGACGTGTATAATCAAATTCAAAAAGTACAGAACCTGTTGGCGATGCCCAAAAGCTATAAAACATTTTGGTTAATAATTTAATTAATGATCAAAACCACTGATTTAAGTGCTTCTAATGATAAACAAAAGCAAAAGAGATAAGAGAGAGTTCTCATAACATACACAACTGCTTTTTGTTGTCAATATTCTTTGTCTTCATGACCAAGCTTTACCTTGTGCCAATATTCTTTCTCTTCATGACCAGGCTTCTTACAATTGCTACACTGAGGAATGTTGTCTTTCACTTTAAGGATGAAGTCTTGAATAATTAAGCTCCATCAACTTTTTCTTCAAATTTGTTATTCCTTATTGATCTTCTTTGTTCCACTATTTGAAGAACAATAATTAATTATGCAAATATTATTTTTTATAGATCTTTAGAATCTTTAAGTAAGATAATTTTTGACTCATACTTTTCAAGAAGAGTTATGAGAAGCTTGTCTACTGCTCTTTAACCAGGAAAATTTTCACCAAACAATTTGATTTGATTGATAACGAAAATGAGCTTACTTTTATATTCTTTGACACCTTAAAATTTCTTCATCTTTATCATCTCAAATTCTCTTTTGAAATTCAAAATTTGCATTAACTTTGTTTGATTGTTGCCTTCAAACTCTTCCTCAAGCTTCTTCCATACTTCTTTAGGTAACTCATAAGCCATTATACTTGCACAAATTTCCTCTAACATGACTAAATGTATACAAGAAAACACTTTTAGTTTCTGTACTGCTTTTCATCATGCTTTTTGATTTGATTTAGTATGGGATTTTTTGAAAGTGGAGTGGGATTAAAATAACTTTTAACAACTTCTCACATACTTAAGATTTTTAAATAGGATTTCATTTTGACAACCTATAAGTTATAATATTATCAATTGAAAATTGGGATAGGAAGAGAAAATTTGATATCATTACACAAAGATTGAACACTTGCAAAAATTTTACTCTATTCTCACAAACCCTTAAAACCCTTAGCACTCGGATACCAAATTTATAGAAAAATATAATAATCAACAAGAGAAAATTTTGCCAGACAAAAGAAAAGAATTTATTGCTAGCTTAACTCAACATATCAAAACACTAGACTTAAATAAATATGCACGTACTTGAACTAAAAATTTCTAGAGACAAGCAACTAAACAAATTGACATAGAATGAACAGCCACTACCTCAAATACAATTTAACAGAAAAATTCAATAATAAATACATGCTTAAATAATAAAATATTTTTACCCACTACTCTTAAAAAATAGAAAACAACTAAATAGTACTTTGAAGTACCTTAATTAACAATTTTTACATTTTCTATTATCCGTAAGACAACTTAGAAACATCGTATAAATATGGCATGATCTTGTTATGGTCTTAATTTGTTTCCATACGTTTGTATTTGCTTGGCCTGCAATGGGGGAGAGTAGACGAAGGGTTGAACAAGCTTCCTTGTATTTTAACCTGTCGAAGTTGAATATAATAATAATAATATCTCTATCAACATCATATGCTCCTTCCTTTGTCTTCAGCTCTTTGATCTAGTGTTTGTTTGCTGCCAAGATAGCAAGCATATGCCGGCGATAGAAAGAGAAAGGTGGTAAAAAATGTTGTTCTGTGTCGTTTAAAGAGGTCTTAACACCCACAAGTAAGTAGATTGCCTAACCCCTTATAACACATCGATCATCCAAAACGGTTATGAGACTACCTACAAAGATAGGTTTCTTTGTTAAAACCAAAACACAACCAACAAAGAATGGAGAAGAGAAAACCCCACAGGTGCCGTTTGTTTGGTACCTGATGGCACGTAGCGGACCTTGTTGGATGAACCTCTATATGCTGTCTTAACCAATATCATATTTCAGAATAACATAATTCCATCTTCAGCATTTTTTGGAGATCTTGTTACAAATAGTCCAAACCCCGGTTTCCTGAAAGGACACGGGAGAAATCCATGTATTTGAACCCCAAAGGCCAATTATTACACGGTAACGAAATGGAGAACTCTGAACAGGAAAGCACCCACCGTGTTTAATATGGATATGGCTGCTAAGAGCTTTTAAGACCAGATCCGGATTGTGACACGGTTCCTAGGACGGCGATACTACATATGTGATTGTCATGAGATAGCTTCCATGGGTTGAGCTCAAAGTGGGTGATCAAGATGAATAAATTATAGATAAGATAGCTTCCGTGAGGTTGAGCTCAAAGTGGTTGACCAAGACGAATAAATTATAGTTAAACACGGTTGTTTTAGTCAGCTCTTGAATTGTTCCTTATCTTTGGTGCTGAGAGGGAAATTCAATGGCCGGCTCATTTTATCTCCATTGCCACTAAGCTTGTGTTAACGTTATAGTTGTGTCCACTCAGAAACTACAAATAGGTGGATGAGGAATTTATATTTTCAAAGAGCGAATTTTGAGGCAAGAGCTCAAGTGCCCAACACCTCTAACCCCACTAAGGAGGCGATGAGATGACCTCAACAGGCGATGAGTCCAATTTGCTAGCTCAGAGACTAAGACCACATCTTGTTCATTATAAGCTCAATTTACGTCACACATGACTATCGTGCTCTCTTTACATCATTCCAATAGCTCCCTTTTACCAAGTCTACTTAATTATTTTTCAAGTTCCATGTATTTCCTGTAAGCATAATTTCATGAAACATAATAGCATCTAGAAATAATGGAATTCACAAATTTTCATTAATATTCAGAATTTTATTCTGATATAAAAATAAAGCTTTCAAATACTAACCTTTCTCCATTGCTTAGTAATATGAAAACAATTCACAAAAGCTCTTTATCCAATCTATCACTTTCCTTGAACTTTTTCTTATCTCACTTTTCATACGTGATAGTAATTTTTGTAAGAAACAAAAACTTGTTATTAGGCAAAGATGAAGTCGTAATCCTCTTAATAAACTAATAATTATCAATCTGATTTAAAACTCCCCATCATAATAAGTCAAAGCGTAAAGGCCCATTCATTAAATTATTAAATCCTTTAGTAGCCTTTTACCACACGAGTCAAAATTCTCCTACTTGACTCACTTGATTTTATGCAGTTTATTAAATTAATAATTCAAGTAATCATAATGGATAATAGTCATCATTCACTTACACAAGTATCATCAGTAATCATAATCAAGTATAAGACTAATAAGGGTTACTCCCTTCCATGTACCACTGTACTAACCTTTATGCTTAATCATGATTATAAATGAGAATTACATAATTGGATTTATCATTCAATTATGTTTTCAATAACATATATTACAATCAAATACGTAAAGAAAAATAGAAAATTTAGAAACAATACAATCATTAATGTGTAAAGAGTGTCAAATATATAATAAGAGCCAATATAATAGTACTTTCTAAGAATCATTAGCCCATAAAATACCCATATTCTTTACATGAATAGAAAACATTTTGGGCAGTAACTCCTTTGTCAAAAGGTCAACTAACATAAGGTCGATGCTAATATGCTTAATTGACGCTCTACATTTCTGAACCTCCTCCTTATCGATAAGGCATTTCAATTCTATGTGTTTAGAACCTTTAGAATACTTTTCGTTCTTAGAGAATAAAACTATTGTGCAATTATTACAATAAATTTTTAGTAGCTTAGTTATAATGTCGACAATCCCAATCCTTAAAATAAAGTTCTACAACCATTTAGGCTGAATCATGACCATAAAGCATGCCACAAAATCAACTTTTTTAATAGTTGCAACAATTACAGACTACTTCACACTTTTCCATGAGATGGCACTTCTAGCTAACAGATAAATATAGACAAAAATACATTTTCTCTTATCTACACAGCCAATAAAGTTTGAATTTGAATATCCAACAACCTTAGGGTGATCAAACGTCTTAAAATAAAACATGTATTCTTTAGTTCCCTGTAGATATATCATAATTTTCTTTGCAACTTTCCAATGATCTATACTAAGATTACGTTGGTATTTCCTTAACTTTCCTGTTGCAAAATTTATATCTGGTCTTGTATATATTTGAGCATACATTAAACTGTAAACTATAGATGCACTTGAAATTGATTTCATTTGCTTCCGTTCTAAGTCACTTTTTGGACATCACGTGATACTAAACTTGTTCCTTTTTAAGTTGAAACTAGTGATAAAACTTATCCATCCTAAATCTTTCTAACACTTTATTAATATACTCTTTCTGAGACAAACTCAACAATCCTTGTGATCTGTCATGAAATATTTCTATTCCTATTACAAATATTGCCTTACCCATATCTTTCATTTCAAAATGAATAGATAGAAATTTCTTAATCTCACTTAATAGACCAAGATCATTAGCTGTAAGCAAGATATTATCAATATATAGTACCAGAAAAATAAACTTACTCCCACTGATCTTTAGATATATATACCGGTCAACAATGTTTTTTCTAAATTCAAAGGAAACAATAATATCATTAAACTTAAGATATCATTGTCACAAAGCTTGTTTAAGTCCTTATATTGAATTCTTTAGTTTACATACTATGTGTTCCTTTCCAACATTTATGAGCCTCATTGGTTGGTCCATTCAGACTTCTTCCTTTAAATCCCCATTCAGAAAGGTAGTTTTCACATTCATTTGGTGCAACTCCAGATCATAATGAGCCATTAAAGCCATAATAATTATGAGTGAATCCTTCTTAGAGACAGGTGCGAAAGTATTCTTGTAATCAATGCCATCTTTTTTAGTAAATTGTTTAGGAACTAGTTTAGTCTTGTAATATTATAGGTTACTAAGAGAGTCATGTTTATTCTTAAAAACCCACTTACAACCAATTCTCTTATAACATTCTGCCAATTTCATAAGGTCTCAAAAACCATTATGTTTCATAGATTTAAACTCATCTTTTATGGCATCTAACTACTTATCAGAATTTTCACTGTTCACGTTTTGTGAAATGATCAAAGACTCATTCTCAATTTTAAATCATTTTTTGACTCATGTAGATATATTACATAGTCATCAGACCTTCTTAATGCTATTTGTTGTGGTTCTTCCACTGAAAGTTCATTCACTTCATTTTCAATTTCATTATGAACAATGAGTTTAATAATTTGTTCTTCTTCATGATTATTAGGTGGTTTAATAATTTGTGGAACAATAACTTGAGTAGGTGTACAAGTAATAAGGATTTGCTCCCCCATTTCTTGAATATCCATTATACGTGGTGTTTCACTCCCACTAGTCTCACCATGTTCAATGAACCTGACATTTCCCAGTTTCCGTAATTCTTGTAGCATGGTTAGGATAATAAAATATATACCCTTTAGACCTTTCTAGATAATAATTAAAATATCCACTAATTGTTCTTGCATCCAGTTTCTTTTCATGTAGATTATAATGCCTAATTTCTACCCAGCAACCCCAAAGATATAGGTACCTTAAACAAGGTTTCCTTCTAGTTCACAGTTTAAAGACAGTATTTGGAACTGTTTAATAATAACCCTATTCAACAAATACATGGTCAGTTTTAGAGCGTATATCCATAAAGTGGGTAAAGATGAATTACACATTATACTCCTAACCATGTCTAACAAAGTTTTATTAAGCCTTTCTGTCATAACATTTTGTTGTGGTGTGCCTAACATTATGGATTGCACCCAAATACCACGTCTTTCATAGAATTTAGCAAAAGGATCAAGATTTTGACGACTCTTATCATACTAACTGTAATATTCATTACCTCTATTAGATTTGACTATTTTCACTTTTTTGTTTAATTGCCTTTCTACCTTATTAATATAAACCTCTAAGGTATTTACAATATGAGATTTATCATGTAGCAAATAGACATATCTATAATAAAAATATCATTTATAAAGGTGATAAAATATTTTTCTTTATTGAAAGTAAGCGCATTAAATGGTCTGCACACATCAATTTGAATTATTTCAAGAAGTTGAATGCTTATTCTGGCTCTTTTCTTTAATGTGTGTTTTGTTTATTTACCCTTAATACATTCCAAACAAATGTTAAGATCAGTAAAATTCAATTCAGAAAGTATTTCATTCTTTACTAATCTTTGAAATTGTTCTTTAGAAATGTTTTCCAAACATTTATGCCACAAGTAAGTAGTTTTATTATTAATCAAACTATGTTTGATACCAATATTGCAATTCAAAGTCAATAAAGTTTTAGTATAAACAACATTAAGGTTTAATTTATATAAACCATCACACAATACACCACCACTAAACACATGGTTATGTCTATAGATATTGAAACTACCACCACCAAATATAAAAGAGTATCCAAATCTATCAAGTTTGGATAAAGAAACTAAATTCCAAGGTAAACTAAGTACATAAAAAGTTTCACATAAGTCCAAATGATATCCAATGTCTATAATTAAGAATAAGTCTCAATAGCTTCTATTAGAACTCTCATTCTACTGTTGGTCTAGACAAATCTTTCATTTGATCTTGTGGTTTTGGTCATAAAGAATCCTGCAAGGTATTAGAAACATGAGTAGTACAACTAGAATCAATCCACCAAGTATTAAAAGAATCTTCAATAAGGTTTATTTTAAAACATATATAAGCAATAAGCTTAGCTGTCTTCTTAAATCATGCCTTACATTAGAACATTTCTTTTGGAATTATTCAACCTTCTTACAGAAATGGTGTAACACCCCACTCTCATAGTGTATATTCCTGTACATATCGTCGGTATTCGAGAACATACTCTACAAGGGTGGTATGCTAGTATAGTCAATCAATCATACTCATTAAATTTTTTTCATGCATCACACGTATATTTCAAAAAACCAATAATCAATAATAACCCATTTTATTCAAAAACATTTTCAGTTACAATAGTTACAAACAATAAACATATCATTAAAATTTCAATAATCATTTAGGCCCATTACAATTACAAAACACTTCCAGTCATTAATTCATTACACGACAGAATTTGTCACATATACAAGGTACAATATTTACGGAATATAATTTAGATATATACAAAAATCACAGAAGACTTGTGCAGATACAACTGATCCTGACCTCTATCTCATATTCGATTGTAGTGGTTATACTCCAATTAGTCTAACTAGGGTATCCTTGAACTTAAAAAGTTAACATTACAATTTTGGTGAATTTTATGAACTCATTGAGTTAACCATCCTTGATGGTTTACTCATATCATATAACACATCAATTCATATAATCACATAATTCACATGATTTCATTTACAAACATGTAGCAACACAAAACTCTTTGTTCACAATTTTCACATTTCTTATTCATCACAATTCAACAATACATTTCAATCATTCAAAACATACATATTAAATATATATGCAATGCTCATGAGACTTACTTTCAATTGTTATGGTTGTGATTAAGTGCCTCTAACTGTCCCTTATCCATTGTAGATACCGAGCTAATTAATAACTGTCCTTTATCTATTAGGGATATGTGACTCATTTTATATAGTGAGCCAGAGGCTCTGACCATATTTTGAGCATTAAGCTCTTTTTCACTTTCTGAGCTTTAAGCTCTTTTTTGGTGGCTACTCCAGTCACAAAAGCCTTTATCTGTTTATGCATTCATGTAATGAAATGCATCACATTTACAAATATTTAATCAATCATTTGTGCATACTTTTCTATATTCACATTCACGTTTATCCTCAGACGTTGGTCCAGTATTCAACAATTAAGTTGAGTATCATTTATTCAGTCAAATTCACATACAATGAGCACTTTTAAAAATTTTCATGCATCAAATGCCTCGAAGATTCAATGTCCGGAATCAGTACATTCACATCACATAATAATTCAATACAGAACATAAACAAACAATAATTCAATGTGAGACCATCTTAGGTTACTCATAGTATGCTCCAGATTAGCATTTGCTTATATGATTAGGAAACATCTGGATGCAAACGTTCTATCCTGTATATCAACATCATGCAATACACATATTGTACACACATTATTAATTGCACAATCATATAAAAATTCAATTATAAATAAATGCATATGTGTAAAGTATAATGGATGCTCAAATTGAGTATTTCGGGTATATGTCCTTAATCACATCTCTTTATCATTTAAACCTTATCATTTATATGTGTCTAGCTTATTCTTAGGTTTACACCTCAAGAACAATTGGTTATTCTAATATCATAAATCAATCACTCGTCATTTATTTTCTAGAATTATATGCTCTCATAATATCCAATTCTCATTCACCTTTGCTTAATACATATTACTCAACTCCTTTAAATCACAACTACAATCATATGAACATCTTCATTCCCATTATACTCATGCTTTTGGTATTTTGATACCAACAATTCATTCACTAAGTTATAACCTCAATTTTCACCTCACATATGTCACACATTTAGTCACTTAATCCAAGCATCATTCTAGGTTCAATTCAAGCTTCATTCAAGCCTAATTAAGTCCAAATGTATCATAGTTAAGCATTGACAAGTCAATAACTTATATATATGATTTTGTGAAAAGGCATAACTTTTTCTATAGATGTCAGATTAAAGACATTCAAGTATGTTTCCGAAGAGGACTTCGAGTCCTCCAACTTTTATGAAGACTTTGAGGAGAGATTTTGCCATCTAGAGGGTCAAAATTGTACATTTATGTAAGTGTCCAATGAAATGTCCGCCCAGCGGACATGTGTCCCTCCAAACAAACATGAACAGAGCTAGGACGCTGGAATTCCAGAGAATGTCTGCCTAGCAGACCTAAAGTGCGCCTAATGGACATCTAAAAGGCATATTCATGTTTAACCCATTCCCAGCCATTTTCTCCAATTTTTCTAGCTCTTTCAACTATTCCAAGCTTTACCCAACACCTTATATGGCTAGTCTATCATTTCTAGCTTAATTTCTGATCATTTTCAACTTAATCTCATCACACATAAAATCCTAACTCTTTCTATAATATATTTCATTCATAATACATCAACAATTCATTTCCATAGTTTATCACTTAAGATTCATAATCTCTTCATTTCCTCTGCATTCTTAACTCTATTTTAGCCCAATATCATCCACACACAATTCAAAATCTATGATTGATCATAAACACCAAAAACAGAACACATTTATGTACACATTCATCTTCAATTTTCTGCACATATTCAATTTCATTTCTACCTTCACTTCACTTCAAACATATCATTCTAATTGACCTCATTTCAAGACACCACGTTAGCACTTTCTTTAACCTTAAGATCATTATAGTTCATCCATGTAACAACTACCCAAAACTTCATGTAATTAAACATTAAAAACATAATATGAGCATATCATCTCTTCATGAAATTTCTGCACAATTTCTACATCATTTTTATGATCTTTCTATCTCTAAATCATCACTACAACATCTTATGAATTATCAATCATCATATATGTAAAAGTAAGATAAGAACATATCCAAGTTACTCATTTATGTTTCAGCATACATACCTTACTAGTTCACAATCATTTAACTTCTAATTATCATCATACATGCTTCATTTAACAAATCAAGAAGAGTAGTGCTTTATACTTACTTGTTTATCTTCAAAGTCTTCAAATCTCTCTTAATCCTAGCTACCTAATATCACACGATCATCATCTTGCCAAGGTAGAATAAGTGGGTTTTTATCAAGAAGAAAAGATAGCAAGAACTTTGAAGTAGCTACTGATGGAAGAAAGCAAGGTTCAACTTTGATGCTTGGAGAAGAGAGTGTCGTGATATAGGGAAGAAGAAAGAAGAAAATACAAAGAAGAAAAGAAGAAAAGAGAGGCAAAGTGAAGAAAACAAAGGGACATTGGTCTTGCAAATGGTAAATACGAGAGTGAGGTGTGTGGCATGGCAAGTGACACTTGTCACTTACCACATGTCACCACCTTATGGTTCTCATTTAGTCTCTTTAATATCTAGTCCATTTGTCCTCCAATTTTTAATCCAATTGTCTCCCAATTTTCAATGTCACTTATCATTAAATCATAATGCCGCTTTTCAGTAATTTCTACTGCCATTTGAAACTTAATTCTACTACCATTTGTCAAATGTTCTGTCATTTGACATTTTTTCTAGTCCAAAAATACTCAAAATTATTAGAAATTTCCCATATTTCACCAAAAATTCTAAATCACTAATTATACACGCCAACTCAAATTTTGACATATAATCCACAATTCACATTATAATCACATTAAATATTAATTACACCCGGAAAATGTCAAATGAGTGCATGTACAATCATTGTAATGTGTGCAATACAATCAAATTCACGTGTGTGTATACTAATATTATGCATGAGTATGAAATGCATTTTTCTAACCTCTCATTGCTATTTCACATTTACAGAAATCTATGGTTCTAACCCTTAGTATGGAAAAACTGAATCTTATAAATGCCATCTGCATTAATCATGTTCTTTCTTTTGCATATGAGAAGATTCCTTACTAACTTTCATGATCCTTCACTTTCTTCTCATGCTTCTTTCCACCCTTCTTACTAACTTCTTGATTCTTGACATAATTAATGGATTGGCTTCCTTGATTCTTAAGTCTGGTCTCTGCTTGAACCAACATACTATGCAACTCATGCACATTCCATTTTTCCTTCATAATATTATAGTTCCTTTCAAAAGGACCATACTCAGATGGTAATGAGTTCAAGATGAACTACATAAGGAAGCTTTCATCCATTTCTATTCCTAAGGACTTAAGTCATGTTTCAATGTTTGTCATCTCAATGACGTGTAGTACATAATCAATCATACTTCATGGTGGTCAACGTATCCATAAAAGTCCCAGCACCAGACTGGTAAGTAGCCTGGAAGCGCTTTTCTGCAAGCTTAAGTAGTTCCTTAACACTCTCAATTTTGGGAATAGTAGGCTTAATATTGCCAGTAATTGTCATTTTCATACCCATCAAACTTAATCTAATTGATCTTTCCTAGTTGTTAAAATGGATTTTTTCCTCTTCAGCATTCAAAACATTCAAAGAATCTGATTTCTTAGTTTTGAGTTTCAAATCCAAGTCCAAAACTCCAAGATAGAATTGGATTTGTTCACTCTATTAAGAGAAGTTTAGTTTATTGAACATCGTAACAGATGAGAGATATAGATGCATGATAATAAATGCTGCAGGAAATTAAAAGTTAACAATAATGCTTTGAGTAATATAACAATATGCTACACACATTTAAAGAAAACTTCATAAATTGTATATTAATGTTCATATTTAGGCATTCCATTAATACACCATATAACACACAATGATTCTCATGAATTGTACACTAATGTTTACCTTTGGGCAATCCATTAATATACCATACAACACATAACGATGCAAATATATACATAATTTGGTAATTATACATACACCAACTAGAAATATTTATTATCTTTGAATATCCAAACACAACTAATTGTCTATATTTATTACCTACATTCATTCTTATTAACTATAAAATAGACAAATCACTTTTAATGATTTTAAAAACGTTATATAGCAACGAGTTTTAACTTATCCATAAAATTATAAATTGTTAGCATCAAATTAATTTAAATATTATATTTTGGAATAAAAATAAAAAATTACTGGCCAACAGCGGGAGAATTTCCTAGTGTTTGACCACTTTCCCAAACGCCTGTCCTGGGAATTTCTCTGTTCCAACAGCTGGCAGTGGTTGAATGCCTAACTGGGACACTGACATCATGGCCCAATGCCTACTGCGGGTGATCCCAACAATTTCAGTTTTTTTAATTCCATATATTAGATATTAGATCAACCTTTAAAATCATTAAATCCATGAAAAAAATGAAAATTAGGGTTTGTCCAAAATTTCAGATTAGGATTTTTAAGGTTCTAATAATCATGAGAAATCTACATTAGATGAGAATCATCAATTTCTTATAACCATGCTTTGATACTACATGTAAGCATAATTTCATGAAACATAACAAGATATAGAAATCATGGAACTCAAAAATATTCATTAATATTCAGAAATCTATTCTTATATAAGTATAAACCTTCAACTACTAACCTTTTTTTATTGCTCAGTAATGTGAAAGCAATTCATAATAAGCCCCTTACCTAATTTATCTTTCTTAGAACTTTTCTATCTCACTTTTTGTATGGGATGATATTTTTTGTTAGAAGACAAAAGGTTATTATTAGGTAGAATCAGAACCCTAATCTGACAACTATTTGTCAGTTTTAAAATTCCTCGTCATAACTGACTAAAAGCCCGTTTAAATTGTATGCAAGTTGGATGAGTCAGTATAATGATTAGGGAGGATTCTTTTAATTCTTGCACATCTATGAAAAAATTAATTTACTTATCTTGACTGAAGTTCGTATCCTAAATCAATAGGCTTTTTATACAAGCTTTTTATTTATTTTATCTTTTTCTAACAACACTTGTTAAATACTTATTTTCATATTTTAACAGTTATTAAAATAATAATCTCAAACACGTACTATTTTAAGAGGTTAATTTTAACAAATTGTAAATTGCCACTACTTTTCCGAACTAAGCGGAAGTCATGAAGTAGGTTGAAAGGACTTCCAAGTTTAATGACATGGCGAGTCAACATAACGTGTAGTACGATTGTTCACCCACTCGTCTTCTCTCAAGTCTCCATCTACCTTCAATTATCTGACGGCTTCTTCTTCCGTATAAATAATCTCATCCAAGAAGAGTTAGAAAAGAAGCAGCAAAACCAAACAACGGAAGCAGAAGTGCTGAAGCTTAAACAAGTACAGATGGACGAAAACCCACCTACAGTTTGTGTCCTTGATGCTTCAAACTATGTTGGTTTTTGGATTGTTAAAGGTTTGTTGAGCAGAGGCTACACAGTTCATGCAGCTTTGCAAAAGCGCGGTAAGCTACTTCCACCTTTTTTGTTGTGTTTGAGAACTTTTTTATCTTTAAGGTTCAGTTTTTGATGTTCCGTTCTCGGTCTGTTTCAGGAGAGGCTGAGATACAGAAGAAGATAGGGGACATGGAGAAAAAGGAGGAGAGATTGGTGGTCTTCGGTGCCGATATTTTGGATTATCAAAGCATATTAGTTGCTTTGAAGGGTTGTTCGGCTTTGTTCTGCTGCTTGGACAGTCCAGATGGTTATGATGTTAGTGGATCACTTTATTAATTTATATCATTTATCTTTTATATCTGCATTTCTGATCTATATCTGAGTTAATTAACATTAATTCTTGCATTGGTGGCCTGAGCAGGATAAAATGGTTGATTTGGAGGCAAGAGGAGCAATCAACGTAGTGGAGGCATGTGCGCAAACTGATGGTATAGAGAAAATTGTATTTAGTTCTTCTTTAACTGCAGCAATTTGGAGAGAGAACATTTCTTCAGAGAGGGATGTAGATGAGAGGTCTTGGAGTGATCGAGACTTCTGCAAAAAATTAAAGGTTTAGATATCTGCAACGGAAAACAAGCTTCATTTTTCCTGTTTTTGTGTTTCTCTCATCATGACATTGCCATTAACTTTTTTCTAAGCACTTGTCAGCCTATCCAGTTGAGAAAAGTATATTGGTAAAAACCAATAAATATTTAAAATCTGATTAATAGGACATAGCTTTATCTTCTGTTGAATTCTTCTCCTTGACAAACACAAGGCTATTTATCAGAGATCCAAAGTATTTGCAGATCCATGACATTGCGGGAAAAAGAGAAGCTTGGAGTTGTAGGAATTTGTGCCTAATTTTCTTCTAAGTAGCTATTTGACTGTAGAAGGAACATATCTATATGTTACAGTATTGAAGTATAATCTTCACGTTATAATTTTTTTATTTGAATGTTGATTGACGTTTATTGATCTTTTCGTTGATATGCAGTTATGGTATGCTCTGGCAAAGACACAATCCGAGCAGGCTGCCTGGGCATTAGCCATGGACCGCATGCTTAACATGGTTACCGTTAATGCGGGACTAGTTTTGGGTCCTGGAGTCACTCAACAAAATCCTCTATCAACCATGTCCTACCTCAAAGGTACAGATACTATGAGCATCTTCTTTTATTAGAGAAGCCTGGCTGGAACTGAACTTATGTTCTGTTCTGTCAAATAACAGGAGCAGCTCAAATGTATGAAAATGGTGTACTTGCTTTTGTGGATGTCAACTTCCTTGTTGATGTTCACATTCAAGCATTTGAAGATCGGTCGACTTCGGGGCGTTACTTCTGCTTCAATCAGATAGTGAATACTGAGGAGGAAGCTGTCAAGCTTGCACAAAGCTTGAGTCCTTTAATTTCTCTACCACCAACGTAAATATATATGTTTCTCTTTACCATTATTAGACAATGTTCAAAAACACCAAGTTTTATGCCTCAGTAGTTGAAGCGTTAGATTTGGCTAGTTCCTTTCAGCTAATTTGGAACTCATTCTGTGTAGATACAAGTACGAAGGAAGTGACGTACATGCCGAGAGGTTGACGACAAAGAAGTTGGATAAGTTGGTGGAGGGTGCCGCCTACTAATTCTTATTAAGCATTCTTGGATTGTGATTTTGCAGATTAAAAGATTAGGGAATGTACATATTGTATTAGGTTGAAATTACTATCATTTTTGTCCTTTTATTTGACCATTGGCAGTAGAAGTTATCTTCTTAGTCAGAAGTTCCTGATGAAGCTTCATGATTATAAGCCACAACCAAGAATTCAATGGTGATTTTCTTGTGATTTGTTCTAGTAACGTGAAAGTTACCCCTTAATAAAAAAATGTACACACCAAGTTTATTAAGCTTCTGGGAATGAAAACTTGCTGCATTTACTAAGCATATTTCAGCATGTATTTTCACAGTAATTAAGATTGTTTCCTATGCTCCTGTTTTGTTCTTAACAATCTTGAATGGCTAAAGCCATGTGTGAGGAAATTTGTATCCCAGACACCAAATAGTAACTAATCTGAACAGAACAATGTGGATTAGTTAGTCAATATAAAGCTAAAACGGTCAGTTAGTGCGATTTCAAAGAATAAAATCTTACACCTTAAAAGCTTTGGTTCAGGCAAACGAGAACTGCCTTGTTATAATATCCGAACTTCGACACAAACAAGCATACTTGGGGATTTCAGGCAAACATTTATTTTGTCAATGGTTAAATTAATTGAATCTGAAGGGTCTAAAGGTATTAAAATGTAAGATTTTATCTTTAACATTCTAATCAATATTTCAAGTATATAATTCACCGAAGAATATTTATGACAATTAATTCAACATCTTCAAACCCTAAAATTAGTGTTATAAAGAAAAGATAGAAATACTAACCTTGATTCATATTTGTGTGTTTACTTCTTGTTCGCAAATATCTTCTTTATGCTAAAGCTTTATCCACTCTCGTCTTCTTTCCTTTTTTCGTTCTTTTCAATAGTGCAAGAACGTATGTTTTTTTTTATATCAGTAAGGCCTTGTTTGGTTGACATGGATTCTTGCGTGGGAAAGTAATCTTTTTCTTAAAATTTATATTAATATGTTTGGTTCATTTTTTTGAGTAGTTATGAAAGTAAAAACTTTCCCAATCTAGGGAAAGTATTAGCATTTTTCTTAGATTCTAAATCTCACCTTTCCTTTCGTATTTATATTACTTTCCTCAAGAATTTAATCTAAAAAATATATTAGTTAATTCCACCCTTCCTTCTCTCTCAACTTTACGATAATTCTTTTATAATAATAAG
>JANIIA010000191.1:27895036-27909351 GCA_027478495.1 Erythroxylum alaternifolium | reverse complement strand
AGATAAAAATAATAAAATTGGTAATAAGTAAAAAATTAATAATAATAATTAAGAATATTAAGAATAATAAAACAATATTATATGATCAAAATATTAGAAATGAAAAAATTAACATTTAATAATATAATTTGTATTACAAAATAACATTATTTAATGATTTCAATTTTTATTCGATAAGGATATAAATGGAAACATAAGTTAAAATTAAATTACATTCTATGAAATACTGACACATAACAAATACTACAATAAGAATTCACCCAACTTTTTTATTAGAATTCTTATAAGTATCCAAACAAGTAAATATCTTTACTTTCTATAGATTTATTTTCTGAAGAATTAGATTCCAAATTTACTTTACTTTCCCGTCAACCAAACGGAGCCTAAGGGTTTTCTTAACTGAAGCGAGAGGGAAGGGTTTCTTCATTAATTAACCCTAATGATTCTAATTTCCTTTAACAAGCCCAATAACCATTATTTTGGGCCCACTTCACATTAGAATCAAATAAAGTAATATGAGTCACACTTATGATTATAAAATTAATCTAACAATCTCCTACTTAGCCCATATTACGACTTGATGACCTAAAAATCCAAGTGTACACCATATATTGAATCTATCAAGTCATCAAACTTGAATGAATTGAAATAATGGGATTATGGTGGTCACAAGTCATCTAACAACATTATTCTTTCTATATATCACACAATCATCTCAACTTAAATATAACTGTAACTGAGAAACACTGTAATTCTCAATTCTAATGTTTTCTCAAAATATAATTTATCATCATAATAAAACAATGTGTACACAACAAAATGTGATAACTAACAAATAAGAAAAAACATAATATTAATTGAATTCACAAGTGTCAAAACAATAATAGCAAATATCTAAACAATGCACATACATAACATGATCTCATGCTAACTAAGACTTATCTAGAATGCCCTGCTAACCAAGACTTATCTAGAATTCCCATTCTTTCAACATGGCCAGTAAATGTTTTAGGTGGTAATCCTTTAGTTAACAAATCTGCTACCATTAGATCAGTTCCAACATGCTCAATTGACACTTTATGTTTTTGTACTTCTTCTTTAACTAAAAAGTATTTCAAATCCATATGTTTATCACTCTTAGAATACTTGTCATTTTTAGAGAAGAAGACAACTGTAGAATTATCACAATAAATTTTTAGCGATCTAGCTATACTGTCAACAATACCTAGCCCTAAGACAAAGTTTCACAACCACAATGCTTGAATAATGGCTTCAAAGCATGCCACAAATTTGGCCTCTATAGTAGAAGTAGCAATGATAGACTGTTTTCCACCCTTATAAGAAATTGCCCCTTCTACTAGTTGGAATAGATAACCAAAGGTAGATTTTCTTGAGTTTACACAACCAACATAGTTTGAATTTGAATAAATGATCACTTCTAAGTGATCTGATTTCCTGTATATGAGCATGTAATCCTTAGTGTCTTGTAAATACCTAAGAATTTTCTTTATAACTTTCCAATGGTCCAATATGGGATTACTTTAATATTGGCCTAACATTCAAACAACAAAAATGATATTTGGCTGAGTACAAGTTTGAATATACATAAGACTCTTAACTACAAATGCATAGGGGATAAATTTCATTTCCTTTCGCTCCAACTCATTCTTGGGATATTGCATTTCACTAAATTTATCCCCTTTATGAATTGGAATTATCCTTACTAAGCATTTTTCCATCCTAAATCTCTCTAATACTTTACTGATATGTCTTTTCTAACGTAACCCTAACAATCCTTGTGTCCTGTCATGAATATTTCTATTCCAATTATATAAGATGCCTCACCCATATCTTTTATTTTAAAATTATTAGAGAGAAATTTCTTTACATTATATAATAAGCCCAAATATTTGGTAGCCAAAAGAATATCGTCAACATATAGTACCAAAATAATGAACTTGCTCCCACTGACCTTCATATAGATACACCTATCAACAGTATTCTCTACAAATCCATAAGAGGTAATGGTATCATTGAACTTAAGATAATATTGTTGGGAGGCCTGTTTCAAGCTATATATTGACTTCTTTAATTTACACACCATATTTTCATTTTTTGCAGTCACAAAACCTTCCAACTGTTCTATATAAGCTTCTTCTTCTGAATCATCATTCATAAAAGTGATCTTTATATCCATTTAGTGAAGCTCTAAATCATAATGAGCTACCAATGGTATAACAATTCTTAAAGAGTCATTCTTTTAGACTAAAGAGAAGGTCTCTTTAAAGTCAATGCCATCCTTTTGAGTATAAACTTTAGCTATAAGTCTGACTTTGTATCTTTCAATATTACCTTTCGAGTCCGTTTAGGTCTTAAAGACCCATTTCTAGTCCACTTACTTTGAGCATTTAGGTAACTTAACTAATTCCCATACTTGATTATCATCTATTGATTTTAACTTTTCTTTCATAACGTTCAGCCACATTTCAGAATTATTACATTTCATGGCTTCTTTAAATGAGATTGGATCTTTATCAATGCTCAAGTCACAATCATGCTCAACTGAATACATCACATAGTCATTTGATATAGCTGGGTTTTTCTCCCTTATAAACCTTCGCAATACTATTTCTTGTGATATCACTTAATCATTTGCAACTTGCACATTATTTACTGGTTCATTATTAACATTCACTTCTTGTGGGTTTGGAATATTAACTTGTTTTTCTAATATGTTGCATGACTGTGATACAACAAGAGGAACAACAACTTGAGGAGAGCATTAGGCGAAGGATTTTTCACCTGAATCTCTTGAATATCCACCTTTTGTAGTTTCTCCACTTCCACTGATTTTTCTATTTTCAATGAACCTAGCATTACTAGACTCAACTATTCTTGTACCATATTTAAGATAACAAAATACATACCCTTTGGACTTTTCTAGAAAACCGATAAAGTAACCACTAATGGTTCTTGCATCAAGTTTCCTTTCATGAGGATTATAAATCCTTATTTCTCCTAGGCAACCACAAACATGCAAAGCTAGGTTTCCTACCTGTTCGCAATTCATAAGGTGTCATAGGAATCAATTTACTAGGAATCATATTAAGTAGATATGTAGTTGTCTTTAATGCATACATCCATAAGGATAAAGGTACATTCGTGTAACTTAAACATAGTCCTAACTATATCCATAAGAGTATGATTATGCCTTTCAGCTATACCATTTTGTCGTGGTGTACCGGGCATTGTATACTGTGCACAATGGCCCTACTTTGAAGAAATTTTGCAAATGGACCTAGACACTATCCATTCTCATCATATTTACCATAATATTCACCACCTCTATTAGACCTTAAGACTTTCACTTTTCTATCTAACTGCCTTTCTACCTCGTTAATGAACACCCTAAGATTGGGACTTTTCATGTAGTAAATAGAGATAACAATAACATGAACAACCATCAATAAAGGTGATAAAATACTTTTTACTGCTCTAAGATGGGACATGAAATGGACCATATAAATCGGTGTGTATTAATTTAAGTAACTCAGTACTTCTTGTAGTTGAATTCTTAGATATGTGTTTGGTTTACTTACCTTTAATGCAATCCACTCACACATCCCAATCAGTAAAATCTAATTGAGGTAAAGATTTCACTTTTCACTAACCTCATCACCCTTTCTCTAGATATATGATCTAACCTTTGATGCTATAAGTACACAGATTGTTCATTATATGCACTACATTTATTACCATTATTATGTTCAACATGAAACAAGGATTCAAAATAATTAACATCAAGATTGAAACCATATAAACCATCAATTAATGTACCATAACCATAATAGTACTGTTGTTTATACAAAGAAAAAAACACTGTTTTGAAATTAAAACTTATCTGATCCAACTAGCTAACATAAACTAAATTTCTAGAATATTCGGGAACATGATGACACTTTTCAAGATCTAGAATATAGCCATATCTAAGGTCAATCTGTACGTCCCTATTCCTTCTATTTGTGCCTTCATTCTATTACCCATATATAGGAACTCTTCAGTTCTATTTATGGTTCAGATTGAAAGGAATCGCTGCATTATATGTGAAACGTGAGTAATTGAACCTGAATTTAACCATCAGGTATTATTGGGAAACTCAATAAGATTTGATTCAAAACATACTGAAATATAGTACTTACCTTTCTTTTCGAACTAAGCCTTTCTCTTAGACAATGTGACTAGCTTTCTTGTAGAAGAAACAACGTTGCTCTTTATGAATTTGGCCCTCGTTAATCTTCATTGGGCCTTTTCCCTTCTTATTGCTCTTCTTTCCTGACTTTCCCTTTCTGCTTCTAGCTTCTTTGTGTACTGTAATATGAATAGAGTGTTCCTTTATTTTCTTTAATCTCCCTTCATCCTGCACCAATATGGCCTTAATTTCTTAAAAGTTCCATTTCTCCTTTAGTGTGTTGTAATTCACTTGGAGCTGACCAAATTTAGGAGGAAGTGAGTTGATGATAAACTGTAATAGGAAGGATTCACTCACATCCGTGCCCATTGATTTCAGCTTTGCAGCCAAATTTAACATGCTTGTTATATGATTATGGATAGGTTGTGACCAGTCAAACTTCTTGGTCGACAATTTGCTCATCAAGCTTCCTATAATAGACTTGTCAGTTATATTTGATAGTGAGTACTCTTTGATTTTCATCATGAATTCCCTTGAATTGTTCGTATGAGGCATTGATGACTTAATATTTTTCGTTGTTGTTAATTGCATCAAGTTTAGACTTAACCTATTTGACTTTTCCCAAGTGTCAAAATATGTCCTTTCAATTTGGGTACTGGTCTAAGTAATGGTTGCAGGCTTCTTTGCAACTAATGTTAGGTCCTTATCCATAATACCCAACTGAAATTAGATTTTCTCAGACCAGTCAACATAGTTTAGCCCATTGAACTTGATCAGACTGTTGCTTATAGTTAACAAATTACTAGAAACTGCAAATGTAAAAACAAACTCACACATTAATACTTTGAGTATAATTAATAGATTCAGACAATAATAAACTTTAATATATATATTTAAGTCCACCTTTTGGCGATACTTAAACACATATCCTTAATCCTTGATGATGCTAACATATATACACACACACTTTGATAAACAGTTAATCATACTTCACCTAGTATGCATGTTATCTTTAGATATACAAACATATTTACGAAGTAAGTCGATAAGTCTCTTTAATGTTTTAAATTATAAGAAATGATCCACCTTTGAGTGATCTCCTAGCATTATAATTAATAATCTCAATTGTTCAGTTCATCTATTATGTCATTTATTTGCATCATATAATATGAACAATTAAAAGAATGCATAATTAAATATCTAAATATCTTTTCAAGTAAGGTCACTTTGGTGACTAACAAGCTTTCTAAACAATAAATATTTAATTAAGTATAAATAAAATTTGGAATTTAACTATAATGTTGAAAGATGATACTGTAAAGTTTTAAAAAACTTTTAGGGACAAAACTGTAATTTTATTACCAGATTGTAATAGTCTAAAAACTATAAGCACCAAAACATAACTGACCATCTTCAACCTTTTATTTTCAAAAACTTTCTGTCAATTCCAACGAAATATGCCTAAAGACTTTTCAACAAAGGAGTCACGATTTTCATACATTTTAAACAAAAGAATTATGCTTTATAACAACATAAACCCAAGTCTTTCTATGATGGGCCCATAAAATCTTGTCTTTTAACTCTTTTGTTCTCCATAAACAGAACACATGTTGCCCCGACAAGGTATGCTTTACAACTTCAAACATAAAAATTTTTAATGATAGGCCCCACACATACATCATGTTTTTCTAGATCTCATACAAATGTAGTAAATAACTAATGTATCACAAATCCAATGCCTTTAATGGTGGGTGCCATGAAAACTATTCTTTACTAATGTAATTATTATGCTTTTAACATATTATAAACTTAAAGCTTTGTCAAGTAGGCTCCACAAACATAAAAACATGGTTTTCGATTTATATTCTCAGAGAACCCAACTTAATAGCTCTCCCATCTCAATTAAAAAAGAACAAGCAAACAGATATGTGAAAGACAGTAATACTGTCGCAATCTCTGACTTTTATTATAAAGGATCGTTCAATCGATGAAATCAAATCCAGAAATCGAGAAATAAGATAGCTTTAATCAAGATATTACAATGGAAACAATAAGCTATCTTCTATAACCTTGCAATATTAACCGCTACCGATAATTTTAGGGTTAACTCTAATGCAAATCAGTGTCATAATTTGCTCTGATACCACATGTAATATTTAATCTTTAATATTCTAAGCAATATTTCAAGCATAGAATTTACCTAAGAACATTTATGACATAATTAATTCAACGCCTTCAAACCCTAAAATTAGTGCTATAAAGAAAAGAGAGAAATACTAACCTTGATCCATACTCATATAATCTCTTCTTGTTTCCAAATACCTTCTTTACATGAAAGCTTTATCCACTCTCACCTTCTTCCTTTTCTTCGTTCTTTTAAATGGTGCAAGAATGTATGTTTTTTTTTAATATCTGTAAGGATTTTCTCAACTAAAGGGAGAAGGAATGGTTTCTTTACTAATTAACCCTAATGATTCTAATTTCCTTTAATAAACCTAATAACCATTATTTTCAGTCCACTTTAGATTAGAATCAAATAAAGTAATATGAGCCACACTTATAATTATTAAATTAATCTAACATTCAAAAATTGAATGATTTTCCATCTTACTTGCATCTAAGCATCTAATTCAACTTTTACATTGCGAACAACAAACAAAAGTTAATAAAAGGTTATCTAAAAACTTCAAAGAAATTAAAGATTATTTCCATCTAAAAACTTCAAAGAAATTAGAGATTATTTTCCCTTCTTGATTCAATTTAAGCCCAAGATTTGCATACCTCAGTCTAGAACTTGCCCACAAACATGTTTGAAGAGAAAACATTGATTCTTTTAGTAGATAATATATATAACACTTATATTCTACACTGCAATACCATGTTCTTAATTAGCCAAAAAAAAATCCAATATATTTACTTAAGTAAAAGATAAATGAAAAACAGAGGATCCTAGGATATAACTCATTTGACAAAAGATCAAGAGCTGCTTCAACTCTCTGGAACTTATATTCAGCTTATCTCTTCTACAAAAATGAAAGTGGCCATCATGGATACAGAATAAATGGTTATCAAAATTAAATTTTTTGTTAGATACTATTTTTTTAAATATGAACATCTGATTTGATAGGATATCGGGTCCAATTAAAAATATTATATCAAATAGTAACGTCTGATATGATAGGATATAGGGTATAATTAACAATATTATATCAAATACTAACATCTAGTCTAATAGGATATAAGCTTCAATTTAACGTCTGGTTTGATAAGATATAGGGTCCCAATTTAATGTCTGCTTTGATACATTAATAGGGTCCATTAAACACTTGTATTAAAGAGAAAGTAGTCATTAGAATTGCAGACTAACTGAAGTTTGACCTCAGAAATTCATGTACTTGTAGTTGACTGAGAAAACACTTCAAAATCTTTCTTTTAGCTTTGCATAAAGTCAAAAAAATCTTAACTCATACCAAATTAAAAAATGACATTATGTATTCAAACATTCCTTTTTCAGTATTATTTGTAGCATTAGATGCATGTACAATGTTAACGAGTAACTGAAACCTTCATCCTATAATCAGAATATGATCGATTTAATTTTATTTATGGATTGAAGTTAAGCATCAGTGGCAAGGAAATCCAAAGAGAACTACATATCCAGATGTATATACTTATAGGTTGTGCAAAAATACTCAACTAAGAGACTACAATTCTATTCTAGCACGCATACTCAACGAAAGTCTGACTTCCAATGAACAAGATCACAGAAGCATGCCTCATTTGTTTCATACTCTAAGGCATGAAGTATCATCTCTATTTAAATAAAAAAGTAGAAAAAACTCAAAATTTGATTACTGTATCATGCTTTGAAGTAACACAAAGTAACACCATACTTTAATTATCATGAAAATAACCAAAACATTTTTTTATTATTGATCATTCTAATATATGGATAATTAAAGTAAGGATTACAAGATTTAGTACTTGTCATTTATGATGGAATATATGAACACGCAAAAAGTGATAACATACCAAAAGATGACGATAGTATGACTAAAGTAGCTATTAACTCTCCACCTAGCAATTTGCATATGTGATCTAATGCTTCCCACTCTTTTCTACTCTTTTAAGCCTTCAAAATCATGTCTAAAGAATTTATGTCCTCAACAATGGTAGTTCGAGTAATCTGGCTTAATGCAAGAAGAAACTTCATAGTTAGCTTGAGATGGACCTTGGGTTAAAGGTTAGCTGGATCGCATGCATGAAAGAGGTATACAAGAGCTCCAAGGTAACTTAATAGGTTAGATTGAGTATGGTGCGAGTTTTGGAAAAAGTTTCAGATCTTATATAGAATGACTTCGCTAAGAATAAGTTCTTAATAAACTAAGGACTTAGTGTAAGTCCAAATGAATGGACCATAACTAATGGACTTAACATTGATAAGTATTATATCAACCTAATGTGATATGAAAGACTTTTGACTTAGATAACTCATCATTGATGGATATATATTGTGGAGAGATCTTGGATGATGTGGTAGAGAAGATCATATGGATATATATTAGCTCTAAAAGATAAAGACCATATGGGAGGATCATCTAAAGATAGTAGAGATCTTCCTGGATATGGATGTATCTTTTGTAATTCAATATAACTTCTTATCTTGTTAGTTATGATATAACTGTACCTAATCATACAGAGTCATATCTGAATGGGGGGTCATTTAATTGGTTAGTATAATGTAATTTGATAAGGATAGACATGATTCAGGTAGTTTAGTTAGGATTTTGATTTGTAACTTGGCCATCAAGCCACGAGTGCCTATATATAGCTCATTTGAGCCTTATTCCTCATCACATTGAGAGAGATTGTTCTTTTGTATACTTTGAGGAAAATGATAAAGGTTGGCTTTTGACTCATATCTTGTGTGTTTTATTGTTGCCTTTGATTACTTATCACTGTCATGGTACCCTTACTCATATGTGAGAGCTAAACACTGCTAGGTCCTTAGATGTTTGAAAATAAGTTCGTTGGTCAACAATTACGTAAGAAAGGCTGAGTCTTGCTTAAATAGACCTAAGCAAGATTTTTGTACAAAGGTGTGGGCAAAATTTCAGTATAAGTTTGACTTCTAAAAGGCCTTTGTAACAACTGGCATTAGAGCAAAGTTTTGATATGGAAAGAGGGATTAGTTTAACTGAGCATGCCACTAGACACTTATTTGGTTAATTCCTCAAAGAGAGGAAAATATCACTTTCTATTTATCTCGGTTCAAAATGTTAGATGTGTAAATAGAAGAATTGTAGTATCAAATAGCAAAATTAATGAAGGTACAAGAAGATTTAGGTTCGAGATCACAATCTTAAAGCATGCCATTACAACGCAAGATGTTAGGTGTGCCGATAGCACCATAGTGAAGGTATGAGAATATAAAGTTTTGAGTGTGCTAAAATGCGAAGGAGCTTAAAAAATTTCTGGGGATATGAAGCAGTACTTTGTTGCTGCTAGGGTACCCAATGATCAAAAGGTTAATATGACAAACATATACTTAGATGGGGATACCAAAATTTAGTGGAGAGTGAGGATCTCTATTGAAATTAACGTAGGAAAACATTTATTGACACGTGGGAGACTATGAAGAAGGAGTTAAAAGATTAATTCCTTGCGATGAACACTTCTTGGCTCTCAAGAGATGCCTTGAAGAAATTGAAACCAGATGGATCGTTAAGAGAGTATATTAAACAATTTAGCTTGCTAATGCTTGATATTAATAACATGTCAGACGATAGCAAGCTTTTTAACATTTTATCTAGATTACAACCATAGATGTAAATGGAGTTTGGGATGTAAAATGTGAAGGACGTGGATGGTGCAATCGCAGCCATTGATGCCTTGATAGATTTTTGAGTGACAAAGGAAATTAAGACAAGCTCCTTTACTTCTTCTAAGGGTAAAGATCTAGCTCAACAGGAGAAGAGCAAGGGAAAAAGAAGAAAGACACTAAGAAGGGAGACTTCAAGGGAAAAGGCAAGAAAAATTATAGCTTCAAGAGTGGGGAGACGTCTTTTGAAAAGGGCAAACTTTCTTATTATTTATGTAGTGGTCCATATTTTGCAAGAGAATATCGAAAGAAGGAGGTGCTAAATGCTCTAATAGTCGAAGAAGTGGGAGAACCTTTAGAAGAGAAAATGAATATGATCTCCTTGTTGAATATGATTAGAAACAAATCTAATCCCTTTGTTAAGATAGAAGGAGGTAACCATAATGTTGGATATAAGTGTGATACAATCTTTTATACTGGAGAAGATATTGCACAAGTTGGGGTTTAAGGTGTTAAAGACCCTGACAAAGATGAAAACCGCTACAAGTAAGGCACAAAAAATGGTAGGAGCTTTATAGGGAATTGGCACGCCAAGATTGACTATATGGTCATACCATTTGATGATTTGATATTAGAGATTGACCTCCTTAAGATAGCAAAGGCAGTGTTGTACCCAAGTTTGAGAGGTATGATGATTATGCAGGATCAAAGTTTCTTCTATATTAATTTTTGTACATCTGATGGTAGAAGGGCGAATGATACAATGATTTAGAAAATGTGTCGACCATAAGCATTAAGAAATGGTTGAAGATAGGTATATAGACCTATCTCACTTCCATGTGGAAGATTAACAAGGATCACGTAGTGGAATTCACTGATGTTGTTACAAGTTTGTTGACAAAATTTGAGGATGTAATGCTAAACAAATTATCTAAGACTCTTCCCACTAGTCAAAAGATAAATCATATGATTGAGTTGGTTCCTAGAGTTGTCCCATCTTCATGTTCTCTATATAGGATGTCTCTATTAAAGTTGATGAAGCTTCGAAAAAAAACTTATTGAACTGTTAGAACCATGTCATCAAACCTTCCAAGGCCCCATGAGGTGCCCTGGTATTCTTTTAGAAGAAGCAAGATGGAGCACTTTAGATGTGTGCAGATTCTTAAGCCTTAAATAAGGTAACGGTAAAAAATAATATCATGTTCCCTTAGTTTAAGATTTGATAGACAAATTATTGAGGGCAACAGTTTTCATAAAGCTTGATCTTCAGAGTGGGTATCGACAAGTGGCCAAGAGTGATGAGCAAAAGACAACATATGTGACTTAATATGGATCTTATGAATTTGTAGTTATATTATTTGGATTAACCAATGCCTTTATGACATTTTGGAACTTGATGAATGGCATGTTCTATGATTTTCTTTATGAGTTCATTATGGCATACTCAATGATATTATGGTATATAACATTAATAAGGAAGAACATACGGAACATTTGAGAAAAATGTTCAAGCTACTAAGGGAACACAAACTTTAAGTGAAGATGGAGAAGTGTGAGTTTGCATAGTTAAAAATCAGATTCTTGGGTCATTTGGTAAGCAAAGGTTAGGTCAAAATGGATCTAAAAAATGTAAAAGACGATAGTTGAATGGTAGGTTCCTACTACGATACGAGAATTATAGAGTTTTATCAAACTAGATAACTACTATAGATAGTTCATAATGGGTTTTCAAAGAAAGCAACATCATTGATGGACCTTCTAAAGAAAAAGCAAAACTGGTGCTAGTCAGATGTGTGTTAGGAGGCATTCGAGAGGTTTAATGTTGCTATCTCAACATAATAAATATTAAAGCTGCCCAAGTTTGATCTTCCATTTAAGGTACATTCGGATGCATTAGACAAAGCTATTAGTGGAGTCCTCATATAAGAGGGTCAACTTGTAGCATTTGAGCACCGAAAGCTTAATGATATAAAGTAGTGATACTCAATGCATGAAAAGAAGATGCTTATGGGGGTGCATTGCCTTAAGGTATGACGAATAGGAATTAGGATCGTTGTTCGTACTAGTAATGTTACTGACATATTTTTTCAGACCCAAAAGAAGTTTTCCAAGAAGCAAGCCTAGTGGAAGGAGTTTCTTGCTAAATATGGCTTCATGTGGTAGCATAAACGAGAGAGGCATAATAATGTGGCAGATGCCTTGAGTTGAAAGGACGTCTTCATAAACCTATATGCTATTACCATGGTAGAGTCTAACTTGTTAAAGCAAATCAAGGCTGCAACTCCATTGGACAACACATATTGTAAGTTAATCTCATAAGTTAAAGAGGGTGTTATGTATAAGTTTTAGATCAATTATGATGAGCTTCTGATGATAAGAGTAGTTAAGTATACATGCCTATTTTTATTGGTTTGTAGAAACAATTATTGAATGAGACATATAACACATAGTGGACTGCTCACCCTAAAAGCATAATGACACTTTTAACTCATTCTTACTATTGGCTAAAGATGGAGTATGACATTGAGTTATAAGTCAAGTTGTGCCTTATGTGTCAATTAGATAAGCCAAAAGGAATAAGGAAGCTATTTGCTATAATTCTCATCCATCCTTGAAAAATAGTAGATATCGATTTCAATGGATTTCTTTAGTAATTTTCCAAAGATGGACAACATGACAACAATCATGGTAATTATGGATCAATTCTCTAAGTGTGC
Source organism: Erythroxylum alaternifolium (assembly GCA_027478495.1). Taxonomy (NCBI): domain Eukaryota; kingdom Viridiplantae; phylum Streptophyta; class Magnoliopsida; order Malpighiales; family Erythroxylaceae; genus Erythroxylum; species Erythroxylum alaternifolium. The sequence continues at coordinate 27,896,624 of JANIIA010000191.1, read as the reverse complement.
AATCTTTGTGCTAGCCCTAGCATCTTGTCCTTCAGATATTGTGGCAGAGTTGTTCTATAAAAGCATGGTGAAATACTTTGAAGTTCTTGTAGACATTGTGAGTAACCAAGACATTATATTTATGAGCCGATTCTGGACGTCCCTTTTTGACATGATGGGTTACGATTTGAAGTTTTCAATGACAAATCACCCAAGTGCAAATGGACAAACTAAAAGGATCAACGGTTTATTGGAGGAATTCCTAAGGCATTATATAAGTGTAAATTAGCATAATTTGATGAGTTTACTTAATATAGCATAATTTTAATATAACGTCCACATATCTTCTATAACGAAGAAGAGTCCTTTTGAGATAGTCTTGGGGGTAACAACCTCTCACTTCACTCAAGATAAGAAAATTAAGGACAAGTGGCAAGTGTCCTTTGATGTACAAATTCATGATGTAGAAGCAAGAGTTATTAGATGAGGTGAGGGATAATCTTCGAAAAGCTTCTCGATGGACAAAGAAACAAATAGACCTAAGAAAGATGGGTTAAAGTTTTATGTGTGAGATAAGGTATTTTTAAAACTTACCCTATATATTTGGAAGAATATATCAAGTAAGCAAGTATATGAAAGGTTGGTGCCTAAGTATGGGGGACCATTTGAAGTGCTAAGAAAGTGATAAATGTGACATATTGATTGAAAGTGCCTGATAGATTAAAGGTACACCTTACTTTTCATGTTTGTTTTCTCAAATCTTATTATGAGGATGCATCATATTTGAATAGGAGTCAGGTGAAGATAACTCTACCAGTTATGATGAAACAGTTTAAGGATCAAGTGGAGAGGATCTTAAATCATCAAATGATGAGGAAATATAAGAAGAATTGAAGGACCGAGTTCTTACTCTAATGAAATGGAAAGCTGATCAGAGAAGTTACATTAGGAAAGCATACTACCATGTGGCAATTCGAGGATCAGGTAAACACCTACCCTCAGACTAGTTCAATAATGACATTGAATTCATCTAGTGGGGTTGGTTTATTAGCCCTTTATCACTTTGTAACTAGCTTAAGATGGAGCTTAAGTTAAAGGTTAACTTGATCACATGGATGGAGGTATACGAGAGCTCTAAGGTAACTTAGCAAGTTAGATCAAGCATAGTGCGAGTTTTACATAGAGTGTCAAACCTTATATGGATTAACTTGGCTAACACTAAGTTTTTGATGGACCAAGGACTTAGTCTATGCTTAAATAAATAGACCATGACTAATATGCTTAATATGGTTAAGCATTGGATCATACTAGTGTGCTATGAAAGGCTTTGTCTTAGATAACTCATCATCACTAGATAGAGATCATGAGGAAATCTTAGATGATGTGGCAGATAAGATTACATGGGATATACATCAACTTTAAAAGATAAAAAATCATATAAGAGGATCATCTGAAGATAGTGGAGATCTTTGTGGATATAGATTTATCTTCCCTAATTCAATGTAATATCTTATTTTGATAGTTGTGATGTAATTATATCCAATTAGACAGAGGCTGTGTTTGGATCTACGGTGCGGTGGGACTAAGTACTTATCCACCGTAGTTTTCA
>JANIIA010000191.1:27861460-27875228 GCA_027478495.1 Erythroxylum alaternifolium | reverse complement strand
AGATTCGGTAAGAAGGGCAAGTTGAGCCCTAGGTACATTGGTCCCTATGAGATCATTGAGAGGATAGGACCTTTGGCATATAAGCTGGCTTTACCGAATGAAATTTCTAAATTACATAATGTGTTCCATATGAGTATGCTCAAAAGATACCGATCAGATCTGATACATATGATACCGGCTCAAGAAATTAAGGTTTCTAGTAATTTAAGCTATGTTGAGGAGCCGATCAAGATATTAGGATCTCAGATCAAGCAGTTGAGAAATCGAGTCATTCCATTGGTGAAAGTCCTTTGGAGGAATCACTCACCTAAGGAAGCAATGTGGGAAACGGAGGAGCATATGAGGAGACAATACCCCTATATATTCGAACATTTAAGTAAGAATTTCGAGGACGAAATTCCTTTTAATAAGGGGAGAGTTGTAACATCTCGTTACCCATGATGAGACTAGAATAGTAAATATGAGAGACTATTGAGAAATTAGAAAATGCATTTCATGCTCATGCATAATATGACATGCTCATACATGTGAATATTGAATTTTTGCACATGAAAATAATTATACATGCATTCATAGACATTCTGGGTGTAATTGATTTATAATTGAATTGTGAATGTGATTTTGTTGAGAATTACGATATTTATATGTTGAAAATTGATTTGGAGAGTGTATTTAGTGATTTAGAATTTTTAGAGAATTTAAAAAAAATTCTGAAATTTTAGGCAATTATGGACTACGAAAATGCCAAGTGGCAAGACAATTAACAAATAGCAGTAGAATTAAGAGTCAAATGGTAGTGAAAATTTTTACAAATGACTTTGGGATTTATTGACATATGTCATTGAAATTTGGAGACAATTGGAGTTGATTGGACAAATTGAATGGGAAAACCTAAGTGAACCTATAAGGAGATAACATGTGGCAAGTAACAAATGTAACTTGCCAAGCCATGTCTTAAGATCACTATTCTTTTAATTGTAAATACCCTCCTTGTTTTGTCTCTCACAATGCTTTTCATTTTAAAGGACCATTGGGTGTTTTGTTCTTGTTTTCTTCTTCTTCTACGTGACTTCTCCATTTTTCTTCAAGCTTCTACACCTTCTTCATGAATTTTATTGCCAACCTTCACTAACTTTAGACCTAGCCCTCTTATCTTTCATTTGCTACTTTCATCTTGTTCTCTTCTTCATTTGTCACTAAAGAACCTAACCTACCACCTTTAGAAGATGAAGATCGTATGATGCTTGGGAAGTTAGGGCTTCTTGTTGTGTTTGAAGATATTGAAGAGAAATTAAGTAAGTTACATGTTGATCTTCATAGGTTGGCACTCCATAAAGCATTTATGATGAATAAATTGAGATTGATGATCATGAGTTCTTATATATGTCTTTTAACACGGGTGTGGGTGTAAATAATGAGATTATGTATTCATAATTTTTTGGATAAATGAATCATTTATGATAATGAGTTATGGGAAGTTTGAATTTGAAAAATGAAGCTTGAAATATGATGATATGTGGGAATGAAGAGATAAATGGAATCATATTTTATTTTTGTGTTGTGAGGAATAATAAATTGTGAGTGTTAAGTTAAAAAATAGGTATATGATGATGTCTTGAATTTAGATGATTTATCGAAGTGAAATAAAGAATGAGAATTGGAGTTGAAATTGTATAAGAATATGTTATGTTTGGTTTTTGGTGTATCTGATTAAGCATGGACTTTGAATTGTGTATAGATGATAGTGAACTGTAATTGGGGTATAAATTAAGAGCAAATGATGTGGATATAAGTTAGAAATAATAGACTAAGCAAAAGAGGTGAATTAGGATGAAGTTGATGATGAGGAGTGCCAAAAAATGAGTTCAGTTACTGCATTCTGTGAAAGTTCGCCGCGGCCAACTCCTTCATTCGCCACGGCCAACTTGCAGGATTTTTGAGGATTCCTCTCAAGAAAAGTTTGTCGTGGCCAACTTGCATGATTTTACGAGTATTCCTTTCAGGAAAAGTTTGCCACAACCAACTCCTGAGAGTGAAGCAATAGCTAGTTGAAGAAATTTACCATTTAAAGGAAAGCAACAACATTTGTGAAAAAAATGAACATACATGAACTTTCAAAACATTAAAGAAACATCTATATTCTTGAGAGTCATATTATTCTTGCACCTTAGAAAGTGAAATCACTCTATTAAGAAAGAAATTGTTATTTGAGAAAATTTTGATTTTACATTTTATTCTTCTGTAAGCTTTTAGAAGCCTGTTATACACTTCGAGCGTGGAAGGTTGGAGAACCTTGAAAAATATGTACTTGCAAGCTTGAAGAGGCTCATCAAATTACTACTTGATTTTTATAGTGAAACACTTAAGTTGGATACTTGGAGACTGGACGTAGGCTTAGGTTGTAAGCTAAACTAGTATATATCGACTTCATCCTTCTTTATCTTCTCTTAACTTTTAAATTTTTGTACTACCTTGTGTGTGAGTTTAAAAAAAGTTTTAACAGGCGCTTTTTGTTTTAAATTGTTTTTAACAGAACTTTTCATTTAGTAGGCTCCTGTTGTTTAACAAGCTTTCTATCGCACAACAAGCTCCTACTGTTTTAATTATAGATAGGCTCCTGTCATTTCTTTTTGAACTGAAAGTAACTTGCAAAAATTTTTAAGTCATACAAAATTCAACCCCCCTCTTACGTGGGTTTGCTTTATCATTATTATCATAAAGAGGTTCACATCTATTGTGTTCTACAGCATGTGATAGATCATGACATACACATTGGGAAGTTTTGAAGGACAATTTGTCTCAAAGCATCCTTACTTCAATGGAAACAACTACTCATACTGGAAAGAGAGAATGATCATATATCTCCAATTTGTAGATATTGAAGTATGGCATGGAATTAGGCTTGAAGCTACAATTCCCACTTCCAATAACGTAGAAGTATGGACTGATGTTGACAAGAGAAATGAACAACTAAATGCTAAGGCAAAACATCACCTAATATGTGCATTACCTCTAGAAGAATATGAAAAGATATCCTACTGGTCTATAATAAAAGAAATATGGGACAAACTGCAAGTCACGTTTGAAGGAACAAATGTGGTAAAGAAGCACAAAATAAGTCTTTTAGTGCATCAATACGAAACTATTAGCATGAAATGAGGAGATACCATAGATGAATTCTTCAGATGCTTCAACAACATTATCAAGACCTTAAAGAAATTGGAAAAGAAATATTCCAATGACGAGCTCATAATGAAGATTTTGAGGGCATTACCAAAGGAATGAGACTTAAGGTAACAGCTCTAGAAATGATAAAGGATCTAGACACTATTTCACTTAACTTGCTACGAGGAAATCTGATGATCCATGAAACCAAGCTTAGGCGAGATGAAGGATCCTCCTACAAAAAAAGAATGGCACTAAAAGTAATTGATGAATCAAACAGTGATGTAAGTGACACACAGTTACAAATAAATGGAGATTATGAGTTCAATTTTATGGTCAAAAAATATGTCCGCTTATATAAAAAGAAGCTGATCAAGATATGAGAAGGAAACAAGAAAGTTGGAAACAACATGTTCCTATCAAAAGACAGCAACAGCTATAGCAATACATAAAATAATCAAATCATATGTTATCACTACAAGAAGCCTGGATACATAAAACCATAATATCCTCTTCTTCAAAAGGACAAGTCAGAGAATAGAAAATCCAGAAAGTAAGCAATGACTGCAAATTGGTCAGATAAGGATTTTGAAAACTTTGAAGAAGAAGAGCTAGAAGAAGTCAGCAACGTTTGCTTCACTGCTAAATCAGGAGACAATGAGGTAGATTGTTCTAACTCTGATATTGAAGTTGATGAATTGAAAAATGAATATCATGAATTGTATGATCAGTACAAAAAGTTGACAGTGAAGTATTTCAAAGAAATTGAGAAGACTAAGAGCAATGATGCATCTCTAAAGAGTAAGATTAAATCATTGGAATCTGTTAATGAAAATTCGATGACTAGGAATATGTCTCTTAATGTTGACTATAAGCAAAAGGTTTTTGAAAAGGAATTTTTGGAAGAAAGAGTAGCTAAATTGGAAAACATACTGCTCAAAAATGATTCTAATAAGTTAAGATAGTTAGAAGAAAAAGTTGCGACCTTAGAACTTGAAAATTGCCGCCTTAGAACTTGAAAAGGAAAAAAGTGTTAAAAAGATCTTATCTCTAGAAAAAGATTTAGAAATTTTCATTGATGGAAGGAAGAATCTTGATTCATTGCTTAGTAGTGGTAAATGCATTTTTGGTAAGGCCGAATAGGATATAATGAAAATAACAATATCAAGTCATACAAAAATCTCTCTGTTAAATCCAGCAACAGCTATAGCCAAAATAGCAAGAACCTGCTAAGTGGCAAAAATGGTAACAACTATCATTCATCTGTTTTGTGGGATTACTGTGGTAAAAATGGTCGTATTAGTTATTCTTGTAATTTTTGTAAAAAGAAATTATCTCAGATGTATATTTGGAGACCGAAAGGTCAAATTACTAACCCGTAAGGACCTAGAAAATTTTGGGTACCCAAAATAAGATAATGCTTTCTGCAGATATGTTTCAAAACGAAGAAAAGGGAGAATTAATGGATAGTTGATAGTGGTTGTTTGAGACACATGACAAGTGAAATATCACACTTCAACTATATTGAAAGAAAAGACAGAGGTAATGTTGTCTTTGTAGATAAAAATAAAACAAATGTCACCAGAATTGGTAAAATTGGTAATTCTGACTCTACCTCTATTGATAACGTTCTCTTTGTTAATGGTTTGAAACATAACCTATTGAGTGTGAGTCAGCTATATGACAAGGGTTACAAAGTCATTTTCTATGCATCTCATTATGAACTTGTCGATATTTATAATGATAATATTATGTTTGTTGGTCCTAGAAATTAAAATATATATATTGTGCTTAACTCGAAGACATGTCCTCACAAAGTGTTAAGTGTTTTATCTCTCTAGAAAAGGATTTGTTTATTTGGCATAGAAGATTTGGACATGCCAGCATGAGCATTCTATTAAAATTATCCAAAAATGAGTTAGCAAGAGGACTACCGACCTTAAAGTTTGAAAGCAATCAGGTTAATGAAACTTATTTAAAAGGTAACAAGTCATAAACAGTTTTCCTCCTAAAAATATTGTGCCTACTAGCCGACCACTTGAACTTATGCATATGGATTTATTTGGTCCCACTAAGACTCAAAGTTTTGGTGTTAAATATTATGGTTTTGTTCTAGTATATGATTACTCTAGATTTATATAGGTTTATTTCTTATCAAATAAGGATGATGCTTTTGAAGTATTTAAGAAGTTTTGCAGAAAAAATCAGATAGAAAAAGGATACTATATCGCTTTAATTCAGAGAAATTACGGAGGAGAATTTGATAACATAAGGTTCGAAGAATTCTGTGATAGAAATGGTATAACTCACAACTTCCCTTATCTAAGGACACCTAAAAAAATGGAGTTGTAGAGAGAAAGAACAAAACTTTGGTTGATATGCCCAGGACCATGCTATATGAAAGTGAACTATCTCATAGATATTGGGTAGAAGCAGTATCCACGGCATGTTATGTACTTAACAAATGTATTATAAGATCTATTCCAAAAAAGAACCCCCTATGAGTTGTGGAAAGGAAGAAAACCAAATGTTGTTTACTTTCAAGCATTTGGCTGCAAGTGTTTTGTTATAAACAATGGAAAAGACAACCTTGGAAAGTTCGATGCGAGATCAAACGAAACTATTTTCTTAGGCTACAATACCGCTGGTAAAGGATTTAGAGTATATAATAAAAGAACAAAGAAGATAGAAGATTTGATATATGTGGTATTTGATGACACACTACCTTCGAGAATAGCAACCGACTCAGATGATGAAGAGCAGCCATTGGCCCCTAAAAATACATTGGAGAATTAAACTACACCTATAATACCTTCATAATTACAAAATCAAGAAAGCCCCTTTGAAGCTAGAACGTAGTAGGTTCCTTCATCTCAGTAAGAACCTATGCAACAAAAAACACCAAGAGAATGGAGAGGTCTTGACACACATCAATATATTATGGGAGATCCCTCTAAAATTCTAAGGACAAAATCATCGTTCAAGAATAACTTTTTTGCTACAATAAAGTCTGGAATATAATCCCTCATCTTCAAAACAAGTCAATTACCTAGACTTGGTGGGTATTTCAAAACAAACTTAATGAAAATGGTAAAGTGGTAAGAAAAAAGCCAGAATTGTAGCTTAAGGTCATAATTAACAGGAAGGTATTGATTTTAATGAAACTTATACACCTATTGCTAGCTTGGAACCAATTAGAATCTTACTTGCCTTTGTATGCCATAAAAACTTCAAGTTGTTCAAAATGGGTGTTAAAAGTTCATTCTTAAATGGTTACATTAATGAAGAAGTATTTGTTAAGCAACCCCCAAGTTTTGAAGATGAAAACTATCCGAATTACATGATGAAGTTAACCAAACCTCTATATAGTTTAAAGTAGGCTCCTCAAGCATGATATGAGAGGTTAAGTAACTTTCTACTTAAGAATACTTTGAAAGAGGAAAGGTTAATAAAACCTTATTTATTAAAAGAAAGGAGAATGACTTACTCATAGTGCAAATATATGTTGATGACATAATATTTGGTGCTGCTAATCCATCCTTCTGTGAAGAATTCTTAGCGTTAATGCAGGGGGAGTTTGAAATGAGCATGATGGGAGAATTATCATTTTTTCTCAGATTATAAATCAAACAAACAGAAAAAGGAATCTTCATTAGCCATGACAAATACACAAAAGAACTCATCAAGAAATATCATTTTGAGAATGTCAAATCAATAGGTACTCCCATGTATGCTGTAACTAAACTTGATAAAGATGAAGAAGGCAAAGCCATAGATGAGACAAACTATAGAGGAATGATTGGATCACTACTATATCTTACAAGCTTAAGACCAGACATTATGTTTAGTGCGTGTCTTTGTGCACGCTTTCAATCAAATCCAAAAGAAAGCCACCTTCAAGCAGTCAAAAGAATCTTTCGACATCTCCAAGGAACTGTGGATTCTGGACTATGGTATCCAAAAACATATTCATTTAATATAGTGCTATTGAGATACAGATTATGCAGGTGATAAAAGTCAATCGAAAAAGCACAAGTGGTCACTGTCAATTTCTTAAAGGATGCCTAGTATCTTGGTCCTACAAGAAGCAAAATTGTATAGTGATTTCAACGACTGAAGTGGAATATATAGCAGCCGCCAACTGTTGTGCCCAAATCTTGTGGATGAAGCATCAACTACAGGATTTTTCTCTAAACTTTTCTCATATTCCTATATTATATGATAATATTAGTGCTATAAATCTTTCTAAAAATCATGTGCATCATTATATGACTAAGCATATAGAAATCAAACATCATTTTCTTAGAGATCGTGTTTTAAAAGAACTATTGACCTTTTGCATGTTAATACTGAGAATCAAGTAATTGACATTTTCACCAAGCCACTCTCTGAAGATAGATTTTGCATATTAAGAAAAGAGCTTGGTATGTACAAACTCACTGTTGTTATTTTAACATGAATATTCTCTGTTACTTGTCTTTGCATTTCATTTAGCAGGCTCCTTATTTTGATTCCTTATAAACTCCTTCTAGTTTAGAAAGCCCCTCCATTTCAAAATGCTCCTCTCGGTTTAATAGAGGAAGATTACACATGTACTAAAAAGATAACTTCCTTTGTTTTGTCTTTTCAACATTTAAAGATGCGCGTGAAGTTCTTACAAGAGGTTACACGCATCTGTCAAAGATAAGCAAACGACCACGCTTCCTATATTAGCGTACGATCATTCATCTTCAAACGAGATTAATGCTCAAGAAATGCCTAATATACTAGAAATAGACTTCTCTACTCTACTCACCCTCATTTTTCTTCAAAGTACCACTCTTAACTATCTACATTCCATCTCTCTGTTTTCATCTCAAATCTTCTAAACCTCAGCCATCGCTTTTACAATGGCACGAACCAGATTAAAAGGACAAAAGAAAACTCCAACTTTTACTGATAGTCATAGTAAAGCTCATGTTACTAAACCTATCTCCTCTAAGCCCCAAATATTATAAGTGCACTGGGTTATAAATGATGATGATTTTGAGGAAGAACATTCTCAATTGATTAGATGACCACGAACTAGAGGAAGTCTTGTAAAGCAAGTCGAGAAAATTTTTGAACAAAACGAAAACCCTAATGCTGAAAAGAAAGAGGAAGAAGAATCTAGAAAAAGAAAAGGGGAAGAAATAAAGAAGGAAAAAGCGCATATAGCTGAAGAAACCATTGATAGAAATAAGTTCTTTCGTGAAGAAATGATTCCTAAAGAAAATAGGGCAAATAAGATAAAATAGTTGTACAAAAAGGAAAGACATCAATACCACCAAAAATGTTTCAATCAACGAAAGCTAAAGTTCACTATAAAATACAGTACAAGAAAAGAAAGGTGGTTATTGGGTAGATCTTGCCTCCTATGATGTTTGATGACATAGGTATACCTATCTCTCGTTACTTTGTTGCAATTGGTCAGAAAATTTTTCTGAAATTAAATGAGACAGTATGCGATGAGTTAGTCAAGATATTCTACACACACATGAAAAGGGAAAAAATTAATGAAAAACTAGCCATTGTCTCATGGGTGCAAGAATGTGGAATTTTAATTTATGAGGAAATCTTAGGAGATATATTGGAAGTAGCTCCTATGGGGAGAACTAATTTTTCCTATCATAAGTGGAAATTTGATGATTTGGAGTTAGTCGAAGTTGTCAAATCCATCTACCATCATACTGAAAACACCCAGGACAGGAGACCCCGGAGTAAGTAATTAGACTTAATATCATGATGCCTTGCATCGCTTTTAGATAATTCAATTTTTCCCAAGAGTAGCTCATTAAAAGGTGCAGCTTATTGGACACTTATGTGGTGTATAATTTGCTAAAAGGGAACAGAATGAATCTTCCAGCTATGATCTTGAGGTTTATGGTGGATAAGGGGAAACATAAGAATACCACCGATTGCCTACCTTATGGAATGTTGCTCACCAAGATTTTCAGCCATGATGAAGTTCCTTTTGCAGATCTGGATTGGTATATACTGGTTAAGTTTCACCCTTCCATTCCCTGGAAATTTGGATATATATGGGAAAAAATGTTTAGGTAGACAAAAGATTTGAAAAAGTAGCTGAAAACTTAGATCTTGCTCCAAAGCAACAAACTCCTGTCCCTCCTCAGGATGAAAATAGTACAAATCTTCAACAACACATGAAGAATTTTCAAGCCAATCAAGAACAAATAGATAGCATGCATAATCAACTTCTTGATGTGCAAATTTTGCTTAGAAGAATCCTTGAATCTCTTCAATAACTTTGTTGCTATTTGCTTTCTGCTTGGCTTATTTATACTAATGATTTTGTTTGATGCATGATTTACTCTTTCCCTCTATTTCATTTAGTTTTAATTCACTTCCTCCCTATACTCTATTACTTTTGATAATGATAAAGCGGGAGAGTTTATATGGATATATTTTTTGAATTTTTGCATATTTCTGCATATATGATGATATATTTCTCAATGCTACCTCAATTTTATATGTGATTGATTCTATTGTTGAGCTTGTGAAAATCTGTGATATATAAATGTAGGTTCAGTTCTTAGGAGACATGCTCTTTCTAAATGTATGAACATATAAAATTCACAGTTATATTTCAAAATCATCTATTATCTCTTTAAATTTTAAAAAATGTATATATTATTGCTTGTCATCATCAAAAAGGGAGAGTTTGCTCAAGGTTTATGATTCACGATTTTGATGATAACTATATAATATTTCAAATTTCAAATTGGATTTATTTCCTTGTATAATTAATGGTCTAATTCTCAAAAGGAAATAAAATTGTAAGAAATACGCTTTCTTTCTTGCAAGAATTATCATTATGAACTTACCTTATCAGAAATGGTTTATCTAAAAGGGTCCTACCAATTATGAACGTTGTATATTAGCCCCGTGATTATTAGAAGATTTTTGGCAAACATGACATCGAAGTTATTCAGATTTAAATCCATCCAATTGAATAAAGATGCTAGTTGAAGAAATTAACTATTTAAAGAAGAGCAACAACACTTGTGAAAAAATTGAACATACACAAACTTTTGAAACATTCAAGCAGCATCTATATTCTTGAGACTCATATTATTCTTACACCTTAAAAAGAGAAATCACTCTATCAAGAGAGAAATTGTTATTTGAGAAAAATTGTTATTTGAGAACTTACTGTTGATTTTAAATTTTATTCTTCTATAAACTTTTAGAAGCTTATTATACACTTCGAGTGTAGAAGGTTGGTGAACCTCAAAAAATATGTACTCGTGAGCTTGAAGAGGCTAGTCAAATTACTAAGTTTTAATAGTGAAGCACTCAAGTTAGATACTTGGGGACTGGACATAAGCTTGGGTTGTAAGCCAAACCAATATAAATCAACTGCATTCTCCTCTCTCTTCTCTTAACTTTAAATTTCCACATTTTATTGTGTATGTGTTTATTTCAACAGGCTCTTTTTGTTTTTAACTTACAAGAGGTTCTTTTCAGTTTTAACAGGCGCCTTTTGTTTTAATTATAATTAGGCTCCTATCATTTCTTTTTGAACTGAAAGTAACTTGCAAAATTTTTGAAGTCACACACAATTCACCCCTCTCTTATATGTATTTGCTTTATCAATAACTGGAAGCAGGCGGCACGAAAACATAGAAAACCCAATTTGGAAAAATGATGGAGCACATGTAAGACACACCCCCCAAATGGGCACAGCGTCTACGGATAGCCACCTCACTGAAATTCTAGCACATGTATCACAAGCATCAGAAAGTATCCACTCCTTTTATTTTAATTATTATAAGTTTTAAACCTTTCGTCCGAATTTAAATGATTTCATTGGGTTTAAGTAGGTTTTAATTCATAGTGAAATTGAAAAAATTGTTTGCAAAGGGTTAATTTTATTAGGAATGTTTTGGAATTTAGTTTAATATTTCAAAGAGTTGAATTTTTAAATTAAAATTAATTATCAAATCAATAATTCAAGCAAATGTTTAAAAATATATTTTATAATTAGATTATGTTAAATAATTAATATAATGAGATTACATTAATTAAGATAAGATCTTAATTTTAATAAAAAGTAATTATTTTTAATATGATTACGATTAATAATTAAATTAATTCTTATTTAAATTTTAGAAAATTTAAATAAAATTATATTCAATTATATTTTAATTAGAATGAATTTAATTAATTAGACTCTTTAAAATTAAGAAAATTGTTTTCTTAAGTAATTAAAAAGATGTCATGTAAAGTTTATATATTTCAATTTGATTAAGATAAATTAAATTTATGATTTTATTTTTTATAGAAATTTTATTCTATTTATTTAGAAATTATTTCTTTATTTATAGGCAATAAGTTTCTTGATTTATTAGAAAATGGTATTTTTCTTGATTAAAATTTGAAAAGAGTTTTCGTTTATTAATTAAGAAAATTAATTTTTCTTTAATATTTTTTGAAAATAGTTTTATATTTATTAAAGAAATATTTTTAATTAACTAAGAAATTAACTCTAAATAAATAATCTAAATGACTTTCTTAACTAAATTTAAAGTGTTTTATTTAATTTTAAAAATATTTTCCTTTTATTACTAGAAATTAGATTTCTAATTGAGAAAAGCAATTTATAATTAGATTAGAAATAGTTTTCTAATTAGATTAGAATGTAAAGCTTATAAAATTTTGAAAAAGGAGTTTTTCTAAATTATAATAACTAAAAAGTATAATTTATTGAAAATTTGTGTTCAATTAAATTTTATTAAAGGAATCGAGATAATTGGAAATAACTTCCAGTTTAATTTGAAAAATATTTTCAAATCAAGTTAAATTTTCATTTGGAATAGGAATTTAAATTATTAAGGAATCAATGGGTTTGTTCTGATTTAATTTTTTCAAAGAGTTGGAAATATTATTTAAGATTATAAAAGATCAATAACTAGAATCAGACAAAGCTAGATATTTTATCCATATAATTTAATTATGAGTGCATAATTTGCATGTTTGAATATATGTTTGATATATTATGCATGTTGAATTGTATTTTTTATATGTATGATATTTTTCATGCAATTTTTTGATTGATGAGATGAACAAAATTAAATCATTTATTAAAATATTAAGTACATATTGAAAACGTGATTGTCATCTTCCATTGTTATAAAAATAAACTAGAGTTCTCTTTACTGCTAAGATTGTTGAGAAAACTCAAAGTTACTTTAACCCGAATATGTTTATTATTATGACAGTAGGTTCTACTTCACTAAATTTTTGTGATTTGAAAGAGCAAACTCATAATCATATAAATTTAGGGGCATGGTTGATAATAACATATAAGATACGTTTTGGGAAGAGTTGTCACCCAACATATCTAAGAGTCTCATGAGATATGATTGATAAAGTTATTATCTACCTAATTTAAGTCTAGTTGGTTTGTTAAGCAAGCCCAAGATAAACTAAATTTGAATTCTAGCCCACTAGAAAGATTAAAGTAATCTTTCTGAATAATAGTGTAGGCTATTATTTCGAATAAAATAGTGAGAGTAATTCAATATATGATATCCTAATCTCATTTGGTAGTTATGGCATATAATCAATTACTTACTTTTCCTACATTGATTTTTTTGTTCTAAGTGGAATTTATCTTGTTTAGTATAATTGATACTAAGAGTTAGTGAATTAAATTTCTTGGAAATAAGTTATGTTAGATAGAAAAGTTGTATCTTCATTATGCAATTTTTCTAATAATCCTTGTTGATGATTTGGTGTTAAAGTTTTAGATATCAAAATCATATAGATGACAAAATGCATTGACATTTGGACTTAAATAACATCTTATAAGCTTTAATAACAACATGTAAGATGTATGTCAACATAATGATAGCAAAATGTAAGAGGTTGTGATAGGTGTGCATTAGGATATGTTTTTTATAGGTAATTAGCATATATTTTCTTGCATAATGGTTGCTTATAGCTTTAGTTTAGGATTTAGTTTGCATGTTTTCATTAAGTTTGATTTCCATTGTGTTCTTGTGTTTTGGATGCTAATTGAGGGTAAGAATTGCTTATTTTTTTGTAAGAAATGAGAGGAAGCAAGTTGGAGGATGAACAAGAGAGTATAGAAGAGAAGATAAGAGTATTACATCTGGGACAAATTCCCACGTTTGTGGGAATAATCACGACAGAATGTTTCTGCCAGTAATTCCCACGCTCATGGGAATCATACAGATTCCTACGGACGTGGGAATTGTAATATGAGGCAATCGGCGAGGCTTCATTAAACTTAGGATTTTTGGACTATAAAAGGAACATTAAGCCTTCATCTTTAAAGGAGACGATACCTACTTGTAGAAAGACCATCCTTGGGTGAAGAATACATGTTTGGAGCATCAAGGAATGATTGAAAATAAGAATCATCATTAAGACTGGGCAAAAAAGCACATCAACACCAAAATTCCAGATTTTGGAAAAGAAGAGAAGGAGTTTTCCTATTCGCTTTCTATCATTTTAATCTCTTCTTTTCTTTGTAAATATGGATTATTTGAATGTTGATGGTGTTATGGAGACTATGTTAGGCTAATTTCATATTAAG
>JANIIA010000191.1:27803698-27823355 GCA_027478495.1 Erythroxylum alaternifolium | reverse complement strand
GCTTTATTATGATTCGTGTTAATCATTTTATAGAATTAAATAGATCTTGGTTTTCGAGAAATCAAAAGTCACAAAAAAGTTTTGTGATTATTCCGCTATGGTTCGGATCAGATCCGGAACTGATTTCTCAACAGTGGTATCAGAGCAAGTTTTTAATTCTATGATTTGATTAACTTTGAATGATTGTTATTAATCGAAAAATTTGGAATTGAAAAATCAGATATGATCTGATTCTTGAACGAACCCTAGAATTGTTTCTTCTTATTGTGATTACTTTGGGTTGCATCTGCGATTGCCCATATACATCTAGAAATTGTTTTCTCTCTGTAACTGGCCATACTTGCATCCATGTGTATACGTCTATTGATTTTGCTTTTGTTTCTAAAAACTGGAAAGTGATTAGACGTGTTTGCGAATAAGATGTGCATATTGAATGTTGATTCTTGAATATTTATGGAAACCATAAAAGATATGTGTGTGTTATGAATTTGTTGGTTGGGCTTTAATGTGGCCAGAGAGGTTGCTTGCGGTTGTGTTTTGTGGCTAAAGAAATCCAGAAAACCCAGATCTGGAAAACAAGAAGGCTCGATAATTGTTTATTGCGATTTTTTGTATTGCTTGAGTTTGTGTGGTTTGCGTTTTGGCTTTTTGTGGTTTCGTCTGCAGGGGTGATATTCACCCACAAATGCAGGCCGCCGGTGGTATGAGATACCACTAAGGGCCTCGTCATGTTGTGCTACATAAGATGGAGCTAGTTGCTACCGTTTCGTCTGGCGCGGCTGCGAGAACAGTGAGACATCTCCTCACTGGTACCAAACTGCCCTTCACCAAACGACACAATGGTTGTCCAACACATGGAGGCTACATGAGGCGGTTCTCTGGAAAGGGGAGAGTTAGTTGGAGAAACGTGGGAAGATACACGCACCCACGTTTCATGAGCAAAACAGGGAACTTGTGTTCTGGAAAACTTGTTTTTCCTGGAGGTTTGGTGTTGTTGTTTAAGTCTTGGAGAAGGCTCAGTTCTGGAGAAATCCCATATTTAAAATCAATGAATCACAGAAAGTGGTGTTTACGAATATGAGCTTTTAATAAATTG
Source organism: Erythroxylum alaternifolium (assembly GCA_027478495.1). Lineage (NCBI taxonomy): Eukaryota > Viridiplantae > Streptophyta > Magnoliopsida > Malpighiales > Erythroxylaceae > Erythroxylum > Erythroxylum alaternifolium. The sequence goes on along the minus strand of JANIIA010000191.1, from coordinate 27,822,259 downwards.
CTAGTTAGATCTATAATCCAAATATTGCGAATATTTTTTTTGGGTTGTTTTGTGTCTGGCGTCTAACGATTGTTGGGTGCTATGGTTTTTGTTGGAGCTGGCTAGAGAAGCAACGGAGACAAATACCAAGAAGCAGCAAAAGAAGTTTGCTGAAGAAGATGCGCCAGACAACCAAATTGTTTTTCTAAGTTTTTTTTATTAAACACTATCTATTAAGAAGCTTTAAACCTGATAAATTAGAAAAGAGTTTTCTAATTGTTTGAATTTTTTTTCAAAAGTCATTTTATTAGGATTGTTTAGAATTTAGTTTAATTTTTCAATTGTTGAATTATTAAATTAAATTAATCATCATATCAATTCCAAAATTAATATAATTAATTTTCTTAATTTGATTAAGATTAATAATTATATTGATTCCTAATTAATTTAGAAAAGTAGTTTTTAAAATTAGAATTAATTAGTTTCAATTAGATTGAAATTAATTAATTAGAAAAGTTGTTTCTAAAATTAGAATTAATTATTTTCAATTAGATTGAAATTAATTAATTAGACTTCTTGAAATTAAGAAAAATGTTTTCTTAAATTATTAAGAAAATTGCTTCTTAATTAAATTTATTTATTTCAATTTGATTGAGATAAATTAAATTTATGATTTTATTTGTTTTGAAGCATCCTAACCTTCTTTATACTTCAGATTTACAAACTTCTGAATTGTGAAAGCTTTATTCTAAGCATTTTTCTTGGCCAATAACTCTTCCATTTTTGTCCAAACTATGTAAGCATCATCTTCCTAGGAGACGTTGTTGATGACGCTCACATCTATCCATTTCCTTATGTGTGCTGTGGCCTTCCGGTTCATGGGATCCCATCCTTTATTTGCCATTTCGGGTGGCTTCACACCTTTATTCACAATCGAAAAATAAAGATCTTTACAGTACAGGTAATTCATGATCTTCATCTTCCATAAAGCATAATTAGAAGAATTCAAATTTTCCATGATCGAATCCTTTCCCATAATTACACAAAAGTACCACTACACAACTAGTAGCTCTAATACCACTCTGTTGGGACTGCGAAAGCGCAGGTAAAATATCCCGGATAAACTTAGCCCCCTCTTGTGTAATTAAAATAAGATAAGATAAAATATGGACAAAGAAAAATAACTGTAGCGACACCAAGAATTTTTACGTGGAAAACCCGTAAAAGGAAAAAATCACAGGACCGTAGTCCAGATTAAAAGCTCCACTATGAAAATAATAGAATTACAAGGATCTCACTAAAAAAGGTAGCTTTCCTACTATTGAGAGGACTATGCCAAAATTACCGAACTATGATTTTATGAGTAGAATTGACTACCTCACTCAAAGCCCTTTTGACATATACCAGAGAAAAAACCAATTTTTCTCTCCCTCATAATTTTCTCTCCAAGAGAAACTCTCTATCGTTCTCTCCCTTTTCTTTCTCTTGGATTTTCTTTTAGTTGTTCTTACAAAATGCATGGCTCAGGTCCTCTATTTATAGGACCTGAGCTGCATGCAATTGTGGACAATTGAATTCCACAAATGCTGCACCGAATACGGAAGGCTGCACAAAAAAACCAATTCAAACTTTCCTAGTAGCCAATTTGGACAAGCTTCCCATCTTCACATATGTACGGGTCTCACATGGGCCCTGCCACTAACCCCTTTCCTTTTATTTATTTATTATTATTTTTTATTAGTGTGGGTCCCACCATATGTGGCGGGACCTCATAAGTACTCCATTCCACATATATCTGGAGGCATGCAGCATCCAAACTAAATGGAAAAAATCGCAAAACATTAGTTATTAGTGAAAAAACAATCATGTACTTAAGGAATAACAGATCAAAGCTACCTCAATGAATGATAGTCTCGTGACTTTGAAGTCGTGACTATTAAGTGACCTAGATGTTGTTCAGTTTTGGCTCTTTTATTTGTCCCATATTGGTTGGGAAAAATAATTGAGGTAAGGCTCTTGCCTATATAAGGAGGGTGCTACCTCCTTAGTTAAGTGCACAAACACAAAGTCAAAGATTTGTATAACAAATTTGACTTTAGTTAAATCCCTCTTTTGAGCTGAGAGTTGGAGAGCTTGTTTTGGGTATTTCTTTGTGGGTGTTTTGGTGTATTGGAATATTGAGTGAGAGGAAATTTTGTGTGATTATAAAAAAATTTCACATAGTAGATTTTCTTCTCGGTGCTCGTGGTTTTTTCTCCAGTTTGAGAGTTTCCACCTAAATTCTCTTGTGTCGTTATTATTTCTCTATTTTCTTATTTTTTCTATGAAATATCCTAAGGTGTGGTTTGGGAGGCTTGAATTGCCAACAATTGGTATCAAATCCAAGGTGTGTTTTTTCCTTGAAAATTCAGAGTATGCTCTATGGTCACAGTTTTGACTGATCTTTCACATCAAAAAAGATTTTCTTGAGAAAGGTTCATTTGGTGTGATGGAGCTTTGGTGTGGTAGTATGGAAGTGCATGTCTAGGAAAGTTCTGGCTAAGGAAAGACTTGGTATTTAAGTGTGCCTGTTTGTGACCCACCTCTCTTTCTTGGGAACTTACCTGATTTACTATTCATTTCTACTGTAAAATTCATCAAGATATAAGTGCATAGAAAAAAATTTCAAGAAATAGGGCTTCGAATTCTATCAAATTTAAGGTGGAGAAATTCGACAGGAGAATCAATTTTGGCTTATGGCAAGTGCAAGTCAGAGATATTTTGATTCAGTCTGGGTTACATAAGGCATTAAAAGGTAGACAAATCCCTGATATCAGCACTACTACTAGTGATATTGGCAAAACAGCTAGTACGGATAAATCTAGTATGAGCGACGAAGATTGGGAGGATCTGATTTGAGAGCAGTAAGTTGGATACGACTGTGTTTGGCCAAGAATGTCCTTGCGAATATGCATGGAATATCTGCGACAAAGGAGCTCTGGGAAAAGCTCGAGGAGTTATATCAGACAAAGGGTGGCTTAAATCAGGTGTACCTGAAGGCGCAATTTCATACACTGTGAATGAGGGAAGGTACTACAATTTCATATCATTTAAGTGTTCTCAATAGGATCGCCTCTGAATTGGAGGCAATTGGAGTTAATATAGATGATGAGGATCGAGCTTTAAGACTCATCTGGTTTCTTCCACTTTCTTTTGAACACATGAAACCTATTTTGATTCATGGGAAGGAGAAGATAGTTTTTCTGAAGTTACTGAAAAACTCTTTTCAAAAGAGAGAAGACTGGGTGGTGGAAGAAATGTTCCTCCTAAAGACTCAGCTCTAGTGGTAGCTGGATATAGGAAGAAGAACTCCATGAAGAAAAATATAGTATACTGGATGTGTGGACAATCTGAGCACGTGAAGAAAAATTGTCCAAGAAGTGGAGCAGGTTCGGCAAGAGGCTCTAGGTCAATTAATGGAGAGACCGATAATGTCGCTAATATTGTCTCCATGGATGATATTTTTTCTCTCTAAAAGGGGGCATGTATATCCTCATGGCATGCCGCTAATCCCAAAGTTGTCATGATAGAGCATGTGTTACTATTAGCGGGTCCACAAGTTTGCAAATGGGCATTGGTTTGGCATTAATGCAAGGTGTGTGGTGAAATTTATGTTGATGGCTGATGAACTTCAGGAAAGCCAAACATGGGAGTTGCACCATAAATTTTTCAGCATGGTTTTTTTTGACATATGCCGAAGTGAAAGGCTTGGAATTGGTTTATTCTGAGTAGGTATGCTTTTATGGTGGAGTATGATGCTGTGAAGCATAATAATTCTCTACATTGAGAGTTATGTTATTTTCAGGAGATTTTCATTAAAGTGGAGTGTGGTTATGGGATCAGCCAAAGTCGCCAAGGTAGAGATTGTTGAGTTTTGGCTCCTTTGTTTGTCCCATATTGGTTGGGGAAAATAATTGCGGTAAAGCTCTTGCCTATATAAGGAGGGTCTACCTCCTTAATTAAGTACACCAATACAAAGTCAAAGATTTGTATAACAAATTTGAATCTAATTAAATTCCTCTTTTGAGGTGAGAGTTGGAAGGTTTATTTTGGGTATTTCTTTATGGGTGTATTGGTGTATTGGGGTATTAGGTGAGAGAAAAAATTGTGTGATTGTAAGAATTTTTCATATAGTGGATTTTCTTCTCGGTGCCTGTGGTTTTTTCTTCAGTTTGGGAGTTTCTATGTAAATTCTCTTGTGTTGTTATTATTTCTCTATTTTCTGATATTTTTGTCTATGAAATATTCTTGGGTGTGGGTTTGGGAGGTCTGAATTACTAACAGATGCCAAATCTTCACATATTTCTATGCTATAGAGGCATTCTTTGACATTTTCCTAGTTGTATTTTTGATGAATCTTGTGCTTGAACCACATTGGTGTGATTATTATGTTCCCACTCTGCAACCGGTTCACTCCAACAAGTGCTAGACCCATAGTGAGTATAAAAACCAATGTAACCATAACTACAAACAAACCTGACACTAGAATCTGAGTTTTGAAGAATACAATAGCATTACTGGCCAAGAACACAAAGATTAAGCCAACGCCAAGACTATTTTGTAAACTGGGCACTCTCAGGATCTTTTAACATCCATCATCTTTCATGTATGTTAAATAAATGCTTTTGGACTGCCACATGTCCTTTTGGACTGCTACATATTCTCATTTGGATTGCTACATGTCTGTTTTTTTATTTGCATCAATTATTAAAATATTTTGTTCCTAGTATTTAGGAAATTGTTTCGAAGTGCAATTGAGTTGATAAGGATGTTCTTATATAGTTTGAATTTTTCAATGATTTCTTTCCTAGTTTCTAGGAGTTTGATATTTTTCAGTAGATCAAGTGTAGAATCGTGGCTGATCTTTAGGACCATGATATTAGTGGTCAGTTATAAATCATAATTCAACTTGCATGAATAGAATAGAATAACTGATGTTTGCATCAGTCCTTGCTTTCTTTCTTTTGAGTTCTTCACCTTACTACTTCTATTTCTTCAAGCAAACATTATTTTCTATTTCTTTATTAAACAACAAATGGTATCAAAGCCATTTTTCTTGAGGGATTTGTGAGATAAGTGAAACTAAAATACAAACCTGATTTACAACCTAGAATTACAACAGGAACTACAATCATCTTCAAGCAATAAAGATTGAAACACAACTGTCTCAAAATGCATTACCAATTTTTTATGGTGAAAATTATCAAGTTTTGGTTGTTCAAATGAAAGCTCATCTTAATACTATGGATGTGTTGGGAAGTTGTAAAAGAAGACTATGAAGTGCCTCCATTGCCAATAAATCTTACAATGACTCAAATCAAAATGTACAAAGAAAGGAAAAATAGGAAGTCTAAAGCAAAAGCATGCTTATTTTTTGCTGTTTCAAACATCATATTCACAAGAATTATAAATCTAAAGTCGACAAAGGATATCTGGGATTATCTCAAAAAGAAATACCAAGGCAATGAAAGAACAAGGAGCATACAAATGCTCAACTTGATCAGAGAATTTAAAATGCTGAAGATGAAAGAGTCAGAAACCATTAAAGAATACTCCAACAAGTTACTCAGTATAGTAAACAAGGTGAGGTTATTAGGTAAGGATTTTTCTAAGGAACGAGTAGTGTAAAAAGTTCTTGTAACCTTACTTGAAAAATATGAATCTAAAATTTCTGCATTGGAAGAAGCTAAAGATCTATCAAGTATGTCTTGGCAGAATTAGTAAATGCACTATAGGCACAAGAACAAAGGAGGATGATAAGAGAAGAAGGAACCATTGAAGATGCTCTGTTAGAAAAGGAAAAAAATTCAAGAGGAGACAAAAACAAGAATTTTAACAAGATCGACAACAATAATAACTACAACAAAAACAATGATGATTCATATCCACCATGCCCACATTGCAAAAAGACAAATAACCCACAAAGAAAATGTTGGTGGAGGCCTGATATCAAATGCAAAAAATGTGGACAAATTGGGCATATGGAGAAGATTTGCAAGTCACGAAATGAAAAGGCAAAAGCAGCAACTGAGCAACATCAAAAGGATAAATTATTTTAACATTAAAGCTTTGCAGTTCCAAAAGTAAAAAGGAGTGTTAAATAATTGCTTATAGACTGCCACATATCCTTTTGACTGCTACATGTTCTCATTTGGATTGCTATGTGTCTGTTTTTTTATTTGCATCAATTATTAAAATATTGTGTTCTTAGTCCTTAGGAAGTTGTTTAGAAGTGCAGTTGAGTTGATAAGGATGTTCTCGCATAGTTTGAATTTTTCAATGATTTCTTTCTTAGTTTTTAGGCATTGATATTTTTCAGTAGATCAAGTGTAGAATTGTGGTTGATCTTCAGGACCATGATATTAGTGGTTAGTTATGTTTTATTCTATAAATCATAATTTCAATTGCATGAATAGAATAACTGATGTTTGCATCAATCCTTGCTTTCTTTCCTTTTAATTCTTCACCTTACTACTTCTGTTTCTTCAAGCAAACATTATTTTCTATTTCTTTGTTAAATAACAATGTACAATAGCCATACGACTGAGGCAAGAAGTGGAAGAGAAAGCATAAAAGTGAAAGTGGACACAACACCCAAAAGACTCTTCCATTGAGGAACTGCCTTGTTTTTAGGCTTAGAAGCTTCTTTTGTTATTGCCATTACTACTTGCCTCTGCGTGTCAAGAATCCCAAATTGAACAAGTAAAGAATATTAAAATAGTTTATAAATATATGACAAACCTCTCCTTACAAGGTACCTTTTAGGGTAAATTTAGGCCAAAATTTATCATGGTATTAGAACCTAAACTTGTCTCAATAGTTTGGGGCGATACCTGAGATTGTAACCCTTTGCTTAATATTTTTGTTAGATGTTTAGGCTTGTTCTAGGCTGAGGGGTGTGTCAAGAATCCCACGTTGAGCAAGTAAAGAATATTAGTTTATAAATTTATGGCAAACCTCTTCTTACAAAGTGCCTTTTAGGATAGAATTAGGCCCAAATTTATCACTACAGGTTTAGAAGCTTCTGTAAAACATATGTATAATATATGGCTTATTAATAATTATGGTTTTAATAATATTAAGTGTTGAATTGTGATTGGTCAATTTAATTAAGCCAGATAAAGGTTTTTTTAACCTCACCATTTGATAGGAACAGTTAAGATATCTCTATTTTATAGAAACTAGTCCTCTCTCTCGCCCATATGCTTCTCTTTACATTTTCACCATCAGAAAGCAAGACCATTGAGGAAAAGAGGAGAGAAATTAAGTTTCTCCATATTCATCACTTTGAGGGGTTTGTCTCAATTAAGATTAAACTAATCTCATAAATCAAGGTATGTATTTCTTATTTTATATTTTGGTGAAAAACATAGAATTTTACGATCTAGGTTAATTGATTATTGTAATTATGTCTATGTAGTAAAATATGCTTACATGTGGTATTAGAGAATATGTCTAATTCCTATGATTTTTCCATTAAAAATATATTTAATTTATATTATTTCTTTATAATTGCTTGTTGAATCTACTGGGTTATTAAAAATTTCTTCGTATCTTATGTTTTGATCTGCCGCATGAATCAAGTTTTTATGGCGTTAATTATCTCATTCTTTTTTACTTTAAAAAAGGGAGATATACTATGTTTATGCTTGACTGTCGTGCATATATGCATAAATTGTTTATTTAATTGATCTTCCGTGTACCGCTTACAAGCATCGAGATGGTTTTATGATAAAAGATGGCTATTTATATATATTCGATTTCTATTTATGCATTGAATAATAAATGGGTCAAATCATATAGCCTTTATGGATTGGAATTATTCGCAAAGTTGTCTGTTACCAAGGCTACATATATAAGAACTGATATTTTGTGCTTATTTTACTTATTTATGTGCATACACATATTAAGGTTATTTGTTTATAGATTTGTATTATGTGTACTACATGAAGCATAGATGAAGCTTATAGTTTTGTGAAAGTTGTCGAACCCATATGTATGAGTGCTAATATTATTACTTTTATTAATATCGTTATTTTAAGATGATGTAAGTGGGCATATGCATTATTGATTAAACTATGATATATTTATGCATATGCATAATTTTAATATTCATTTTTATGACAATTTGGTAGTCACCAAAGTGGCCAAGCTTTGATGTTCAATGCATATTAATTTATGAAATATTTTAATTCAATTACTAATGATTTATGGATGCTTATTAAGAAAAATGATATAATGAATCCTTGAGTATTTGAAGTTCACTAATTATAAAATTTTTAGGATTACCCAAAAGTTAATTAATTAATTTTATAATTTGCAGACATGAAGTGTTAATTTATATGCTTAGAATGAATGTGTTTAGTATATCCAAAGATAGCTAACATGTTTGATAGAGGTATATTTAATTAACAGTTAAATAATATAAAATTAGCATCATTATTGTAATTATGGTATGTTTTATAATCGCCCAAAGGAAATCTTAGATATACACTAGATTTTTTATGTGGAATAATTGTTTTGAATTTAATTTAAGTGTTAGGTTTTATGACTCAAAAAATTAATGTTTAAGCATTCTATTATGTTTTGCAGTTTTTGTTCCTGTTAACTTTAATTCAGTTGCTTCATTTGGTCCATCCTTTAATGGATTAAATTACTCTGACTGGTGTGACCAAGTTCAATATCACCTTGGTGTATTGGATCTTGATTTGACACTCCAAGTTAAGAAACCAGCTGCTATTACTAATGCAAGCATTGTTGATGAGAAATCTTTCTATAAAGCTTATGAAAGATTGAATAGATTCAGCTTAATGTTTATATGAATGACTATTGCTAACAACATTAAGAAAACTTTTCCCAATACTGAAGTTGTTAAAGAACTTATGAAATTTGTGGAAGAGCATTCCCAAACTGTTGATAAGTCACTTACAGGGACATTAATGGCTAAGTTGGATCACTATAAAGTTTGATGATTCATGAAGCATGCATGAACATGTCACTCGAATGACAAATATAGCAGCAAGGATAAAGACATTGGGTATGAAAGTTGATGAAATTTTCCTAGTACAGTTCATTCTTAATTCTTTGTCTCTTAAGTAGTATGGGTCATTCCAAATAAATTACAATACTATAAAGGATAGGTGGAATGTGAATAAACTTGCTAGTATGCTTGTTCAAGAGCAGGCAAGGCTTAAGAATCAAGGAACCCATATCGTTAATTTGGTACGTCATCAAGGAGTTGGAAAGAAGCCCAAAAGGAATTATAGCAAAGGTAAAGACAAGCAAAGACCACGTAAAGTTAATAAATCCTCTATTCAAGTTCACAAGAAGGAACATAAAGGTGATAGATGCCTTTTTTACAAGAAAGTTGGACATTATCAGAAAGATTGCCCAAAATGTAAAGGTCGGTTCAAAAAGAAAGGTAAACTTAGTGCTTTAGTATGTTTTGAATCTAATTTGGCTGAAGTTCCTTATAGTACTTAGTGGATTGATTCTGGTTGTATCACTCATATTTCAAATACCTTGCAGAGATTCCTTACAACCTAAAACACAAACCCAAATGAAAATTTTGTTTTATTGGGTAATCATGTCAAAGCTCCAGTTGAAGCCATAGGAACTCATCGTTTGACTTTAGATACTAGAAATCATTTAGATTTATTTCAGACATTTATATACCTATTGTTTCCCGTAATTTAGTTTCCTTATTTAAACTTGATTTTGTTAGTTATAATTTCAAATTTGGGAATGGATGTTTTAGTTTATTTAAAAACAATAGCCTTATTGGTTCTAGTATTCTTTATGATAGCCTATACAAGTTAAATCTTAATAACCTTTTTGCTGAAACCTTACTAACCTTGCAAAATAATGTTGGTACCAAACATGGTTTAATTAATGAAAGTTTAACTTTTTTATGACATAAACGTTTAGGTCATATTTCCAAATAATGACTACAAAGACTGGTAAAGAATGAAATTTTGCTTGATTTAGACTTTACTAATTTTGGTGCGTATGTTTGGATTACATTAAGGGACAAGAAGGAGTAGCCTAGTTGGTTAACTCCTCACTTAAGACTAAGGAGGTCTTGAGTTTGAGTCACCAAAATAGCTAGGGGTCTATAAGGAAACAGTCTCTGTATCTCTTAAGAGATGCGGGCATGACTGCGTACATCTTACCCTCCCCATACCTTGCTTAGGCGGGAATTTGGGTATTGTTGTGTTGTTGTTGTTGTTGTTGTTGTTATTTGGATTGCATTAAGGGAAAGCAAACCATACATATAAAGAAAGGAGCCATAAGCACATAGCTTCTTGAAATTATACACACTGATATATATGGGCCTTTTAATGTTTCATCTTTTAGTGGAGAAACGTATTTCATCACATTTATTGATGACTTTTCATGTTATGGATATTTCTATTTATTGCATAAGAAGACTCAAGAAATAAATGCATTAGAGGTGTTTATTCATGAGGTGGAAAGGCAATTAGATAGAAAGGTGAAAATTGTCATATCTGATCGAGGTGGTGAATTTTACGACAAATATAATGAGTCAGGACAATGCCCAAGTCCATTTTCCAGATTTTTGAAAAGTATTGTATATGTACTCAATACAAAATGTCAGGTATACCAAAATAAAATGATGTGACAGAAAGCCATAATCCTACATTAATAGATATAGTTAGGAGTATGTTAAGTAATTCATCTTTACCCTTATCATTGTGGACGCATGCATTGAGGTTCGCTATTTACTTATTAAATAGGGTTCCTAGTAAGGCAGTTCTAAAGACTCCTTTTGAACTGTAGACAAGAAGGAGACTTATTCTAAAGTTGCTACATTTTTGGGGTTGCTCGGCGGAACAAAGAATTTATAATCCATATAAAAAGAAATTGGATGCAAGAACAATTACAGGATTTTTTTATTGGTTATCTAGAAAAGTCTAAAGGTTATAGATTTTATTGTCCTAGTCACACAACAAAAATTGTTGAAATTGGAAATGCTAGGTTCATTGAGAATGGTGAAACCAGTGGGAGTGTTGAAAGATCAAGTAATGTAGTTATTGAAGAAAAAAGTTTATATTCCCCTACCGACTTCTTCAATACATGTTACTCCTACAATTTTATAACAATTTGACAATTTGCACAAGCAACAAATAAATGATCAAACACTTCGTGAAGAGTCTGTAGTTAATAACCTATTAAACTTGCAATTAATGTTCCAATTGTAGAACACCCACAAGAAATAGCATCAACAAGGTCGCAAAGACTTAGAAAACCAGTTGTTTCTAATGATCATGTGATATATCTACAAGAGTCAAATTTTGACTTAAGAAATAAGGATGATCCAATTTCATTTTCACAAGTCACTGAAAGTATTAATTCTATTAAATGGATTGATGCTATGAAAGAAGAGTTGGAGTTTATGTAGCTAAATGAAGTTTGGGATTTAGTCAATTTGCTGAAAGGTTGTAAGAGAGTCAGATGTAAGTGGGTTTTTAAGACCAAACGTGACTCTTATGGCAATATTGAAAGATATATAGTTAGACTTGCTACTAAAGGTTATACTCAGAAAAATGACAGTGATTATAAGGAGACTTTTTCACCTGTTTCAAAGAAGGATTCAATAAGAATTATTATGGCACTAGTGGCTTATTATGATTTAGAGTTACATCAAATAGATGTGAAAACAACCTTTCTTAATGGTAATTTAGAGGAAAAAGTGTATATAGATTAACCTAAAGGATTTTCAATTGAAGGAAAGGAAGACATGGTGTGTAAACTTAAGAAATTGATATATGGACTTACATAGGCCTCCCCAAAATGGTATCTTAAGTTCAATGGTACTATTACCTCCTTTGAATTTAAAGAAAACATCATTGATCGGTGTATACATCTAAAGATCAGTGGGAGTAAGTTCATATTTTTGGTACTTTATGTTGATGATATCTTATTACCTACTAATGATCTTGGTTTAATGCACAACACCAAGAAATTTATCTCTAATAATTTTTAAATGAAAGATATAGGAGAAGCCAGTAATGTGATAGGAAATGAAATATTTCATGACAGGTCATAAAGACTATTAAGCTTATCTCAGCAAGCTTAAATTAATAAGATCTTGGAGAGATTTGGTATGAAAAATTATTCTGTAAGTGTAGTTCCAATTTAGAAAGGAGATAAGTTTTGTCTTAATCAATGTCCAAAGAATGAATTAGAACATAACAAAATGGAAATTATTCCTTATACATCAATTGTTGGAAGCCTAATGTATGCTCAAACTTGCACCAAACTAGACATTAGCTTTGTTGTAAGTATGCTCTCCAGGTATCAAAGTAATCCTAGATTGGATCACTGGAAAGTTGCAACGAAAGTCTTTAAAGAACATGTTGAAAGAATGGGTGTTATGGGATACCATTATTGAGATTTATGATGTTTGTATTTTGACACTGTGAGCTCACTTATGTTTATATTTTTGTCAATCCTATTTTATAGTATACATTTATGAATAAATTATGTTGATAGGATTTGTCTTTAAATAAGACATGATTGTTGGATCATTAATCTGTTTCTTATTTATAGATCATATTGGATAAAGCGCTTATATTGTAGTACATGGAAGGAATTATGTTGTTTGTTAAAATATGAAATCGCTACGACTCTTAATAGTATCTCTGTTTGATTGTGATTTATGATGTAATCATTATTAAAGAATTTAACAGAATGTTTATTTATTATTAAACTATGATATAACGTTTTTCAATTAATGAGCCAAATGGGAGAATGTAAAATATATATGTACTATGTGGCTCATTAATCATTATGGTTATGTGGCTTATTAATAATTATGGTTTCAATAATATTAAGTGATAAATTCTAATTGGTCAATTTAATTAAGTAAGATAAAGTTTTTTTAAACTCACCGTTTGATGGGAACGGTTAAGATATTCCTATTTCATATAAACTAATCCTCTCTCTCGCCCATATGCCTTTCTTTACGTTTTCACCATCAGAAAGCAGGATTATTGAGGGAAAGAGGAGAGAAATCAAGTTTCTCTATATTCAATCACTTTGAGGGGTTTGCTTAATTAAGATTAAACTAATCTCATGGATTAAGGTATGTAATTCCTATTTTATATTTTAGTGAAAAACATAGAATTTTATGATATGGGTTAAAGGATTATTGTAATTATGTCTATGAAGTAAATTATGCTTGCAGCTTCTTCTTTTGTTGCTGCTGCTGCCTCCACAGGTTTAGAATCTTTTGCCATATTATCAACTAAGAATCAGAAGTTAACAACTATAAGTGAAAATTGTTTGTTCATGTTTTTTCTTCTATATATAATTGCATGATTAAGATGTGTTCTGTTATAAGCTTGGCACATGGAGTCATGAGGTTGTTTTGGAGAGTTCTTGTGAAGAGGGAATAGAGAAGGAAGCCATCGTGACAGTATTGAGATTTAAGAGGACTCGTCGTCAAATATGGTTTGAGAGGATTAGGTTGACAGACTAACAAATTATTGAATTGATGACACCTTCTGGTAAATTTAGTAAAAAATAAAAAAAATCCCAACTGAATTGTTGAATACAACAACACAATGATGCAAGATTCAGTCAAAAATCCCTCTTTAATTTAGAAGTGATGGAGTAAGAGTTCCTACTTATGTGTTGTTGACCTAGACAACCAACAGCTACTAACTTCTTTACCCTAATCTTTCTCTATTTAGGACCACATTATAAAATTTTCTGGCTCCAACAACTGTATCTGACTATACTATTAGTGTATACAATGGAACAACTATTATATAGTCTTTCTTAAATTTTTATACAATGCCAACATTTTAAAAGATTCCAGCTGAATTGAAACTGTTACTTCTATGTATTGGCTCTTTCTTTTAGTGTGGGGGCTTCATAGTACTTTAAATGTAGGGGATTAATAATGTAAGGAATTTAATCAAATTATTTCAACCTAGCACCAAAGCAATATGATCCAAACATTTAAGTTGGGGCATTGACAATATTGTTTTTAGCGGTCAGAGATTCATTTCTATCGAAGGAGTTAGTTCTTTTTTTTTTTTAATTTAGTAAATGACTTTAAATCGATTTATAAGTCTTAACAAATCATTTATAATATAATTAGAGATTAAATTGTTATCAATAATTTTTGATTCAATATGCTTCTTAATTGATCAATTGAATTATTCAAGGGCACAAAGTTTAAAGGTTAATGATAATATCTAGGAATTTTAGTTATAAAAAAAGGTTGTAATAATAATTCTTTTCTTACTCCTACTTTAAAGTAGTTTTGAGCATAATGCAACACATGCTAAATCTCATAAATCCTACTTATAAATGGAAGGCAACACTTAAACGGATCGTCTCTTTGTCCAGATCCAGACGACTAGATGCAAGCTTCTCAAAGCTGCATTTGTGAATACCATTTACTCTCTTTGGAAAGAACAAAACAACATATTATATAAGGGTGTTGGAGAAGATAAGTATCAAATGATAGATAAAATTATCAATAAGATTCGAGATATTATCATCGCTAAGAGATTGGAGCATCACCTTATTTCCGATATCAAATATGCATGACATCTTTAATTAGTTTTGTCAACTAAAGATGTGTTCTTGTTTCTCCTTTTTGTTACCCCTTTGTTGCGTTGTTTTAATAGTTAGCTTATTGTCTATCGGTTATCGTAGTAACAGTGCCATATTAATACAAATCATTCAATTTCAAAAAAATTTAGTAGCTCAGACAACACATAAATTGATCCGGGTGGATCTACAAAAGAAGAGAAGGTGAAAAGCCCAAGTATCTTCATTTGGTCTTATTGGATTGGATTATTTGATTTTGTTTATGGACCAGATACCCCCACTAACGATAGCATTTCTCGCACCCTCCATTTTCTATTGCATGCAACGGTGCCGTTTCTCAACTGTTTTTCTTTTCTTTTTTCCTTTTTTGTTAATAACTGGTAATCTGAGAAATTTGAGCACATAAACAAAGTCGCATCAATACAACTCCCCAATTTCTACTCCGGATTCCATAGCTATTAACCATGGCGGACGAGGTAATGTTTCGATTCTTTCTCTAACTAACGTCAATCCTCTTTTTGGTTTCCTAGATACCGCTAGGAACGAAATGGAAATCTGAGAGAAATTGATAGAATGGAAATCTCAATTTGCTTGTCAAATTCCTGGTTTTCTTGTTCATTTTCCATAGCTTTCTAGGTATCCAATTGGTTATACACTCATCGAAAACCTATTAGGCGCAGTTCTCTTGTTAGGATCTGTATTGAGGATTTTAGCCTGCGATCCTTTGTACCGAATACGTGGAGACGCATGCTTAAATAAAAATACATATGCACTTGATCACTCATTATCAACGAGTACTTATGTGTTTCGAGTTATTACTTAATGAAATTTTATGTGGCGATGATTGATCAGGAAAATCCATGAGCATTATTCACATGCTAGTGGATTTGTTTTCTTCCATCTGTAATTTTACAGAGGAATGTGGTTTACTGTAATTCGGCTCTTATATAGAATTTATGATTTATGAGACGTGTCTGGGCGTAGCAATTAGGCACTTTCAATGCCAGGATAGTAAAACTTGATACTCATTTTAGTTAATTTCGCAGACTAAGTTTTAAAATGTAACCAGTTTCTTATACCATCTCTTAGATTGAGCTGAAAACTGCTCCTGCTGATTTCCGATTCCCTACAACAAATCAAACTAGACACTGTTTCACTCGCTACATTGAGTTTCACAGGTACAATTTTATGCTTTATCTAGAAATCCATAATATATATATATATATATATAGAGAGAGAGAGAGAGAGAGATAGCCAACATACTTAAGCTCACATTATTTGCAGGTGTGTGGCAGCAAAGGGTGAGGAATCTAATGATTGTGAAAGATTTGCTAAGTATTACCGAGCCCTATGCCCGGGTGAATGGGTGAGTGCATTTACTTTATCTGTGGTTCTTTCTGCTGAAATTTATGTACTTAACCGTATGCCTCAGATTCAGTAGCTGATAATCTATGCAATTCACTTTGAAAATCATGTCATTTCCTATCTAAATTACTTTGGTTGATATTAATTCTCTTAAAATGTTGGGAAAGAAAGATGAAAGAGAAACAAGTCCTAAAGTTTTCGATTCAAGAAGTAGGACAAAAACGAACAAAGAAGAATAAATTAAATAATGTGCAGACACTCCTTGATTTAGATAAATAAGAGAAATTTAAAAATTTTGTAATGAATATATGTTTAGTGCTTTATTTCTGTTTATTTATACTACTTTAGGGATGTCTCCACTTCTTTTTAAGCCTAGAAAGTCATTCTTTACTATATTCTTAAAGCGTGAAAACTTATCCTTTTGAACAGACAGTTTTCTCTGTTACTGTCAGGCTCTTGCGGAACTTAAGCTGTGTACTGCTTCATAATGCCCTTACTGAATGAACATGACTTTGGAGATCAGCAAAATAGAGCTTAGCCTCAGTAATGAAATTTTAACCTTCATTGATCAGGCGCTTATTCTCGAATTCTTTAGTAGCTGTTGTAAATGTGTCACTGATTTTAACCATGGTTTCTTTTTATCAACTTATTTAGTACTTCATTATGTTTTTCAACCTCGTGGTTGTTTGCTTTTGCATCCAACCGGATGATGTTAGGTGGTACGTGATTTTAGGGGCAGTTGTTCTTGAAGAGCTTTAAACTATAATAGTTTAAAAGTTTCTCTCTTTTAAACTATAATGTTGATAGAAGAATATATTTTGAGGAATGATGTTCTGATTGCATACTTTTTGGGTTTTGATGTTGGGTTGGGTGTCAAAAGGAACGTTGCCTGATTTCTTGTCATTATTTGATTACCGCTGCACTATTGTACATCCAGTAGTACATCTGGGTTGGTACTTCGGTTGTAAGCTTATTGGATGGTAAAATCTAAAGTTTTTTTCTTCCATTTTTGTAGTTAAACAATCTCTGTTCTTAGAGTTACAGTTTGCCTCCTTTCTATGTGCTTAATTTCTGCAGGTTGATAGATGGAATGAGCAGAGGGACAATGGAACATTTCCAGGCCCTCTTTGATCTTTTTCCAGCGCTTAAATGAATTTTCTTTGGTGACATTGCTTCAGTGTACTTTTGGTACTTCTTGGATGGCCATGGATAACAAATTAATAAGGCACTTGAGGTTTCCCTTTGAGTTAATGGTGCGAAGGAAATGATTGTTGAAGGATTTATTGTGTTGTACTTATTCCATAATGACGTTCCTTTTTGGTTAGTTATTTGTATTTCTTTCCTGCATGCATGTTTTACATTTTGAAAACTGAGCATGCAAAGATTTAAGTGGATCGACCAAAGGCTGTTTAACATTCCCAGATGCATTAAACTATAAAATTTATCTTGAGGTCAGTCATAATAATCCTGAGAACTAGTGATGGATCTAACTGAACTCAGTTCCGACCGAAATTCCTAAGAAGGCGTTTGAGGTACGTGCTAAATGCTTTGCGACGGATTCTGACGTTTGGGTTCCAGGTATTATAGTTACTCCTGAAGTGGAGGACCGGATTTTACTATATCTTCATATATTATATCGTTGACCTTTTGTTTTTACTATATAGGGATTTTACTATCTGCCAACATTTCTGTTAACTGTTTGTGTTCAGCATTACTCGACGCAGTCCCATGAGCTTTGTCATTGTACTAAATTAAAGAAATTCTTCGTCGAGCACGTTCCTTGTTGGATAAATGGAACATGCGAATTCTCATCAAATAGTTAACAGCGCCATGCCAAAGGATTTTCCGACTTACTAATCCAAAAAGGTGGTGTAGTATTATAATTAAGTTGTGTGATTGAGCCGTTTAACGACGCACTTAGTCGGTTTTAAAACATTATTTTGTGACATGAATAAAGCTTTTTAATGACTTATTTATTCAGTTAAGTACTTCTTCATTCAATTCAATTTTAAAAAAAGACTAAATTATAACAAAAAAGTATTAAACTTATCTCAATCTTAAAATAATAATTTAAAATTTAAAAAGTGACTTTAAAAAAACAATTTACGTTAAGTTTTTTATTAACGTCGTTAATATGATTTCTTACGTTAGAGTTTGTATTTGTTAAGTAGCTGTTACATGTTTATTATTTTTTTCAAATAACTATTAATTAATAATTAGTTTATTAAAATTTAAAATATAAAACCTAGTTTTCTGTAACCCATTTGTTGCTGAACACATCCATAATTAAGCTATAAGAACAACTCCAGTTCTGTACTAAGCAATGTGTTGGAACAAAAGTTATGAAAGGTCAAAATGGTGCAGCAGAGGGTTGCACCAACCTCATGCATCATTGGAGAGTGCTTTGTTTGGTGGGCGAAAAGTTGGTGACTGTGAACGTAATGTAACCAGGAAGACACTATTGACGATCGTTAACACACATGATCTCGAAGCAAGCTTCGTAACTGAGCCCATTGTTGAAGAGAGCAATACTCAACGCTGCAGTATTTGTTCCATAACCTTGGCTGTGTTGGATTTTTTGAACATAAT
>JANIIA010000191.1:27669449-27684278 GCA_027478495.1 Erythroxylum alaternifolium | reverse complement strand
GTTCCGTCGGTAAATTTAGATACGGCCGAATCTCTGACGTTTTTGACCGTCGGTTTATTCCGTCGGTAATGTTGTATACCGACGGAATATTTCTCATTTCCGTCGGTATTTTCCGTCACTAATTCACTATTTTCTTGTAGTGTAAAATAAAAATTTTAATTTTAAAAAATGATTAATTTTTTAAAATTGTTTAATTATTTATAAATTAAAATTTAATTTTAATTTTAATTATGAGACTATTAATTGTATTAAAAATTAAAATTAAAAATTAAAAATGAATTTGTGTCACAGATGTGACACTTAAATCACGTACGTGATACAAATTCTTTTTTTTGTCTTTTAATTATTTTAATTTTAAATTTTTAAATAAAATTTATAAGATAAAATTTAAATTTTAAAAATTGATTAATTGATTAAAATTGTTTAATTAATTTATAAAATGAAGAAAAACATTAAATTAAATTATAAAAATTGATTAATTTTATTATTACTATTTTATTAGCCTGCATGTATATTAATGAAATATTAGACATCTTGTATGATACATTTTTTTTACAGAGAATACTTGTAAAATCCAAATAAATTATACAATATATTTAGAATAATTTATTTTGATTTTAACAACTTTTTAAATTGATTAATTTACTAAAATTATTTAATTAATTTATAAATTAGAATTTTATACATAAACACCAAACAACTAATTTTACTAAACATCTTTAATAAACAACTGATTTACCAAACATTTTTAATAAATAGTTTATGTTATCTGCTAATCAAATTAGCTGATATAATCAACTATCAGTTGTTGTTGACGTTTCTATAGTCAATGCAAAGGCTACGACTTCCTTCATGCTTTGGAGCCGGTGCCCCAACGCTTTGATGGCCTGATATAGCCTGTGTCAATAAGATCCTTGAGTTGCCTTCTTAGTTTTGATAATTCAAAATCATTCTATATGACAAAAATGCTGGTAGGCTATCGGCTTCAATTCGATTCGGTGGTCTACTACACGTCTAGGTGGAAGTGCTTTTGACAACTACTCTGGCATGATGTTTGCAAAATTATTGAACACTTGCTCAATCGATCTGTCAGGCAATGGATTGCCTGCTCCTCGGGCGAGACTAAAATCTGCTTTTGACCTAGAGCCATACTTGCCTGCCGCCCTTTAACAACCTATTTCCAGCACTTCCACTAGTCCCATTACTCATTCAATTCCTGGACAAGTATCTATACAAGATTTTTAATATACAAAATATTTAATATTGCATTAATATGCATGTGTGCTAATATAATAATAATAATAACTTTAATCAATTTTTTATTTTAATTTATTGTTTTTCTATAATTTATACATTAATTAAACAATTTTAATAAATTAATAAAATTTTAATTTTTATCTTACAAATTTTGTTTACAAAATTAAAATTAAGAAAATTTTGTCAATGACATAAAATTTGTTTTTATCATTTTAATTTTAATTTTATTTGAAAATTAAAAATTAAACACAAAATTTGTCAGTAACATAATTAAAATTAAAATTAATTTTTTGTTAAAATAATAATAATAATAATAATAATAATATAATTAAAATTAAAATGATAAAAAGTAAAAGAATAAAAAAGTTACGGACGTGAATTAAGTGTCATTCGGATACAAAATTTGTTTTTTATCATTTTAATTTTAATTTTTTATAAAATTAATGTTAACATAATTAAAATTTAATTTAATTTTTTATTAAAATAATGATAATATAATTAAAATAAAAATAAAAAGTGTTACACAGAGAATCTACACTCTTTTTGTCTTTTAACTCGGTATTACACACATTACAAAGTGTCAACTGTGCATTCTTCAGCTGCGTGTAGTTATCTTGACTCTATGCAATTGCAATATGGACCTGTGTTTCGTTTATGCTATTGGAAAAAGGAAACGAAATAAAATATTTGCAATGTATCTTTCAATCTTTCTGTCAAACCTTGAAGTCAAAAAATGACGTGTGCAATTAATGATTGTGTGTGTTCTGTTAAGTTAAACGTTCAAAAGGAAACAAAGATGTGCCCGATTTCCTTGTGAATTAAGTAGAATATATACAGTCACCATGTTTTGGAAGTTAGCCTACTGACAAGATAAGACAATTATATTAGTTTGTCACTTTTCGCTTTCCAAGTCGGTATGATTTGGCACTGACAACTTAAGTCACTAAAACAGCCAGGCATCCACTGGAACGAACTTTCGTTATGTACATATCTTGTTACCAGGCGCCCAAGGACTGACAGGACATCCGCCATCTTCATAAATATCTTACAAGTTCTAGAAGAGAACTTACCTTAAAAGTTAACTTAAAAATGGGAGAGTTTATGAATCTATAAATTTTATATCAGTCTTTGTTATTATTGATATGAGACAATAATAATAAGTGTAATATCCTACCACACTTCGTACTTAGATATTAGCAAACTTGTTATACACTAAACCTTTTTTAACCTCAGATGAACACTGCAATATTGGCATTACTATCTGTAGGCGTCGTACGAGAACTTGCAGGATTGATGTTAACTCTGATATCAATTGTTACAGGTTTTATCGAAGAACTAACCTTAAAAGTTAGCTTAAAAGATGGGAGAGCTCATAAGCTTATAAATCCTACATAAATCTCTTTTATTGCTAACGTGGGACGATTAAACCATAACAAAATAATAAAATAAAATATATCTTTATTTTTTATAAAAATACAATATAATAAAATAGGATTCATTTTTAATATTATAAACAACAACAAAAAATGTTCAATTTTTTATTTTTTATTATTTGTAAAAACTAAAAAAAAGATTTGTTTTATTTGACCCAAAACTTATAAAATACTAAAATCGACCTGCTTGTTACGCACATAAATACATCATTGTTTAATGGTACCATATTTTCTACTGAGGTTGAAGTAAAATTCTATTTTTGCTAACTTATAAAGACTACTAACCAAGCTCAAACTCCTTGTTTCTATGTCTATAAAATTATAGGGATTCATGCTTCGGAAGTACCAGAGAATATCCTTATGTTTTAAAAGATAAAAGATAACACGCATATATATGTATATATATATTTCTAACCATAGCTATAGACAAGGATCGGCGAGTGAAGTGATCCCTCCTCCGAGTATCAAGATTGTACGTACTATGTTCTAATGGTCGTATGCTTTTATTGCAAATTTTATAATTTGATAAAATTTAACAAATTGAGAAGATTATTTAATGTTTGTTAATTGAGTTAAAAATCGATATTATATGATTAGAAGGTATACGATTGATTAATTACAATGAATATCACTTAAAACATTAAAAAATGGTAATATAAAGTACATTGGTTCTATTTATTGTTAATTGTCACTATTAAACTGCACTATTTAATATTTTGGATATAAGTTTTGATAAAAATATGGGTTAATTACAAAAAAATATCAAATATTGCTCACCAATTGTAGTCTTAACTTCAAAAAGTCGTTATTAAATACTTAAATTTTTTAAATTATAATCTGACATTAATGCTTCTATTAATTTTGCTAACGTGACTTGTCACATGATTCAAAAACCTAGCTAATAATATACGTCAGTTAAAATTAACACAACTGATAAAGATTAATGAAATGACATTATTTAATTATATAACTAAAACGACGTTGTTGTTAAAAAATGACATAGTTTGGTTCCTAAATCAATTTACATTTCCTCTCACATTATTGAATCAACAATTTTCTTACATTCTTTTCAAAAAGAAAAAATATGCTTACATTAAATAAAAGATAATTAGAAAGTATATTGATATGTAAAATCAATATATTGATAGAACAAAAAGATAAAAATGCATAACAAACATTATGTTATTCAAGTTCAAATTAAAAATAACCAAATCACTCCTTACATATTAAAGCTGTTTTTTTTAATTACAAATCATTCTATACGTCAAATTTCTTCTCTGTTTAATGTAAGTAATTGATAAAGCCAATGCTAATTTCCCAAGCAAGCAATTTTTCTTTCTTTCCTTACTTGTGAAAAACTTGTTGCCAATTTCAGTAAATATATTCAATAATCTAATGTTCCAGACTAATTTAAGGGTATTAGAGTTTTTTACACCAGGAAATGTACGTTCGAAGTTTTACATGCAAGCACCATTTCATATTAATATACATTAGAATACTATCATCTTCCTCCATAAAACTGAAATATTAGTGAAATTTTCAATATATTAAGTAGGGGAGAAGAACTTCAGTTATGGGATGCTATGTACAAAGTGACTTGAAAAGAGCAGCATCTTATAGAAAGTGAAAATGATAGTTTTCTCATTGGAAAAGATTTATATCCTTATTAGTGGAACTGGCCAAATTTAAACATACATAAATGAGAGAAGCCACATGTCAAAAAGTGAATTCATAATTCACTACGTTCTGTACCAGTTGCCATATTAAATAGCTCCGGAAACTACTTCCAAGGACCGAAATAAATCGGGGCAAGATCGATAATAGAATCTGCCTGCAGCTTCTGACAAGTCATAGGAAACGAAATTGCGCTTCAAAATATTGCACTGCATTAAAAATGTGCTCTCGTTAAACAAAGAACAATTGTGAATTTCCAAGTTACAAGTACACAAACCGAACTACGCCTTGCCCTTGATTATTCATTAGATCATAGGCTAGCGAACTGATAGTCTAAGCAACGCAATTAGAATATCGTTTCATAGGAACATTCTTAAGGAAATGAGAACAAAAGGGCTGAACTTGGCCCTCGTTGCCTCATGATGAAGAAAGGGCCGAACTTAGATTTCTTCGTTGTAAATAGTGTCCATCCCTAATCAGTAGTATCATCTTCTATTGCTTTTCTTATGAGTAACTATTAGCGTGGGTTTGATGACATACGAATATGACTACTCTGTCGTCATTGAATAATTAAATTCCAGTAAATATATGAGCTAGTAGACTAAAAAAAGTTTTAAAATATTCTCTTTGTTTAGCACCGTATCTATTTGAACGTCTAAGACGAGCCAACCCCCATTTCCTCCTTAATTGGCTTGGCCCTTCATAAGTATATGGGTGATAGGTTAGGAAATAAATTTCTATGCCCGTAGACTATGTATCCCAGATAACAAATAAGCTTAAAGTACGTATTTTCTACGGTCTCTAGATCCAAAATCCAGCTACATCCCCAACTATAAAGATGAAAAAAAAAAGGAGTCATTCCTAGTGTGGTAAAATACATGAGTCCCGCTGTCAGCAGTGTTTGAAGAATTATTCTTTTAAAAGATTTTATGATTTCGTAACTATGAGGCATAAATTTATTTATATTTTTGTTTGAAACATCAAAATTGAAAACATATATAAAATCTCTTATTCCTCACACTTCCAAGATTCCAGTTAGAAAAGATGGGACATAAACCTGTAGAGGGAGTGGCTTGGTTTCGTTTCTAATTGAAAAATTTTAAAATCATAAATTCATGTTCAATCTAATTTTATTTTTAAATTCAGATTTAATCAAATATAAAAATTTCACTTTTAAGTCCCCGTATACTTTTAGTTTCTAGATGTCATTTATAATATAAATAAAGTACTTAATCATTTATTAAGTAAAATAAAATTTAAAAGTTCTTTTAAAATAAAAATATAATTCATGACAATAATCTTTGCAAGTTAATAATAATAATTTTGTTATAGTCCAAAATAAATTAAGTCCATTTAATCTATAAGTGAAAGGAGCCAAAATCTAAGGGGGCGCTTGGTTCATAGAGGCCAATGAGAATAGGAATAAGAATGAATATAGTGAAGAATGAGAATGGATATAATCATTATAACTATAATGGTTGGTTAAGATGAAGAAATGATTACCGTTATCATTGATGGTGAGTGGTTTGTTAAAAATGTTGAGAAATAAAATTTTGTTTTATATCAAAATTTAAATATATTTTAAATGATTATTTTTAATTTATGCATTCTAATTATAATGACAAAATGTTTAAAATCAAGTATATTGCGATTTTTCTTTTCCAATAGCTTTTGAAGAAAAAAAATATTATAGTATTTTTTTACATCAACATATCATTAGTTATATAATATCTTCAAAATATAGTTTAATCATCCAAAATATTGTGCAATTCATCGACACAACCATAATATCCACCATTCTATTGTTATAATAAAATCAAATAACATAGTTTAATACAATTTACATTCCTCTGATAATGCAAATGTTGTTATATTTTAAATAATTAATGAATAATATTTTAATTAATTACATTATAATTAACTAATTAATTAATTACATCTTAATTAATTAATTATATCTGAATTAGATTTTAATTAATCATTTAATTAATTATATTTTAATTAACTAATTAGCTTTTAATTAGACTTTAATTAATTAATTATATTTTAACTTGATTAATTATTTTAATTAATTAATTAGATTTTATCTTAATTAATTAAATTAATTATATTTTATATTTTAATTAAATATATTTTAATTAATTACATTTTAATTATATTTTAACAAATTATATTTTAATTAGATTTAATTAAAAAATTAAAAAAAATATTAGTGTTGGTAGGAATCAAACCTATTCCTCCCACACATGGAAGGTATGGACCATTACTTAAAACTTAGGTATAAAAAAACTATTCAATCAATCATAATAACTAACCAACCTTTACTAATCATTCCATTCCCATTGATTTATTTTCATACCCCTTATCCAAACAGCCCTTAAGAGATTTTTACAAACATTAGTAAATAATTTGTACTTTTTACCAAGCATATATTGAGTAATGTTTAGTGTATAATACAAAGAAGAAAGTGAAAATTAATGGATAAACATATCATCTACAAAACTGTTAGTGAAGAAAATGAAGAAAGGAGATGGTTTTTATGGATAGTTTCTGAAGAACAAGTGAGTTGTATTGTAAGATAAAGGGCTGTAGGATTACATCTCTGTACAAACTTCATTTCAGACAATTGCCCAGAATCTCTTTCTGCATATAAGCACTGTTTCAGCCTTCTTCTCTTTGCTTTCAAGAATATGTGACTCTACATTCCACAAAAATTTTGGAGCTAAATCACGAATTCTCGATGTTACCGATTCATCGTCTCTAATGATTGCAAATCCCTGCACATTGATGTAATGTTCGGTAAGATATTGAATCATCTTGGAAACACAGAAAAAAAGATGTGATGGTTGAAATTGTTAGCATACTGTATCGAGATCAAAGCTAGTTAAATGAGAAAATATGTGATGATCTTAGTGTTCAGAAATGTATCTAGCAAAGACGAAAAGTTGGAAAGTCAAATCACATGAAACACAAGCGTTACGTAGTTTGACAAGAATGCTTACATCTATGGCTGCACTTTAAATTTTATTAGTTTTTCAGAATCCACATACTTGTTGCGAAATATTTCTGGTGAACAAATAAAGGGCAAAGCAGCTAAGCAAGGTGATCCTGAACATTGCATTTCTTTCACTTAAACTAAGGCTATTAGATTTTGATTTCTACAAATGTACCTGTGGTCGTAACATACGATCCATCTCCAGCATGATATCCTCTAGTAGACAACCTTCACCACGGTTTTTATAGTGACTAAAAAGGTGGTTGGCATGCAGCAAATCGTATGTCCGTGGATACGTCGAGAATGGTTCACACCTTCAAGGTTACATGCACAGGTAAGCATTACATCTATTTGGAGCCACAGAGAAGAATTTTAGTTTGTCAACAACATACCAATCATGAAAGGCACCTAGGAGACCCCTGTCATAAATAGCTGATAAGGTGTTGTCCATGCTCATTGGGACTATATTCATCACCCAAACAGGGAAGGAGTTCAAAGCTACAGCAAAGCCACCAACGAAAGCATTCATATCCATGACGTTGCGTGAGTCTGTTGTGGTGATATTCATCAACTCCCAGTATTGGTGAACTTGATCTTGCCAATAAGAGGCATCTGAAGTAAATTCTTCCTTAGTAATACCTGCACTCCCACAAGTTATGATGTCAGAATGCATTATTTACTGAGGCACATTAGTCGTATAACTATGTTGAGCAGACTAGTAAAATTTTGTTATTTCTGGCACTACTACAGGATTATGCACAGTTAACAGCCAGTGATTCCGTCAATTGAAGTTAAAAGAATTAAGAGCACATCTAGTCATGCTTTGCTTTAGATCAGCCCTCTGAATTCTACACAATGTTGCAGCTCTTCTAGTCAGGCCAGTCTCTAAGATTGTTTTAACCCCACACTTTGCGAGGAACCCAAGAACGTAAGGAAGAACAGAAGATATCAAGCAGTCAGTTTTCCAGTTAGCTCAAGTACACATAATTCCAAACTACAAAGAGAAAAGGCTTAACAGTATCACAGGAAAAGAAGCTAGTTCGAGTGCTGTTGATGCCAACAGTAATTGTAACCCTCTTATATCCTTCTTGATAAAGCATAAGTTGAACAGACATCTAAGCACCTCCTATTTTTCAATTGTTCGACATTGACAACTACTATTCCACAGATTGTGAAGTTAACCAATTCAAACAATCTGGTTTCATCATCTACAAGCTCACTTTGGATCAGACTTAATATTCAACATGAGTCTGACTTTTTACAACATCAACTTTCTCAAATTTTGATACTTTCTACCATGACATACATTAGGATTAAGTTCTTTTATGTGAGGCGGCAGAACATTTACATCTTAATATTGAAACTAAAAGCTTCCATGGAACATGCATTTGAAATAGGCAGCATACTAGGTAGGAAGAAGCAAATTCAAAGAAAGCTACTTTTAACTCACGAAATTCAAAGCAAGCTACTTCAACTCATGAAAGAGTATACATCAACAGACCTACTCTGCTGAGAGTCTCTGAATAAACAGATAGACGTTCAGGCTTGGGAGGGAGTTTCTGATAATTTTGTGGTGCATTTCTCCTTGGTACACAGTTCCTTAATGGTGTATTCCATGATGGTTTATTATCATCCACAGTATCGCATATATTTATGAGTTTCATTTCCGCATTCTTCAGGAGGCATGCTTCGTCTTTTTCCTTTAGCCAAATGGCAGTTTGAACTTTCTTAGCAATGAGCTTCCAGCACATAGCTGATGTGATATTCACCACCTTACTCCATGTAGCTGGATAATCTTTATCTTTTCTGTATGCGGGTGGTGCTGAATAGACAAAGTATCCATTATATCGTAGAAGGCGATTAACTTCTTTGAGCAAAATACCATCTGCAGGGAAGCAGAAAAGATAACAATCAATGAACTGCAGGCAAATTCATAAAAGCATAAGAAAATAGAAAAATGAATCTAAAATTTGAATTTCATAGAGTACACAGAACAGACTGAAGTGTTCTGTTAATCAAGCTTACTAAAATATCACAACCTAATTAAGCATGCAAGCTGAAACATATCCAACAATTAAGAGCTTTCCTGAATTCTTACAGAACTGCATAACAGAATAGTTTGTAGAAAGGAATAGGTTTAAGGAAAGAAAAGGGGAGTAGAAAAGTATCAGATTGAGAGTAAAGAAAAGCCACTAGGAAGGATGATGGTTGTGATATGATCTTCATCCACTCCAGTACAGCACTGCATTTCACAAAATCGACTGTTCTTTCTAGTGTTGAGCCTAAAAGCCTATCCTGGTCTTAAACTCTGATTGTTGCCATTCATTCTACGTCAATCCAAAAAGGAAACAATGCAAACAATGCTGCAGCCTGGCTCAACAAAAGAATGAAGATAGCGATAGTTCTGCTCCACAAGTGATGCCACTTAATGTGGTTCCTCTAAATAGCTATACAGCGAAAAGTCTGAAAGAAAACAAAGCAATCTATGTACAGCTCAACTCAACAAATAGATGAAGATAGTGATATTTTTGACTGCCCAATAACCCCAGTTAAAATTGCTATTTCAATGCAATTAAAGAAACTAAGAATTATTTGATCTGTACTTTGCATTCATCTGAGTTTTGATCAGCTATTGAAACTGACACTCAATTTTATAGAACTTGAAAACATCAATATTGCATCAGTTTTAACAATTCACGCCAGTATGCTAATAGCATCATACCATTCTCATGCCAATCAACACGACATCTTGAACAATGTATCATCTCAAAAGACCTAGAGGGATACGGCAGTTGTTTTGTGGCAATGGCTGAGATCATAGCACCTATTCCACGCTCTAAGGCAAATTGAATCTGGTTTTCATGACCATCTTTGGGAGCAAAAGACATTGTCATAATATTTAAGGATAGGAGATAAGCTGAGAAACTGGCAACACCACAGCCAACATCAAGAACTTGAAAAACTCCAGCCGAGCGTAGATCGCCTGTCTCATTAGTTGTCATGCTACCTAACCTGCACGAACATATACAATTCAACTCATTGAAATTCTTTTCTAACATAAATATCTCGACATAGTGCCCTGTAGAACATATATTGCCACCAAAACAATAGGGGAGAAGGCAGATGAGAAGTTTAAGCTAATTGCAGCTACCTCTGAATGTATTCTGGTGCTCCATGTTTGAAATGGGTTCCACCACCAGGGAACCACCAGAGTTGATCTTTCTCATGCACCCAGTTTTGTCCTCCTTTCACTT
Source organism: Erythroxylum alaternifolium (assembly GCA_027478495.1). Classification (NCBI taxonomy): domain Eukaryota; kingdom Viridiplantae; phylum Streptophyta; class Magnoliopsida; order Malpighiales; family Erythroxylaceae; genus Erythroxylum; species Erythroxylum alaternifolium. The sequence continues at coordinate 27,673,665 of JANIIA010000191.1, read as the reverse complement.
CAGCCAAACGTGTATGATTTACATTGCTTCGCCATACATAATCCCTGCTGATTGGCCATTTTATTGGTATCTTATAATCTTCTGGTGGTGGCACTAGGCAAAATAAACGCTTTTCAAGTGGAGGGCAGCGCCTTTCTAGCTCTTCTCGTCGGGAAACATCCAAGCTTGGGAGCAATTTATGCACATAAGAAACATCATGACATGGGATATACTCATTGAACTCCAGAGGGCAAACATTCATGCCACTTTTTGGGATAACTAATGGTGTTCCACGATAAGACAGAGAAACTTTGTTGGTGAATGTGGAAACACCTGCAACTCTAAATTATTAATGACTTCATTGATAACAACAAAAGTGTCAAACATGGAAACACTTAATGCAAGGTTTCATGAGTAATTAGCAGCACATGGTAAGCCTTTCAATATGGTTATAATAAACCTGTGCAATAATCCGAATATTGGAACAACAAACAAATTATGCATGGTCATCCACACACAACCATAGAAGGGACATGCGTTTGCAATATGTGTGTGTATGTTGGGACAAACATAAACGTCTGTACTATAAATCAAAACAACAAGCTAACTGAATTAGATCCAGATGCTTCAGTTTCAATATTATGAAAAACTGTGCTTGATCCATGGAAAAGATTACATTAAATGTCCCATAGTGTCAGCTCAAAAATTCTTTGTTCAATTGCATGTTAAGAAGAATTCCCCCTTAGTGCCGCTGTAAGTGTAGCAGCTTGCTGTGCTCCCACCAAAGCAATAAAGCATAACACAACCAAGTTCACAATCTTTTGACGTAATTTGTAAAAACTCCTCACAGTTCTACACTGTCTGCAGTTTTTTAATCAATCAATACCTATCTATGCATCTATACAGTCTAACCAAGTACCTATCAGTCCATTATGCTTCATAACAAAAATTAGACTTCACTCCCTTTAAGTGAAACGAAATACTCAGCAAAGCAAGCTGCTTGAATGGCTAACTGAACCGGTTTAATGGACCTAACCCCGTTTCCCCGCCGTTCATTCAAGTTCAGAGGTCGGTACATGTGGATTTGAATAATGTGAGAGCTCTCCAGGAGTTGAAATTCAATCCCATGTGTTTTTCATAATCCGAATAGGAGTCCTTATAATTTCATGGAAAGTTAGGTTAAGGTATTAAATGGCTTGCATCAACTCAAACGTACTCCATAACTTAACGGTCTCTGCATGTTCACTTAAATTCTCATTAAGCAGTTCGGTTAAGCTAAAATTTATGTTAGTATGCCAAGGTAAGCCACAAGATCCGTCTAAATGAGGCTCACAAGCAATGAAAGCTACTATCTTGAAATCTCTAACAGACACAAAACTCAAGCAGAAAGCAAGAAGAAAAAACATACAAAAATCTGAAATCAAATCTGGAATTAATGCATAAAAAATAGACAACCATCTACTCCACAAAACCCAACTCTAATCTATTTCCAAAAGGAACATGCAACACACTACACACATCCAAAGAAGAGCAAACATGTTAGTGCCAATAATGAAGACGAAAGGAAGAAAGCTATAAACATACCAGAGGATGGGGGAGACGAAGATGTATACGTGTAGGATATAGAAACAGGAGGAGCATTGTTGCCAAAGAGAGTACCCAGATAGAAAGAACCCGCCATTAACAACAGAGTCACCATTATCATCTGCCCAGATTTAGAATCAAAAGCTGACCCCAATGAATACCCTCCCATCTTTTCTCTCTTTCTCTAAAAGGATCGAAACTTTGTTTAGAAAAACCAAGTGGGCAATTTTGTTTCAGGCTCAGGGAGACCTCTTCCGATGTCTTCTGATAAATTCATATAGGAAAAGACGAAAACTAGTTGCGTGTTTCTATGAAAGCTACAAAAAAAGTGTAGATCAGTCATGACCAGCTGATTTTTGATTTCATCTCTTGTTTTTCTAAAATTAATATTGTATTATCAAATCTTCAGGTAGATCACATAAAAAAAAACTTTATTCACAAAGTAATATGTTAGAGTGGACGTTTCTCGTTTGAACTCAACTGTAATCATTGAAATATTATGAATGTGTTTGTGGGTGATAAGGATAAGACACTTTCTAATCCTTTAAATTAAAAAAAATGTTTATAATTTATAATTTTTTAGATTTTAATTAAAAATAATGATAAAATATTAATTATATAAACATTAATTTATAACTAAATAATCAAATATGATTGACATGATAATTCAACTTATCTCTTAAATTTGATCTAAATTAAATAACTTTGGCTTAAATGATAATTTAAAATAATTATAATAAATTATTAATATGGGTCCAAAAAATAGTTCAATTTAAATTAAAGAATTGAGCTAAATTGTTATATAATCAACATTTCATCTTATATTTATATTATATATATTTTATCGTTATATTTTAAACGAAATTAAAGAAAAAAATTTCTAAGAAAATAAAAATTATACAAAAATTCGAAGGTTTTAAAGATTAGGAATTTTAAATTTTTTTTCATAAATTAAAAATGAATTTATGCCTTTTCTGCCGAAAGTTGTGGATGTTTATGATAGTAAACATCTATCATAAGCAAGGTATTTCTTGAGGAAAGGAGTCGTCAAAAGGAGTTCTTCTGTTTTGGCATGGATATGATGCTGAAGCTGGATTTTGCAGCAACAAGAATATATTTTCTATTTGTAACCTCATTATTGGCATGGATTTCTAGAACTCAAACTGCCTCCTTGCACATCTTCACCTTATTTCATCAATGAATCCAAGAAGTTTCCATCTTTTGGGACTCTAAAGGTTGGAGATTAATTGCATCTTTTTTGTATATGCTATGCTTGAAGATCATAAACCAATTCTGGAATCAAACTCCATAGACATCGTTCTTTTTAATTTGCTAATACATTTAGAACAAGAGTCAATAGAAAGATACAAGAATGTCCCATCTGGAGCATTACATCAACAGCTGTATTAGCCATTCTTTCGTAAATTGAGACTGGCATTGCAAATAGAAGTTACCAATTTGCTGCAGTTTGTATTAAATTCTTCTGGAATGAAACCACAGATTGTTTCTCTGCGCTAATATTCTAAAACTGAGAAAATGGTCTGAATAATTGTGAGGATCAGAAGAAAAGTTGCTGAAATTAAAGCTATTGTAGTCCATGGACTTGGGACTACATTTGAGCATGATGATGTTACAAGATTATTCCGACATCCAAAAGCATTAAATGGCACCAAAACATTAATATTTCAAGCATTTCTAATATTATAAATAACAACAACAATAACTCAGCAAAAGTCTCATTATGATGTGGGGTTTGAGAGTCCTGTAATAATCATTCTTACAACTAATTGATGGAAAGACTGTTTTCAATGTATTTTTAATATTATAATAAGTATAATTACTTTGAAAATCCAATATTTCATTTCAACATTATCTTTAGAATACATTTTACTTTTAAACTTAGTAATCATTTTGACATTTTTATTTTGATGGACTTTCGCAACTATTTTCACGAGACTTTGATATCATATAGAAGTATAATCAAAAAAATAAAACCATATTTCATTTGTTGAAGGTTCAACTTCCTTGTAACAATATTAAAACAAAATACTAATAAGGATAATTTGAAGAATTTGGAGTTTATGCATGTCCAAATTCCTGAATTTTCCTATTCAAATGTCTCAGTACATCATAGATCTCCTGAGTTTGCTAGTGAGATCTATCTCCGGAAACAAAACAAGAACAATTTCCTTTATACTGAAAATAGCTCCATCCTGGAGTCTTCTTAAGATCTTTCTCATGCATAACTCTCCTAAATTCTTCAACGTCAGCCCACTTTCCACTACAAGCTTGTATGTTACTCAACAATGTATGATATCCAACATTATCAGGCTCCAGTTCTAGGAGTCTCTGTGCTGCAAATCTCCCTATCCTTATATCTCCATGAATTCTGGAGGTTACAAGAAGAGCACCCCAAATTCTGCTGGCAGCAAAAGCCAGCATTCTCAATATTAAGGCTAATGCCTCTTTTAACTTACTGGATCTCCCTAAAAGATCCACCAGATAAGTGTAGTGGTTCAGGTTAAGTTGGATAATGAACTTCCACTTCATGGTGGAGAATATTTCACAGCCCTCTTTGATGAGACCATAATGGCTACAGCTAGACAACAAGCTTACTGTTAGACCCCTAAACTTCGGAGCAGCTCTCAGTGAC
>JANIIA010000191.1:27571476-27593171 GCA_027478495.1 Erythroxylum alaternifolium | reverse complement strand
AGTTCATTTATTTCTAACATTATTATTATTTGATTGTCATCAAAATTAATCATCGTAAAGTCCTCTTGACTTAACATTAGTAACTCGACTCTCCTTCTTACTCATGTTGGTTCAAATGACCAGAATGGTAATGGAGCACAAACTAATCTCAAACTTTATACCGAGACTGCTTTATTCTGGACTCTACCTTTAATTTTGTTTTCCTTTCTTTGCCTTCTCCTGCGTGTCCATTTCTTCCTAAATTCATTTTTGAGGTCCTCAATATTTTCTCATCCTTTTTGATGTTTAGGTTCCTCGATGTCCGTCGAGGGTAAAGTGGAACAATAATTCTTCTTTGCCACCTCGAATGTTAACTGCTTCTTCCCTACTCTCAATATTAACTCACTCCCATCAACATCAATAATTGCAAAGGCGGTAGCTAGGAACGGTCATCTAAGAACCATTGGGGTTTACTCATCTTCACTAATGTCTAATATGTAAAAGTCCACCGAAAAGACAAAGTTATCAATGTGTAACTTCACATTCCTAATGATCCCTTTTGGTAAATGCACTGTCCTATCAGCCGTCTTTACTAAAGTCTTAGTTAGTACTGGCTCTTTTAGACCTAATTTCTGACTAAATGAATATGGCATCATATTGATACCTGCTCCCAAATCCGCGAATTCGCACTCTATCTTAACTGCATTTATACTACACAAAATGAAAAAATCTCCTGGGGTCTTCTTTCTTCTGTGTTAAATGCGAATTTTTTCTTGATATGTGATTGATAACCTCTTCATTCAACGCCTCCTTTAACATAAGCTTTGTTTGGAGTTGATTTGTTATATCTGTTATTTTGTTTAACTCCCCTTCCTTAGAATTCCGAGTTACTTCACTTCAAGATGGCTTCCACTGAGCAAATATTTGATGCGGAAGTCCAAGCTAAAATTCATTATTTGGCTCACTCACTGGTCCCCTCGGAAGGACTTCCAATATTGTTTGTTCTTCTTGCTTATTTCCATCTTTCTCCCTATGCTTGCTTTCTTTGTTCTTTATTCGAGCAATGGTCATGATTTTCTCCTTCAGGTTTGCCTCAGTGTTGCTTAGTAGACTACCTACATTTCGTGAAGATAATGCGTTAGCTAATTGTCCTACCTATACTTCTAGGTTGTGGATGGATGATGCATGATTCTTCAAATTTTGATCAAACTTTGCTTCCATTCTCTTTCGATTGTCCTCTTGGCTTGTACACATCCTTTTGTGATTCTCTTCTTGTGCTGCTAGTTTGGCTCCTAAAACCTCCATCATCTTGTCCATTTTATTTTCCAATGATTCGATTTGATCTTGCTGGAATCTTTCACGGTCCTTGTGGTCTTTACTGGCCACCTGCATTATTATTACTCCAAGAAAAATTTTAGTGGTTTTTCCAACCTATATTATATGTGTTCGAGTATGGGTTATTACCTCGCTGTGGCTCCCCTGGATAACTTACCTTTTCAGTTCCACTAGTTCCTAATAAGAAACAGTTTACTAAGCTGTGGTTATTCTCCCCACACAGCTCATATTTTGCTTGCATGGCCTTAGCTGCTGAGGTGGATGCCCTTGCATATTGTTTAACTGCTTCGTCAAGGCCATAATTTGAACTTGCAATGTAGTAACTGAGTTAATAGGTATCATACCTTTTTGTTCCTTCTATCCTTATTTACTCCTCTCACTCGACCACATGCAGGTGTTGCTTGCCAATTCCTCCAACAAATCATGGGCTGCTTCCACCATCTTCCTCATTAATGAACCTCTGGCTGCTACATTAATTGTACCCTTTGTGCTTGGATTCACTCCATTATAAAATGTTTGAAGCAGGAATTCCTTCGGGAGGTTATGATGAGGGTAGCTCCTTTAAAGTTCTTTAAATCTCTCCCAAGCTTTGTAGAGAGATTCTCTGTCGCTCTGCTAGAAATTTGTTATTTCCTTTATAATCCTCGTCGTCTTTGTTAAAGGAAAATATTTTGTGAGGAATGCTTAGGTAAGCTGCTCCCAAGTTGTAATCTAGCCTAGATTGAGAGAATTATACCATGCTTTAGCCCAATCCTTCAACGTGAATGAAAATAGTCGCAACTTCACTGCATCATTAGACATTCCGTTGAATCTGAATATGTCACAGATCTTTATAAAAATTTGCGATGTGGGCATTCGGATCCTCGTTGGATAACCCATAGAATTGCATATTGTTTTGAAGAATGTTGAGTAGCACTGGCTTTATCTCAAAGTTATTTGCTTGAATTACCGGCCTCGCCACTCCTTGAGGACTAAACCCTGGCCTCATAAAATCCATGAGCGTTCGTTCTGGTCCTCCTTGCTATCCTTCTTCAGCCATATCTTGATTTGAGAAATTTGAATACTTTGCCCTTCTTATTTCTCTTTAGTGCTTCTTAATGTCAGGGAATTCGTCTTCAATGACTTCTTTCGTCCTCTGTGTGCCCCTTGTGTTTATGCATCTGCAAGTCCACAGGATAATGTATCAAAACTCCTAAATCAAAGTAATCTAAATAAAACAAGATGTTAAACAATCAATCCCTAGCAATGGTGTCAAAAACTTGTTGATGGATTGTAAAACCTATCTACTTATTTTACGCTCAAAAAAAGCAAGTGAATGGGTCGTGACTTGTAGTTAAAAAGAGCGGAGAGTGGATATCGATCCCACAGGGATTGATGCCCAGACACCACATAATTTAGAAAAGACTTTGTTTAAGAAATAAAATTGTTTAATGTAATTAATCTAGAAAATTAAATTAAAATTAAAAGACTAACGAAAATAATGGACAATATCACAATTGCAGAAAGTGTGAATTCAATGATTTAAATGCTAGAGATTACTTTTTCCTTATTTTATCTCCCTCATATTTTATTGATTGAATTGTGTCTCACCCTAGATTTTTGAATGTACTAATTACCTTCTCTCAAGGTGTAACTATTTGTCCCTAATTGAATTGACAGAAATCGATTGAACGATCTCTCAACCTACCCAATGACTCTATAAATTCAATTAGTTATTACACTATCCTATGGATGATCAATTGACTAATTGAGATCTATCTTCTAATTATTCAATTGACATAATAATTGCTAGTCTATAGATTGCCAACTCTCGTTGTATAATCCTACACGATTTTCATGTCACTCGCTCTCTCGATTTGTTACAAGATGACAATTAAGAACAACAATTATGAAAGACACTTTATTCAATTCAATAAAACGTGAGTTTTGACAAAATAATGAAAAAGTAGTCCCTAATATGAAATTAGTCTAACATAGTCTCCATAACACCATCAACATTCAAATAATCCATCTTTACAAAAAAAAGGAAGAGATTAAAATGATAGGGGTTGAATAAGAAAACTCCTTCTCTTCTTTGTCAAAATCTGGAATTTTGGTGTTGATGTGTTATTTTACCCAATCTTGATGATGATCCTTGTTTTCAATCCTTCCTTGATGCTCCAAATAGGTGTTCTTCACCCAAGAATGGTCTTTCTACAGGTAGGTGTCATCTCCTTTGAAGATGGAGGCTTAATGTTCCTTTTATAGTCCAAAAATCTTGGGTTTAATGAAGCCTCGCAGATTGCCTCAGATTACAATTCCCACGTTGGTGGGAATCTGCATGATTCCCACGAGCGTGGGAATCATAAGCAGAAACATTCTGTCATGATTTCCCACGTCTGTGGGAATTTGTCCCAGATGTAATACTCTTGTCTTCTCTTCTATACTCTCTTGTTCATCCTCTAACTTGCTTCCTCTCCTTTCCTACACAAAAATAAGCAATTCTTACCCTTAATTAGCATCCAACACACAAGAACAGAATGTAAATCAAACTTAATGAAAACATGCAAACTAAATCCTAATCTAAAGCGATAAGCAACCATTGTACAAGAAAATATATGCTAATTACCTAAAAAAAGATATCCTAATGCACACTTATCACCTATCCATTGCCATCCCTATTCAAGAGTATTTTACTTTTATTCATTTCCAATAATAGTAATATAGAGACATATAGATAATACCATATTTCTGTACATCAAGAACATAGTGTCTATTATACTTTAAATTCAAAATTTTGCATATGATACAAATTACACAATAAATTTTTGAAATTTTAGTAAAGGTGATTTTCATATCATTAGGCACATTGAAGATGTATAAGTGCTAAACTGAACTAGTTTCACTTATCATCATTTTATTCTAAATCGACTTTTGTAGAATATACCTCTTAACATTATTAATCAAGAAATGTCAATATCGAGACTAGTTCTGGATGGTCCTAATTCATTCCGTTGGAAAGAATGTGGCAAAATTATCCTTACTGAAAAAACACAATGAAGAAAAAATCTCCACTTCATACATTAATCATCATTTGCCTTCTATAGCCTATCATCCGAACAATGTTAGTGTCCTTATTATTTACATCTCATTTCTTTTTATGAAGCTATTATATATATATATATATATTCACAGTTGATGGTTTATACTACATGTTGTTTTAAGCTTCCTTGAGTCTCGAAAATGACATGTATGGCCATGGAGGCTGGAGTGATGTCATAATAGTCTGTAAAGGATTAGGAAAATCAGTTATTTTGAAAAATTCATCAATTTCAAATACTTCGTCTGCTCATGCACGTGTGTATGTCACTCCAATTTTAGTTCATTTAATGTTTACTAGTATGACAATATCTAACTTCTATACTGAATGTATTTTAGGTACTAAATCTAGCGACTTTTTCACTACATCCTCTACAAGTTTAGCTATAGCAGAAAAGCTGTTGCAAGAGGGTGTGAAAAATCCTACACTTGAGGGAACAACCATTACTGTTCTAATTGGTGCGTTCAAACGTGCAAAGACCCTTCTCAAGAATCCAGACATTGGGAATCCAAATAAATAATTATATCATTGTCATTTAGTGAGTTAATCAACTGAACTCAGCTTTAAAGTTTATTTGTTGTTGTATCTATAATAATTTGTCAAATAACATATGTACTACTTAGGGGTCAAGTTGCGTACTATTAAATGTGGACTATTATTGTTCTGGTTCTATGAGTGTATGAATTGGGTAACTTCTAATTCAAAGTTTTTACTACTCCATATATCTTATTATTATATTGATAAAATTTTTTAAAATTTTCATAACTATTTTTTGCAATGTTAGTAAATAATAATGATTAATTAATACCACTGTTTAACATTTAAAATAATGTTGTGAGCTTTTTTTAATAATACGTGTAAACATTTAAAACAAATCTCCAATAAAACATATCTTAACTATGATAGATTATAAAAATGTTAGTTTAATAATTTTGGAAAATGTCAACCATTTGGTGACGATTTCTTGTATACATTCAGCGACGATTTTCAGAATTCATCACCGAATGTGCACAAAAATCACCACTGAATCTTTAACTTTTTGAGATGAAATCAAAATTTCTTCACGAAATTTTGTCCTTTTGGTGACACTTCAGAATATCGTCGTCAAATATAGAACCTTTGGTGACTATTTTTTGGATTCGTCACCAAATGTTTGATAAGTTATGGTGACGTTTTCTAAAATCATCGCGATAAGATTATTTAGCGACGAATAGCTAACTTCGTCACCCATTGTGCATCATTTAGTGACGATTTTTCTTAATCGTCACTAAATATTTAGTATTTGGCGATAATGTTTCTTTACGTCGCCAAAGGTTTTCCCTTTTGTGACACTTTTTATTTTCGTCGCTAAATGGCTAGTTTTAGTGACGAAATATTTTAATATGTTATTTTTTTCGACGAATTTGGTTTCGTTGCAAAATAAATTGTTGTGAAAGGGTATGTTTGTTGTAATGTAATATTAATATAAATTGATATTAGATACTATTTTAAATAAATTTTAAAAATTATAAATAGTCTCTTTATTTTATATAATTAAAATATAATTCTATATTATAAATATTTATCTTTTAGAAGGTGTATTTTTTTAGTGTTTAGACTTTAACATTAATAATTTAAATAATCAATCATAAAGGGCTATGTGTATATATATATTGTGTTATATAATTTATTTCTTGGTTCCAAACCTTGTCTTAAAGAATTATATAACATAAATTTGGTATAATAATTTCCTAATTCTTATTAATCAAAGTAACATCGATGAGGAAAGTTGGTCATTCCTTTTCACATATTACTCTTATAAATAAATATTACTCATATCAAGTATCTAACAAATCCTACAAAAAATATAAGAAGTTTGATTAATTCTTACACAATTATAAAATTAATAATAACATAAAGTACTTGAATGCTACATTTTTCAATAACAAAACATTATATAATAAGATCACTATAACAATAAGAGTTCGTGGCCACAAATACAATAAAGAAATAGTGAAATATAAAAAAAAATATTTATTTCATATTTATAATGCATATTTGACGTGTAATAAGTACATCAATTACAAGGGAAAATAAAAATAAAGAGAAAAGATTTAAAAACTTAAAATTTCATTCCATAATATATCCATTTAAATCATATTAGCCTCAATTTTCATTTGGTACTAAGTCATCTTCTTTTAGGAGAATATCATCATCACTATCATTCAAGATCAATATATCAAATGACATGTTAATACTTTATTATCTAATACCATCTTCTAATTCACTCTTTTTCATAAAATTTGTTTCCTCCACCATTCAAATCCATTAAGAGATCAATATGATCAAGATAAATAGGTTTAAGTCAAAAAGTCCTTTTTAAATCCTAACGTTTGCGTCAAATACAGGTAAGACGCTAGCATTTTGGAGTGTATAAAAAATCCTAATGTTTCAAAACTATCTAACATGGGTTCTATCAATTAAGTGTTACATATTTTTTAATTTTTCTCATTTCAATGGGATTATCAATGTTAACATGAAGCCTACGTGGAACTGGTGAGTCTTATACAAAAATAAGCCATAATCTTTCCTTAATTTTTTATCATCTTCCTACTTTAAAGTATACCTTAACATAGGTTGTGGCAGTGTGTTTACATTGTTATAGTTTTCATTTCTCTTTTTATTGAAAGGGTCTTCCACTACCTTGGCAAGGTACATATGTTCTTTGATCACACAAATGCAATTGTACACTTGGAGAAAAAAAAAGTGCAAAATTCTCCGTTTATTTGGGTTGAAATGGAACTCTTCTTCTATCATAGATTGTAAATGCATAAGCATGTAGCCATGTCTTTTATACTTGCACTGGTAATGAATGACCATACAGATTCAAATTGGATTTTTCATTTGTAGTTTTAAGAGAAAACAACAAAAATCCATTTATAAAGCACTATTAGAAAGCAATGAAGATAATTAATCTTACTAATATTAGTCTTAAAAGTAATGTTGCTAACTTTCTTTTGCAGTTTATATCTTTCTATAGATAGAGATGTTTAAAATTCTAAAGGTCCTAAATTTTTATATTATTTCATTTATGTTTTTGGATTTCATATATTGCTACTAACAATATTCTATGGTTAGAATAGCTAAATATGCATATCCCAGAACTTGGTTAATAAATGAATGCCTCACAATAAAGAAGAAGAAAATAAAGATGTTGTTTCCCACTTTTATAACATATTTTACTTCAATTTAGTTTTGGAAATAACCTCTCTACTAGTTAGGGCTAAGGCTACATACTATTAGACCTCACCAGATATCGCATGTCAATGGGATTATTGCTAGTAGTTATTGTTTTCCTTCAATTCAGTTGATAGTAACCCTAACCATCACCTAATACTTATGGTGTTGAAAAATACTTATCCCTATCTAAGAACTGACAATGGTTTCCAATTATTAGCAACAAAACATATTATTAGCTATGTTTTTTAGATTTAGTGACGGTTTCCAAATTCTTTGCCAAAAGTGATAGTTTTGGCAACTTTATAATGTTTTTTGGGATGGTTTTAGTATTTTGTCACCAAAGGTTGAGTGTTTGGCAACGATAGTTTCAAATGTTGTATAAAAACATAGCTTTTTGTGACGAAATTGGTAATTCATTGAAAAATGTGGATTTTTATGACAAAACCTTAAAATCATCGCCAAAAGTAAATATTAAATAATTTATAATTAATAATGTTAAATTGATACGTTTTAAAGCTAAGTGTGCTTAATAATCCTAAGGTGGATTTTAATTGACATTTATATATGATTTTTCATATTTTTCATTTCCTTTCTTTATAAATTTGTTTAAAATATATAGTTAATGCATTAAAAATCTATAAATTATCTTTTTGGATAAAAATGATAAACATAACTAAAATCTTGACACTAATAAGATAAAATAATAATAAATTTAAGTTTACTACTATTCTTAATCATTAATATTTATGAAAATAAAATAATAATACATATAAATGTTGGAATATGATAAGGAATATAATATAATGATATATGGTAAGTACTACAAGATGTTAATTAGAAGTTTAACAATTCTAACAAACAAAATAATAAATAAAGTTCCATACCAAATATTCCATTAAAAAGGAAAAGAAATAATTATTTTTTTGGATTCTAAATGACATTAGAGTTAGTAGAAAAGGTAAAGGGGTTTGAAATATTGGGACTCATAAGAAGCATCCTTGCACGTTCCAAGCCATCAATTGAAATAGTTAAAGATCATCCCTCTGGTGAATTGACACCCACTTCCAACAACTTCTTTGCTTTAATTAAATTTGAAGAAGAGATAGCGAACGATTTCCCAGATGTAATATGCATGACAGTATTAAATGAACCACACGTACTAAGCATTTCAGCTAATGAGCAAAAAGAATAGAATAATCAAAGCTAAATCAAACTATATTTAGAAGTCAAATTTGAACACATACATATCTAACTGATAAACTCCATGATCGTTACAATGAATAGGCATCGTTTTTACAATCAACCATTATTCCGAAACAACTGATTTCCCTAATCTTGTACAAACCATCGAGACATCACCACCACCTCTGTTTCCATCATGTTCTCTTGAAGATTCGAGAAAGGTTAACATAGCATATAGTATATGCAATTAGATGTTCATATAGTAACTTTATAATAGAATATGAGATACTGATAATAAAGAAAGAAAGGTTGAGTTTTGATGATACTAAAAACCTTGAAGAAGAGGATCAACCATGGAAGGCAAAGAGTGATTAGTGTTTGATGAGAGGATTTTTCTGCATTGATTAGTTCTTCATTAGGGACAATTTTGTCACATCCCTCACAGCGTAGCTTATTTCCACCATTAGAAACTAGTTATCACATTGACATTCCATGATGAATTAGTGTTAAAAATTTTATTTTTAAAAGTCATTAGAAGAATTATTATTTTAATGTTCTAACATTCTAGCAACATTTATTTGGTGATCTATCAAGTAAGACTAGTTCATATGATAAGGTTTCAAGTGTTAAGAGTGTATGTACTATGTTTAAGGGGTGCATAAACATCCCTTGTAGCTATGAAATATGATTGCTTTATGTAAAAAAAAAAAGAAAACTTAATATGAGTCAAATCTTTTTCATATGAAGCAATTATCCATTCCAAAATGAGTTGACTATCATGGTTCCAATTTATACGTTTGTTACCCATATAGATTTTGATACCTTGCTAATATTTCTAGTGTTGATCATCTTTCTTTTAATTGTTATGTCTAATCATAGCCTCACTAAATGTTGGAATAAAGTCATGTTGATGGATACATTAGTAAAGTAGAAGTGGTAGAGATTTGGTGTAAAACAACAGTATGGTAAATATGTACATAAACAGTTGCAGAAGTATCCTTAATTCTCTAACAGATGTTTAATCAAACAGTTAGCAGGTTTCCTCAAACAACCATGAAAGGTGGAAAAGAAATGTCAACCATACATATCCAAATCAAAAAAACATTGCACCATCTTACAAACACAAACACAAACAAAAACCCTTATACCATTAGCAAAACACAAAACTCATATAAACTTTACCATGTAATAGATAAACATAGTGCAATACAGGAGATGACGCTTCGTAGATGATAAAGATCACAATATAGGAGACGACCACAACAGATTAGGAGATGACGCTTTTTCAACAGTAGAGTAAGAGGAAATTGGTTAAACTAACACGAAAATGAAGAGATCATTTTCATATTAATAACCTAGTAAAAAATGACGTTGTTTATTGTTAAACTAAATGACATCGTTTTCGATGTATTCGAAAGAAAATACATCATTGGAGACGAATCATAAAACTGTCGCCAAATGGTGGCCTGTTTCAATTTAGGTAAACCTTAGGCGATGAACATTATAAATGATTTTACTAGTTACAATTATTATCCATAAATTAATATAATATTATAAATGATTTTCATATATAATAATTATTGCAATTTAATAACAAATAGAACTATATAGTAAATAATGGAAATCAATATCAAATATTAATATAATATTATTTAAAATCAAATTTAATATTATTCACAATGATTGTAAGTCTAAAAATAAATTTATTTATGTATAATGTCATTTCAAAGATTTAAAAAACAAAAAATGCACAATTTATTTATATTACATTTATTCATACTTTTTATTAATGTCTTTTAATATATATGACATGACAATTATATTTGATCCGAGAAACTCTATTTATATTTAATGATATATTTAAAAATTTTGGAAATTTGACTTTTAGCAATGATTTCGTGAAATCATCACCTTTTTGGTGACTTTTGGCAATGTTTTCAAGATTCGAAACTAAATGTTTTAGAGTTAAAAAATTATATGAAAACGGCTTCTCCATTTATAATTATTGACCAGGTGGAGTCCCCCCCCCTAATTACATTCTACCGCATTTCTCTTCTATTTCCCTTTTTCGTTTTCTGAACATCAAAATGTTTTCTCTTCCATCGCGCAATCCGTTCATCGTGTGAGCTTCGTTTTCTCTTCCATCATCTCCCTACAATTTTAGTCGAGGTATACAAGCTGGAGCTTTTGTTGTGATTTTTTTTTCTCGTTGAATCTTAGTTGTTAAATGTAATATTGATGGTCAGTTTTTGGGTGAAGCTTTAAGTTGTTTGACTTTGTTTTCACTGTTAACAGTTGAATTAACATTTTTATGTGTTAAAGTTATTGAAGAAAAGGAAAATATTGAAATTATGTTGCTAGTTTGGGTTGAATTTTTTATGCATATAAATAGTTTAATGAATGTTCTCATATGTGGGCAGTGTTCTATTTTTATAGGGAATGAATTACCTTTCAAATTACATTAACTTCGTTGCTTATTATTGTAATTGGGAGTTTAGGTTTTTCTTTAATTAAATTTAGCATTAGTATTTAAATTTAGTATTATATTATGAATCATATTCAAATGTTATTCAAAGTTAATGGAAAAAACTTGCTTCTGATAGGTTGAAGTTCTTTTTGCAATTTAAACATAGTGTAATGTTGTTTTTTCAAATTAAACAGAGGTGTAATGAGAGAAGGTTGGAAGGTGTAATGACTATTTTTGTAAAGTTTACATATCTGATGGAATTTTAATACTTAATTGAAAAAGATGTATAGATTAATGTGTAAATGAAGTTTACATGTCTGATGGAATTGTTGTTCTTTCTTGTTAGAGTCCTAATAAAGATTCACTCTAAGCATATAAATTTCATTTTAAGCCCTATCACATAGTTATAAGCATTTTCTACATTTTAACGCTGACCTAACTCTACAAATAAGTGTATTATATTAATGTGGAATGTTGATGTTTGAGTTATCGTTATGCGTATTGTTGATGTTTAAGTTATGGTTACACGTATTGTTCCTATTTTGGTTATGTTTACGCAGAATGTTGTTGTTTGACTTATGTTTATGTGGAATGTTGCTGTTTGAGATATGTTTATTCAAATTGTTGATGTTTGACTTATGTTTATACAGAATATTGATGTTTGACTTATGTTTATGTGGAATATTGATGTTTGACTTATGTTAATGCGGAATGTTGGTGTTTGAGTTATGTTAATACAGAATGTTTGTGTTTGGTTTATGCTTATGTGGAATGTTACTGTTTTAGATATGTTTATGCAAATTGTCAATGTTTGACTTATGGTTATGGAAAACGTTACTGTTTGAGATATATTTATCTGAATTGTTGATGTTTGACTTATGTTTATATGAATTGTTGGTGTTTGAGTTATGTTAATGCAGATTGTTGATGTTTGATTTGTGTTTATGTGAATTGATGGTATTTGAGTTATGTTAATTCAGATTGTTGATGTTTAAGTTATGTTTATGCGTATTGTTGATATTTGAGTTATGTTAATATGGAATGATCATTTATGAGTTACATTTTTTGCAAAATGTTGAAGTTTAACTTATGTTTATGCAGATTGTTGATGTTTGAGTAATGTTTATGCTTATTGTTGATGTTTAACTTATATCTATGCGTAATGTTGATATTTGAGTTATAGATATTTAATATAATGACATTTGGTAGAAACAAGGGAAAGAAGGTGGCAACTAGCGAAATTGTTTCTCCCCTATAACAACTAAATCAATCTGATCTATCCAACAGCGACAATCGACATCAGCAACAACCTCTATCTACCTCAACTAGTGCTGAGGGATCTTTAGGTCTATTAATCTTTACTACCTATAATTAGACTTATGGTCAAATATATATTTACATGTTTAATGTGCTTTTTCTTATCATCATTTTTTTGTTGTCAAGTTCTAATATTGGCATTAGAAAAAGAGGTAGAGGTATCGCTAAAGGTTCTGAGTTGCAACACATGAATTTTACAATGAACAGAAAGTTATCTGTATATATTGATACCTCACAAGGTCATCCGGTTGATAATATTCAATCAGCAAAATTATCCAATGAGTTACGGGTCACTGCCAAGACTAAATTACCTTGCTTTTAGAACGCCAAGCAGTTGAAGCAAGACAACTTTTTATAGAATTTTTGGACAGTTTTAATAATTTTTTAATTTATTTAATTATATGTAATTTTGTTTTACTTATTTAAAGACTAATTTCACTTTCATTTTTGTTCACAGATGAAGCTCAATATTGGTGATATCGAGAACTTTGAAGTTTCAAGTTGTTGGAGTTCACTATTGAAACAAAGGGCCAAGGATCATTGTTATCGATTGCATAAATACTACAAATATTTTCTTGTGGATAAGGAGGCAAGGAGACATGTTCCTAAATAGGTGACTCTAGAAAATTGAAGCAAAATGTGTGATTATTAGGCATTCACCAACGTTAAGGTTTGTCTCGTTTCTCTTCACATTTGCTTCCATTAATCTTGTTAAACAATTTAATGACTATTTCTTTTCTTTATTTAGGAAAAGTGTGGGAAAGCCAAGGTTAACAGAAAAAAATGAAAATTCCTCACAATTGAGGCTCCAAATCGTTTGTTATTGTATGAAATGAATTTGTAAATTCTTTGTTTAGAAGTTATAATTATATCAGTAAATACAATATTATTTGTTGTGTTTTCAATTATTTTTTTAATAAAACAGAGTCAGAATGAACTACATGGACAAGAGTGTGATAAGATCATACTCTACAAACTCACACATTATAAGGAAGATGAAGGCTGGATGTTTGAAGAAGGGCAATATAATTATTTTACGTATAATTTTTTTAATTTTAAGTTTATTTATTTATGTAGTACTAACAAATAATATTTGAATTAAAGATTGATTTTTTTTAAATTTTAGAATAAGATATAGGAGTTGTTGCAAATATCATTGTCTGATGGAAATGATCGAAATGAAGATGACATTTGCAACAATGTGTTTGGTACAAGATACGGCTACATCAAAGGTCTTGGGTGTGGTCCTAAGCCAACTACTCCATCCTCATCAAGATTAGCATATGTTATCCATCTTCAAGAGGAAATCACTTAAGGCTAAATTACAATGCAATGAAGAAAAGTTAGAACGAAATGAACAAAAGTTAGAATGTAATGAACAAAAGTTGGCCAAGCTTGAAAAGATGGTCACACAAATACTTGGCCCAAATTATGTAAATAGTAATGAAGATATAAACAAATCTTAGTTTGTACATAAGTATTTTTGTTAATGTTTGTAATTGAAATTTAATGATATTTAATTGTTTATATAAAATGATTCCAATTTCTAATTATTTTTTATTATATTTTCGTATAATAAATTATAAAATAAAATAATCTAAATATTACAAACAATTACATGGATTAAAAATGTGACCAATAATTACAATTAACATGATAAAATTTTTAGTAATAATGTTTATTAAAAAATAAAAAATTGTCGCCAAAATTTTTTAGCTACGTTTTAGAAAACGTCGCTAATAAGTTTTGGCTACGTTTTATAAAATGTAGCTAAAACATTTTTGCTACAAATATTGAATCGTCGCAAATAATATTGGATGATGATTATTAACTCGTCAGTAAATGTCATTACCTATGTTTACTGTAACGTAGCTAATAACATTTAGCTACAAAAGAAAAGTGTAACAAAATATTATTAGCGACGATTTTGGCTATTGTCATATATCTTTTTTGGCTACTTATTCTACTCGTTATGAAACATAATTTACAATAATTTAGTAAAAATGTCATCTATAGTATTTTGATACCAGGATTTTGCTACAATTTAGTATCATCGCTAGATATTATTAACGACGAATTCTTTACTTTTTCGTCACTAAAAACTCATTATTTTATAGTGTATTTTCGTCACCGTAAAGGCGTTAAACATAGAAGATCTCCAGAAGTTGGTCCAAGATTGGATTTTAGTTGCCTTTGTTTAATTTTATGCATAAATGAGTCACTTATTTAAATTTATAGTAGTAAAGAAGATAAAAAAGAATTAGGGAAATACTAAGGTTGATTTTTATATAAGACTCACTAGTATCGCATGGTTTCACACTAGCATTGGGGGATCCCACATAAAAGGAAAAATAAAAAAGGTCACATTAGTATTAATATGACATTTAATTAATGAAACTCTAAAGGTTACTTGTTTTGTCAATTAGAGGTTTGACTCAAATGGTTTTTAAATGAAGAATTTATTTGTACACTTTAAAATATTATCGTCTAACCTATATTTTGATGTAAATGTTAAGGTTAAAAAGGAACTTTTACCATTCAATTAGTAAAACCAATTGTTCTATTAAAATTCCTAATTAAGAAGTAAAATTAAATTACTAAATTGTTAAGAGTTTTTAGAAGTTATATTTGACTTAGTAATGATAATAATATATCTTTCTCGAAGCTTTAAGTTATATTGGATAAACACTTAATTATTCAACCTCTTTTGTTCTTATAAGCATTGTTTTTCAATAAATGAGCTCAAATATGCTCCAATTCCTTTCACCCTTAATTTTACTCATATATTAAGAAAGAAGTCAAATTGCAAACATTTATAATTTTTGAACACAAATTTGAAATTGTTTACATCATATAATTATAAGACAAGAAAAATAATCTCATAAGTATAATCAAGTGATGATTTTATAAAAATAAGTGGTACAAGTGAAGAGATGTATATTTGGATTAAGTTTGTCATGTTAATAAATTATAATGGGCATTTGAAAATCACCAGATGCATCATTGTTTTCCTTCATTTATGAACTAAATAAGTCTTGTATCATTTCACTTAAAACAATTATTATATTGGTTAAAAGCATACCTCTTTCAGGTTCAACTCTTTTTATGAACTTGGTTTAAAATAAACACTCAAATGGAGAAATGCACTAGAAATAAACAAATGAGAGTAAAGATTTTTATTCCGCCTATCATTAATGATAATAAGATAAAGTTTATACAAAGAAGTCCTACGTTTTAAATTAGCCTTAATTGTTTCCTTTGATCTTGTCATAAGATCATAAAAGTAACCTATAGTCAAAATTTTGTCACTATAATCTGGACAGGGTACTCTCGCTAGAGTTTTACAAACTTAAACAAAATTTGATATCGAGTTAAAGTTTATGATCCTTAAGTTTATTTATAGAAATATCAATTTCAACATTACACATAACATATTGAGATGCAACTAATTTATCACTAGTGAACATTTTCTTAAGCTCCTTCATTTGAGTAAAACAATGAAATGGTAAGACATTGGTCACAAATCATATATGGTAGGATGAAAATCTTTTATCATTTGTAAAATCTTTTTTTATCAAATTCAAAACTTATGCACATTTATAATTAACTTTTAGTAATTCTTTTTTCACTCTATATGGTTTCGCTAATACGAAAATATCTAATATCATCTATAATTTCTAACATCAATTTAGTATAATTTATAATATAAAGAGTCCATTAAAAGAATTGTAACTATTTTGCAACCTTTTCCTAACTATTTTATAAGCATCATCATTGTTAATGATTAATTGTACAATATTATCAAAACCAACTTCATTTTTAACTTCAAAAAAAATTCTTATAGAGTATCGTCATTTCTTATAAGGCTCAATATACTAATTGCTTTTAAGAACATTGTTCTTTTAATAAAATGAATCGAATAATTCATAATTAATTCATTTATCCTATTTGTCCAAGTACTAAATATGGTTGAACACTAATAGTTTACCTAACTCTTTTTTAATTTAAATAGATTTTTATTTTAATGACATAATTACCCAAAAGATTTCCTCTATATCATCAACTAAAGGAGTTTTAATTCGTAGACCAATAAAGACAGTTGCATCTATCATAGGTTGATAGTAAGATTGAGCAATATTAAATGACATACCCATATTATACCACCATCTAGTCATTATCATTTTCATGTTTTGAACAACTTCTTTAGATAATAATGCATTACAAATAGAAGGTTTAGCTTCATAACTTATCTATAAAGTAAAAAAGTTGTCTTCTTCTCTTCCTCTATTACTTGGGATTGCATCAACTCCTTATCTTGTAAAAGCATAACTCTTTTTATCAATAATATCATCATCAGTTTCAAATGAACTATCACTACCAATTTTCTAATTAATTATCTATTTTTTTCTAATTAGTTATCGATCTTATTTCTTTTTCATTTATATATTCTTTCAAGCAAAGTTTTTACGATCCATTTGATATCATGACTAATTTTCTTGCATGATTCCACATTACCAACAACCTCATGTAAATGTTTCTTCAACCTAGTGATTTCGTCATTTTGCAAATGATTATCATAATATAAACATATAGCACGGTTTCTTATACTATGAACTAACTTTGTATGAACCCAAGTTAGATCATCAAATCTTCTTGAAGATGTTGAGATATTATGACCACTTTAGTTTCCTTTTATTTATCATAAAATTAACACAGGTGAAAAATAAAATAATAACTTTGGACTAATATTACATGCCAAAAGAAATGTCAAGTGTCCCATAAATTCCCTTAGTCTAAAATAAAAAATTTTTACAATATATATCTATTATATTCTATGTAATATCTAAAATTAAAATTAGAGGTTGAAACAAAATCTTGTGTTGAATAACACAAGCTTTTAATGAATGTCATTGCTGAGGGAAGACTGGTGTTGTTGTATTTCATATCATACTCATTTTGAAGGAAATTTTGATGTTGATTTTATGGGATTTGAAAATTCTCTCTAATTGGGATTTGTTCTTTTTTAATTCAGATGGTAGTCGTTTTTTCTTAATGATGTAATCTCATAATTTCCAAGTTTTTAAATGAAATTTCCTTTAGCAATATCTAAAATAATAATAATAG
The DNA here is from genome assembly GCA_027478495.1 of Erythroxylum alaternifolium. Classification (NCBI taxonomy): domain Eukaryota; kingdom Viridiplantae; phylum Streptophyta; class Magnoliopsida; order Malpighiales; family Erythroxylaceae; genus Erythroxylum; species Erythroxylum alaternifolium. The sequence continues at coordinate 27,575,469 of JANIIA010000191.1, read as the reverse complement.
AGATTAAAGTGAGGATGAGAAAACATTTTACATTGCTTATATTTACGCTGCTAGGACATTCTTTTAACAAAATTTGCTCAAGAATGGGTATAAATGGAGGTAGAGGACTAACAATAATAATTGGCCAAGAAATAATAGAGGATAATTGATAGTTACTAGCAACAAAGGATGAGCACTAAGGGGTGAAGTATGCTAGTAATTTGTTACTTTTGGTACTATTTTCATGACATGTTTGTATTTTTATGACTTTGAAGGTTTTAATACTTAAAAAGAGAATTTTTTTTATGTCTTATTTCTGCTTATATAAGGAAAATGAATAAATTAAAGAAGAATCAAACTAATTTAGAGGAAATTAAGGACCCCTAAACATGATAACTATATGCCACTATTTTAGGGTTGTATTTAAAAATGGTCATTTATGTTTCTCTTTCACAACCCTCAACACCCCTATATTGTCCTTTAAATGAAGAAATATAACACCTTACACATTCCACTGTTGATCTCATATTGGCATTAAAGATTTCTAGAGAATTACAAGTATAACACAACCAACTACACGAACTCGTGTTAAGACTGTATAGCTCATTAAAAAATTAGAGTTTCATATTTAAAGAAAATAAAGTAGAAATGAAAGGGAGCCTTTTTAACAAAGAAAGAGTTGGAAAGCTTACCAAAGTTAATTGGAAGCTATTCTACATTAGTACGAATTAAGATAAAGTCATTATTGGAAGTTAGGCTAGATTACAACAAGGATTTGTTAAAGATTCAAGATTCAAGGATTCATAGCAATGACATGTTTTTATTGGTTTCTTTATTATTTCTTGATGGTTATTTTTTCTAACTATGAACATATGATGTCATATATCTTGATTGATTCTTTAGTTTAATGAATATTTATTTTTCTTATAATTTATCCACGTTTTTTATAATCAATTGAATTGAAGAAGAAAAACTGGAAATTTCAATTATTTGATTCATCCATCGAGATTCAAGAGATGTGATGTATGGTTAGATCATAATATGTGTAAAAGGGGTTAATACTCGATAAAAGTCATGAGATTTTCGTGGGTTAAGGTAAAACCTATCGAGAGAGTTCATAGAATGAATTAATGAATTCTTAAGTTCTCTTAATTAAAAAAGAATTTCAATTGATTATTCTAGGTATAGAGGTTGTACGTCTCGAAAGATAATATAATCTAAGTTAGAAATGTTACTAATCCAGGAAACTAGAATCATTCATTAAGTTAAAGTGAAATTGAATATAGTAAAGTTCTAAACAAAATCTCACCCAAATCTAGTTTATTCATAGATTGGTTTATTTGTGATCACTGCTTTGTTTTAGTATTTAGATTTATATTTTTTTATTTAATTAATCATAATTATGGTCTAGCTTATTAAGTTTGCAAATAATTGGTAATTAACTAACAGTCCTAATGGGATTAACCGGTACTTGCCTATGCTAGCTACAATTATACCATGCATTTTCTATAAAATAGTCAATCAAATTTTAGCTATATTACTATAGATTAGGCATTAATATTTATAGGTTTGCAAACTAATTATACTATGTATTTTGTTTTGTTTTATTTTAGTTTCTTTATTATTTGCTAAATTTTATTTACTATTTCTCTTTTGTAGACTCCTTGTATGCATAAGTTTGATGACCTTAGGATTTTTGTTAATCCATACTTTAGAATTAGAAAAAAATTGCATATAATAAGAAGACTCTATAGGAGAATAAAAGTTGAGGAAACAAACATAGTTGTAAAGAATATGAGATCTCTAAAGACATCACAAGGCCTAGTGTCGAAGCTGCTACCATCTAGATGAAGCCCTCTTTAAACTTATGATGCAACAAAATTAGTTTGCAGGATCACCATCTAAATATCCTCAGATGTACCTTTTGAAATTTCTTGATTACTCTAATACTCTAAATCTCAATTGTTTCCCCAAATGCCATTAAGCTCAGGTTGTTTGGATTGAAGTAATCCAAAGATAATTAAAGTTATCTTTAGTTCGAAACAGTATGCTAAGACTTATTTTCAAACAAAATTTAAATTTATATTAAAATCTTAAATCAATTATTTTTCTTAATTTGATCAAGATTAATAATTATATTCATATATAAATTTAAATTTTAGAAAATATATTTCTAGAATTATATTTAATTATATTTCAATTAGATTAAAATTAATTAATTAGACCACTTAAAATTAAGAATAGTAAATTATTAAGAAAGATGTTTCTTAATTAAATTTCTTTATTTCAATTTAATTGAAATAAATTAAATTTATTATTTTATTTATTTATAAATTATTTCTTTATTTATAAACAATAACTTTCTTGATTTATTAGAAAATTATTTTTCTTGATTAAATTTGAAAAGATTTATTTATTTATTAATTGATAATAATGATCTTTTTAAAATTGTTTTATTTAATTTTGAAATTAGTTTCTTTTAATATTAGAAAATATTTTTCTAACCAAAAAAAAGTAATTTCTAATAAGAATAGAAATGATTTCCTAATTAGATTAGAAGATCTTACTTATAAAATTTGGATAAAGGAGTTTTTTTCTAAATTTTAATAAGTAAGAAGTATAATTTATTTAAAATTGTTTTCACTAAATTTTGTTAGAGAAATCAAGGTAATTGAAAATTATTCCAATTAAATTTGAAAACTATTATTAAATCAAATTAATTTTCAATTGAGAATATAAAATTAATTCATTTAAGAATCAATGAGTTTAACTATTTTAATTTTCCAAAGAGTTGGGAAAATTATTTTGATTATTAAAGATCAATAATTATAATCAAACAAAGCTTGATATTTTATACAGATAAAATTGCACGCCAAAATATTGAATATTTAGGAATTGTATTTAATAATGGTTATTTAAAATTACAACCTAATATACTCATCAAATTACAAGAATTTCCTGATCAATTGACCAATCCCAGGCATGTACAACAATTCTTAGGATTATTAAATTATATTTCTGGTCAAGGTTTTCTAAAAGAGTTAGCTAGAGAACGCAAATGCTTACAACTCAAATGTAGCCCCAAACATCAATGGAGTTGGACGGAGCAAGATACTGTTGCAGTTCAGAAATTAAAAACTCTCTGTAAGCATTTTCCTATCTTATATAATTATCTACTGATGGATGCACTACTGGTCCAAACGGATGCAAGTATGGATACATGGGCAGGCTGCCTTTTGGCACAACCACCCACTACAAAGAAGCATCTACTATGCAAATATATCAATGGAACTTTTAGCTCTACTGAACTCAAGTATATAACTCATGAAAAGGAAACACTAGCCCTTCTCAAAACTTTGAGGAAGTGGAGAAATTTTTTAATATACGAAGATTCTCAAAATACATAATAATTACTTTTATTGAAAACAAAGGGGTATAAGAGTACTAAAGTAATAAAGATAGATATTAATCAATAAGCCTATTGATACGTTTAACAGCTAGTTTACATAGATCTCTAGTAATTTCTTTTAGATCCTTAGCATGCTGAATCATTTTTGCATAATGATCCATCTACTCAGAGTTGTTATTGGTGTGTGCGTGCTTGTTACGAGCATGAAAAGTGATTAGTCGATCATTAAGTCTATAATATCATTTAAATGTAATTGTATAGTTTTTTCTACTTGTTCTAAATTATCATCTGATGCTATCAATTCAGTGAGAATTTCTTCTAAATTGTCCATGATTTTACTTCAATTTTAATTTGTGAATTACTAGGCTCTGATACCACTTTTGTGTTGACTTTTATTTTTTCTAATTGTTGTTCCAAATGTTCTAATTGATTTTAAAATTGTATTAGAACGATGTAAAGATTAAGGAATTATTTTAAGTAAAAAGAAAGCTAAATTGCACGCCAAAATATTGAATATTTAAGAATTGAATTTAATAATGGTTATTTAAAATTACAACCTAATATACTCATCAAATTACAAGAATTTCCTGATCAATTGACCAATC
>JANIIA010000191.1:27523054-27538797 GCA_027478495.1 Erythroxylum alaternifolium | reverse complement strand
ATCCTCGGCATGTCCCAGCATCCTTATCTCTGTAGCTAACAAAGCCCCCCTCCTCCATCTTTTATATACACTACTTTTCAACAACCATCTTAACCTTCCCCTTTCCTAAACTAAGCATTAGATACACCATGACAGTAGAAAAACCCATCCCTATCTATGAGACAAATAACCTGTCAATCCAACCGTAAACCTAAAACCCCTAAAACCAAACCTAGACACATCAACACTATACTCGATAGAATTCCTACCTTTAGATGGTGCAGTGGAGCCCAAAGCATAAGAACAGAGGACAAAAACTACTAGGTCTTTGGTGGTTAGCGATGCTGACAATCTAAGAACATTTAGATATGTAATATCTAACTTTGAAAGACCTATCTATGCTCTGTTGGAGATATCGAGAAAGGTTACTTTGAAATGGAAATCTTCAGTAGTGGGTTACTTCTTGGAGAAAAAATTAGCATTTCCTATAGTGAATAGGTGGGAGAATGTGGCTTGGAGAAATATGGGTTTGGTAAATGTAATGCTGAATGAGGATGAATTGTTCATATTTAAGTTCAAATCCAAGGAGTATGCTCAAAGGATGTTGAACTAGCCCTTGGCTCATTCAGGGGCATCCAATACCATTGGACGTGTGGCATCCTGGAGTGAATTTGGATAAAAAGAAGTTGAAAAAAGTCCCATTTTGGGTGAACTTCCATAAGGTGCCATTGGAATATTGGATTGCAGAGGGGTTAAGCTACATTATGAGCAAGGTTGGCAAGTTGTTGGGTATGGATGAGAATACAACTCTAATGCGAAGAGTAGGTTTTGTTAGAATCTGCATTGATGTGGATATTACTAAACAGTTACCAGAAAACTTAAAGATAATAAAACTAATAGAAGAAGGGGAATTGGTTGAAGACAATATGAGAATTTCTTACATGTGGAAACCAAGAAGAAAAAAGGAAAAGAAGGAGTGGAGAGTAAAGGATAAAGGGTAAGAATAAGAGGTATTAGAGGAAGTAACAGTGAATGTGCTGGAACAAACCAAAAATAGTAAATCAAATATGCAACAAATTGAGACAGTTCTATTGTGTAAAAAGAAACCAGATAATAAGGATAATCTGAATGAAGCACAAGGAAAAGGGAAGATGACAAACCTGGAATAAGAGAAGGGAGAAGAGGTAGAAGCAAGCAAGATATTGGATGACACAAAAAATTAGGAAATCACAAAGCAGCAAAGTGAAATAAAACATAACAGAAAAGAGATGCAACCATCTAGAAAGGAGGTGTTGAAGAAACTCAAGAGGACAGGGGAGGTAAAGACCAGAAGCAAGAACAAGGCATCTGAACTCCTATGTGGAAGAGAGGGGAAACTTCAAGAGTTAAGTTAAACAGAACAGAAACCCCACCTGGAGAAGGTAGGAAAACCAGGAAAAAAGGTTAAGGAAAAGGAAGAAATGATGAAGGGAATCATATGAAATTTAAGGGGTTTAAATAATATGAATAAGCAACTAATGAATTATATAAGGAATAGGAAGGCAGATTTTATTGGTCTGTTGGAGACCAAAATAAAAGGCAGATTTTATTAGCCTGTTGGAGACCAAAATAAAGGAAGACAACTTGGGAAAGTGTTTATGGTTTTTGAGCAAAGAATGGGAAACAATAACAAATCACTCTAGCCAACTAAATGGGAGAGTGGTATTTTATTATGATTCATCTAAGATTGAAGTGATCACTTAGAAATGCACCGATCAGATGATTTGTGGAGAGATTAGCATAAAGAATGACAATATAAGATTAGACATATTAGAAGAATATGCTAACAATTGTGGACTCCAAAGAACACCCTTATGGGAGGAAATTATCAAAATTAACAAAATTATGATGGAACCTTGGGCTGAGAGTGGTATTTTGTTATAATTCATCTAAGGTTGAAGTGATCACCTAGAAATTCACCGATCAGATGATTCGTCGAGAGATTAGCATAAAGAATGACAATATAAGTTTAGACATCTTAGAAGTATATGCTAACAATTGTAGATTCCAAAGAACACCCCTATGGGAGGAAATTATCAAAATCAACAGAATTACAATGGCATCTCAGGCAGTGGTGGATGATTTTAATTGTACTCTTTATTTAAATGAAGTTAGGGATGGTAAGAAATGGTCTCAGCAGAAAGGAATCGAACTGTAGAGATTGGTTGGTGTAATTAGGATGACATATCTAAAAGGAACATGGCATTTGCAAACATGGAGCAATAAACAATCCAGGGAATGGTTTCATATGAAAGAACTTGATTGTTGTATAGTGACTAATAAGTGGATACAACAATTCCCATTGGGTATGGTCAGTTATGATTATCCAACTATGTCAAATCATTGCCCTATACTGGTTCAGATAGTAGGCCAGGATGCAACTAAAAGAAATGTTTTCAAGGTGTTTAATCATCTAATGAGGCTTCCAGAATTCAGAATATTAGTGAGTGAGGGATTGAAAATTGGGATGAATGGTACTAAGTTGTACTAATTAACAATTGAGCTAAAGAAGTCAAGAAGAGGCTAAAAACTCCAAGTAAATAACACCCAATCACAAATCAAAAGGAGAAACAAGATACCTTGAAGATGCTTTAGGAATGCTAGAGAAGAATAGTGCTAAAACTTGAAGATTGGAGACTAAAACAAGAGGAAGCAGAACTGATAAGAAAGTATAATAATGCACTGCAAAATTATAAAGAGCTAGCAAGATAAAAAGTCTAGGATGTTATGGTTGAGGGATGGGGAAGATGCACTAAATACTACATGAATTTAATAAAATCAAGGAGAAATGCAAATAATATTATAGTGCTGTTGAAAGGAGATGAGGCATAAGTCAAAGATCATAAGAATCTCCAAGATCTCATCTTTGATCATTTTAATGAACAATTTGGGCAAAGTGGGAATGTTAGACAAAATCCAGAAGCAATCTCAAAAAGGCTCAAACAGATTTCATAGCTGGAAAAAGATGAATTAATAAGGGATGTGGAAGAAGAAATCAAGGTAGCGCTTTTCTCAATGAACCCGGATAAAACACCTAAACCTGATGAATTCAATGGGAGTTTTTCCAAGAACATCGGGAAATAATAAAGGAAGAAGTGATTAAAGTAGTTAAAGAGTTTTTCTGATGTGGCAAATTACTTAAAGAATGGAACAAAACCTATGTATGCCTTATCCCCAAACTCACTAACACTTGTAAGATAGGGGAGTATAGGCCTATAGCTTATTGCAATGTCTTGTACAAATTGATCACAAAACTCATTGCAAATAGGTTAAAGGAAAGCTTAAAGAACATCATCAATCCCTCTGAGTGCATTTGTAGGAGGAAGAACAATTGGAAACAAATTATTTCTCTGCTAAGAATTAATGAAAGGTTACAACAGCAGGGCAAGCAGGAGTAATTGCATAATCAAGGTGGATTTAGTTAAAGCTTATGACACTATTAATTGGAGCTTCTTTATCAACGCTTTAAAAGATGTGGGATATCCAAGGAAGTTCGTACAATGGATTGAGGAGTGCATCACTACTCCCTCCATTACAATTTTAGTAACTGGGGAACCAACCAAATAACTAAAGAGAGGTATTGGATAAGGAGACCAAACATCCTCTTATCTTTTTATGCTAGGAATGGAGGTGTTATCAAACCTATTGGAGCATAAGTATTCCATTGACACATTATTATAAGCTATGGAAGAATTCAAGGAACTATCAAGGATACAGAGTAGCCAGTCCAAGAGCAGATTCTACTTATCAGATAATGCTAATTTAATTATCAAGGGCAACTAAAATGGGAATGAAGAAAGGTACCATGTCATTCAAGTACTTTGGAGTACCAATTTCATAGAGAAAGTTGTCAGTAGATGATTGCAAGCCATTAATAGAGGTTCCATAAAAAAGTTAGTCAATGGTGCAATATATTCCTTATTTATGGAGGGAGACTACAAATTGTTCAAACAATAATGAACTATCTGGTAAGTTATTGGATTAACCACATATTACTCCCAAAGTGCATTATAAAGGAGAGAGACAAAAAGTTGAAAGACTTCATATGGAATGGACTCAACTCAAGCAGAAGGAAAGCTAAAGTAAGTTAGGAAGTGTTATGTCAAAGAAGAAGCAAAGGGGACTAGGAATTTGCTCAACTAGACTACATAATAAAATTAGTTTAGGAAAGAAGCTATGGTGGATATATAGTAATGAAGAAGAATTGTGGGTAATGTGGGTGCACAAAGTATACATATGGGGTAACAACTTATGGAGGTTGAAAACAAAACAGAACATGACATGGCACCTAAAACATATCCTTGAGATTACAGAGTGGGTGCAAGTCTTGATTATGAGTAGAATAAGTTGGGGAAAGCACATTTTTTTGGTTTGATAACTGGCATCGAAGAGGACCTTTGCATAGAGTACAGAAGCTGCAACATCTCAAACTAATGATCAGCCCAAATACTAAAGTCTATAGTTTTATCAACAACAATCAGTGGAAGTGGCCATTTCACAGCAAAAGAGGAGAAAAACATCTAATGAACAATCTCTCAATGATTCAAACAGCAAGGAATGACAAGAGGGTGTGGACAGTGACCAGTAATAAGGTCTTCGACATAAAATCCTGCAAGAAAAATTTTAAGGAAATGCCATCAAGAAGAGTGAAGTAGAGTAACATGGTCTAGGAAGCAAACATCTAACCTGCACATGTGGTAATCCTCTGGCTAGGAGTTATAGAAATGCTAGATACAAAAGACATAATGAAGATCAATATTGAGAATCCAAACTGTGAAGTATGCAAAGTTGAGAGAGAAACAGTGGACCATCTACTGGTAAATTGTTAGGTACACAAGACCAATCTAAGGAAGGATACAAGCTGGATTGGGGATTCGATTACTAGCTCAACAATGGGAAGAATAGGTAGACTGAGTCACCACATTGAATATGGTCATAAGTGCAAACTATAAAGCTTTAAAAATATGTTTTGCAACAATGGTGTACTTCATATAGCTGGAGAGGAATAGAAGAATCGTCAGAGGGGAAACAAAAGAGATGGAACAAGTCTACCAGAAAATAATTCTACATATTTGGCTCTCGATGCTAGCAAGAGGAATAATAGATAACCTCTCCCCCAACATCAAACCAGCTTGGAACTTTGAATGAGAGTGTTATAAAGAGAAACTGGATAATTGTATTTTTCTTACTTTTTAGTTAGGAAAAGGTCCTTTGATTCTCGTATAGTCTACATCTAGATTGTAACCTTTGATGGATGTGTTTTCTTTTATATTTAATATAAATTCATTAATTTTCAAAAAAAATTATAGCACTTCCCTTCAAATTTCATGCTATTTCCATGGTTCTTCAAACCTCCCTATGCATGAATACTCATATTGCCTTGATGACTTATTGGCTCATGACTATTCTTTTTGGATCTACAGTAGCTATGTTACCTAGAATTCCACCTACCTTTGCTGATGTAGAGTGCTTCCTCTTGACTCTTCAACGAAACACACCCAATTTGCTTGGCCAATGCTTCTTGTCCGATAAGCAAATTTTCTAACTCAATAAGTGATGGTTCATTTTTCCATCCTTGTATTGTAGAAATAAAGCTTATATATTCAGTCCTAAACTATGGATAATTATTCTCTTCATCTTGGTTTCTTCTATTGGTGCTTAAGAATCCAAATCAGAAATATCATGGCATAATGACTTCACCTTGTGAAAATACTGAGTGACTATCATGTAGCATTATGTTACTGACAGTAACCCACTCTCGAGAAGTTGGAACCTCATGTGATTTCTCTTAGAGGACAGCTTGGCGAATGTATCTAATGCTTCTTTGGGTGTTTGGCATTCCAAATATGGTCTAGCAGATATTCCTCAATCGTTGTCTTCAAGACAAACATGGCTTTGCCTACTTTTATCTACTATTTTCACAAGGTATCATTTGCATCCTCAACCACTGGTTATGTCACTTCACCACTATTGACGGCCTCACATAAGTCCTAACCTTACATGTATGACATCATACATACAGACCAAGAATTATAATTTTGATTATTGAGCTTCTTAACTCTATCGACAACTTAGAGATCATTCATTTTGTCAAGGATTAAAGAAATATGCCTATCACTCATTTTGTCAAGGATTAAAGAAATATGCCCACTAAAATACTCGCTAACTAATAGCTCATGGGAATCAATCTATATTTTATTCAGTGCAAATAATGGCCTTTGTATAGGCATATAAGAGAAGATATCTTCCTTAATTATTGGAACAAAGTCTACTACTTTCTAATGATTAGGAACAATAATTGGAATATAAACTAATTTAACTAAAAAAGGAACTACTAAACAAACTAATAATATACTTGGTCAATTAAAACCATAGCTAATGTTGGTAATTCTAACCGTGACAACTTGGGGAAAAGTGGGGAAGGGTATAATTTTATTTTATTTTCAATTTATTCTTTAAACTTTTCTTAATTTATATTTCTTATTTAGTATTTTTTAGGTATTTAGATTTCCACTATTATAATTCAAATTTTCATGATACACCTTGATACAGTACATGATATTTTGGTAACATTTTTAATCAATGAACACATACTGATCAATGCAATACAAAACCATAATATTCTGTGTACCTTACAAATACTTAAAATACAAGCATTTTTTGATATTTGTGATGGGATAACCTTTTCTTTTCTAGTTCTATGTCACTATGTTTGAGGATTAAAATTTAGACACAATTATAATTTAAAAGTTTAAATTATTATCCAAAAGTAATTTGAAGTCTCATATAAGAGGAATATCATAAATTTTGAATGTTATGGCATCAACTTGTGTATTACTTGAAATTATTTATAGAAATCAAACAAATTATTGCTTCCTTTCTAGTATTAGACTCAATTAACACTTTTAAGTGTCCATTTTTACGAGGGAATGAAAATTTAAGCTCTTGTAGTTAATAAAAAGTGTTTTAATAATTTTCAATTTGTAAGAATTAAAGATGTAATATTTTGTATTGGAATGAAGACAGCCATGTACTCTTAGTATTCTATATATTTCAAATAAAAATAGAAAAAAATTTAACTTGCCCATTTTCATATAATGAAAGCTCGTGATCCATCATAGATTCACCTCTGATCAAATTTTAGTTGGAATGAAGTGGATGAGTAGAAGAAAAAAAATTCATATACAGCCAAGGAGACCAACCTCGTAACTTCATCACAGGGGACCATTTTAGTGCACTAAATTCAAAGTTTATAGTTTACCAACTTTCAAGACATGTATACTTTTAACATGACTTGAGGGTGTCATTTTAGTTAATTAGCCAATTAACATTCAATTGGATCTCTTAAAGGGCCGAAAAAAAAAAAAGTGGAACGGACCATTCAGTGCCAATGAGATACTAAAGGAACACTTTCCGGGAAGTGTGGAAGCCCACTAGAGATATTGTCGGCTTACCAGTAAAGGAGACATTGAGAAGACAACCAGTACAACTAATAAGTTATTGGTTACGACCTTGCCATGGCCAAGCTTAACATTGCGATTCATCCTCCAGCTACTTTCTACAAATTGGGTGACAGAGATGCAATGAATTTCCTTCGGGTATCACTTAAAGTTCAAACCGATTTTAGTAAACATAACTCACTCGTTACATATATAGTTGATTTAAGATGCAATGCTGGATTAAAAGATGCAATTATGCAAATAGAATAATAATCAGAAAGCAGAAGCCACGAAATGGATTAATTCAATTAACTCATTTAAATGAGAAGTCCGAGGACGTATGTGGCCAACGTAAAAATGACGAGGGCATATGAAGTAATTACACGCCAAATCATGAACATTACAAGACTGTTGACTTTGGGGGGCCCTTACGTTGGTTGCAGAAGGTCCCGAGGCTCAGATCGTTTTGGGAACTGGGACCCTGTGACAGGGCAAGACTAGACGTAGTAATCAAACTATTGAATGGGATCATCAAATACAAGAGTCAGCTTCACAGGAGTTGGTTTGGTATCTGTTGTGCGGGGGAAGGTGATATATATGTGGCCAATAATACTTCAGACTTGAAGAGAATACCAATCACCATGAATGAATGTGCATGATTTTGCAGGGCCACGTTGATCATACATATCTAAGAAATTAGTTCTGGTCAGGTTTTAAAAATGGTGATATCAAGACCACCCCATATAAACATATCAAACTTTTATATACTATTAATTTAATCTCAATTAGTGAACATTCCTCTTCTCCAGTTACCTACCTAAGCCTCATTTTTTATCATTATAAAGCGTTCTTGCGTGATTAAACGTTAACTATTTTGGACTCTGCTACTCTTCTCTAAAAAAATGCAATAGGTGCCAAATAATACAACATTCTTGTTTTGTTATTTGTTAGTTAAACAGTTAAGCATCTAATGCATTAGAGAGGGAGGAGGGCTGGTGGTGACATTGACTGGTAAGAGGACGAAAGTGACTGAAGGTTAGGCCCTTAAATTGAAGTAAAACATTTCTCCCAACTTCTAACCATTTGGAACTTATTCTTAGCGGAAAAGGCCAAAAGAAGTACATATTGTTAAACCACAATCTGTGAACACGTAATGTGTTCTCATCCGCTAGTTCTCTTCCCTTCATAAAAGAAGAGGCAAAGGGTCTTACAGTTGGGACTTTTCCTTACAAGGAAATAAGGCAAATGCTTTCAGATGCTAAGAATTAATTACACGACGGAACTTCCTTAGTCGTTCTCTTACACGTTCCTAATGTATAGGTTGGGTTATGTTTTTCAACAGAAATGAATTTGGGTTGGAGTCATTGCCTATTCTTGAAGTATGTGCTGCCATCAATGTCCTCGTACATCACCTTCCTCAATTAGCGAACACCTATTAATTAATTTTGTCTGATTATTATCCCTGTGTCTGAAGTCATGGAATAAATAGGTGTCATTATACTCACGTACGCTTATGCCTTTGTCTTGTTGGAAGTTTAAAACATTGTCTGCACCATGTGGGTTTATGGCATTATTGATTCTTCCATGATATCTACGAATAGGAGATAATAATGCTCATGCCTGCTATGAATCAAAGGACCACTTAAAACTTGTTAATTATACAAAGAAAACTTGAAATTGAGAATGAATGAATGATGTGGGGATGTACCACTTATTGTTGATTAGTTATCCAACTACAAAGGGCTTCTTTGTTTTTTCAGTCTTTGTACCATCAACAGAAGATTAACTGAAATCCTTCCATGTATTCTATCAAAATCAACCATAAAATAATTATATTCTATTCTACTCATCTTAATCAATAATTTTTCTATCATTAAGCACTCTATATCCTAGGTAAAAGAAGCCGCTCTCCGACGTTGCCTTCATGAAAAGGCATACGATAGATTAACTAAAACATTAAGAATGATAGAATACGCGAATCTGAAAATGAAAACGTTGATGGTGATGATGTTATTAGTAGTTGAGGAAGGAATAGTAAGAAAAAAAATATATTTTTGTTGCATTATTATGTCTGGAAGATTAATTTGTGTTTATGCACCGCCTGTTTCTCTCCCTGAAATTGTGGAGCTTTTCTACGTTTCTGTTTCTAGCTCCCGTTGGGTGTAGGCAATGCAGTTAACTTTTGGTTAGCTAGAAAAAGCATCACACTTTTCTCTCTGAACTAGAACGTTGAATCTGTTCCACAGACAGCACCGAATAACAGTGGTCCGATCAATAAAGTTGGTTGTACAAGTCAACTATTTTCAATTTAAACAATCGGCAGTAATTGTTTGCATTTGACAACTGGAAGGATTTAATGAAAATTAGAATTCCACAAACATAACCGAGACCACATCCGGCAACCACACTAACAGAGGCTATGGCTCTCGAGGATTTGGACTAAATTCAAAAGCACAAAGGAACTTATAGTATCTCCTACAGGTTACGGCTCTGTCTCTATATCTATTTGTCCTCATGTTTTGAGACAATCTTATCAACTGACTCTTGTCTTCAAGTACAATGTTTTACAGGAAAAAGTTGTCTTCAGTTCAAATGATTGTTTATATCAAATAACTATTTCACCATTACAAATAAGTTTAGACTTGCAGGCAGCGGCCAACAGTGCTTGGACATTCCTAGATTTTAGTGGCAATGCAGGCTATTAGTGATAGTCACGTGGGAAAATGAATTCGGACAATTCAAACACTACAAGTTGAATAGGTTTTGTTAGGAGTTTGTTTTGCCTCCCTTGTCTTGATAGTCTTAAAACTATATATATATATATATATACCCAAAGGGACAGAAGACTTGTCCAGATTCAAGTTCCTTTTCCTTTTTTCTCTCTGCATACAATGAGTATGTTTGTTTTTTGTTAGATTCTTCATGTTTAATATATATTTCATTTAGTGACTGTAAAATCCAAACTAGAGACGTTGCTGTATTACCAGAGATGCCATTAAATTTTCAATGTTAAAGCAAAACACTTAGTTTTCCAGCATTAATTTGAAGCAAAGTCTAGGCTTCATGGCTTCAAAACAGTTAATTGACTAAAACGAAATAACATTTTCATTTACTCTTAAAGGTTAATCAAAGGCCATAAAATAAATATATTTACGAACTGAAATAATCAAATATATTCAACACAAAATTACAAAGGAAACGGTAAAGAAGAATACACAAGATATGTCTATGGTTTTTGAAATGGTTATTTTTTGGGGGATAATTCACAAAATGCGTCATGTAAATTAATTGAGGGACGCAAGAAAGGCTAAATTTCCCTTGACATTATGAAACTCTCCAACAAATTCAAAGTTTTACAACCTAAATTGCAAAAATTTTAGTATGTGTGGATAGTTCATTAGGCCTGTTAAGAAAATAGAATATTATTATATTTTGATTACTTGGTCATCTCTAATCATGATAAGTCTTAGCTATAACTCTTGATTAGTACCATTACCATAGCATATTTTCATGTTTAGTCGTATGTTTTCCTTAGTATAGCTGTACATCACTAATGCTCAGGCATACTTCATGCACACATATATGTACATATATTACAATCATGTAATGAGCATACACACAAAAACTCTTACTTTCACACAACTTTTTCCAGTACTACTAACCTGTAAGCACCATTACCAAACACTTGACATCATTCCTTTTCTATTAAATTAATAAGTCAAAACTACTTGATTTGGAAACACAATTTATTCCTCTTTTGAATTATCACAAATTAACTAGTTTTATTGATAGTTCCATGCATATTCCGTCCAAAACAATACCTTCTCTTACCAATCTAGATGAATAGATTCTCAATCCAGAATATGAAACTTTGCTCAATAGGAATTAATTTCTCTTGTCATAGTTACTTTCCTCCTTAACTTTCTATATTTCAAAACAGACAACTTCACCTTAATATAGAACTTTAAGAATTGAAAAAGAATGTTATGAGTGTGACACAATATGTCCAAAAGGTAAAAGCTCATGCTGATGAACTTGCATTGCTGGTAGATCCATTTCTAAAGCTAAAATCAATGTGATAATCTATGTCAATATTGGCTCTAAATTCTTTCCCATCATTGCAGCATTAAACTTAAGACATGAACTTGTCTCCTTTCTTGAATTGCATGAACAACTCTCAACTTATGAAATATTACTAAAAGGTATATAAGACTCTCATTTAGCTAATGTTGCTATGAAACAACCCAAATAATCTACTCTAAGACTCTCATTTAGCTAATGTTGCTATGAAACAACCCAAACAATCTACTCTAAAATTAAACGTTAATTAAAATATATCGATCTGCCAATTCTAAAGGGGGACAAAAAAAAGGGCCTTTTCAAATTTATGGTTTACAAACTATATTGATAATGATGTAGATATATACCTCGCCAATACTTTAATGTTCAAACTAATATAGCTTGTTCTCACTCTTCTATATATCATAATCACACCTAGGCCCCGACAACTCCTTTGATGCTTAATAAATCAACAATGCAATTAGTTTAATCTTACATGCGATAGTACCTTAACACAAAAGCGACACGTCATATGACTCCAAATATTACTAATCTCAATCTTGCACTCTCCTACAGATGAAAATTGGAAAGCAGTGAAATGCATCTTGTGGTATTTGCAATATAAAACCAATAAGTGACTTTTCTTTTCTATCAGTAATTCCTTTCATTTATAATGCTTTGTTAACATTAATTTGGGTGGTTGTGATGATCGGATATCTATCAATGGCTTTGGTATTATCTTGGCAAATCATTATTCTCTTGTAAGGCAAAAAAGAAAAAACAATGAACATTTGTAAGAAGTTCAACTAAAGGCCAATATAAAGCCATTGTCAATGCCACAACTAAAGTATTATGGATTTGTTTACTTCTTTATGAAATTAGGTTTCCTCTTACATAAAAGGTTGTTTTATGGTGTGATAATGTAGGAGCTATCTATTTCACTACAAATTTGGTGTCACATGCTCGTAGAAAACACATTGAAATTTACTACAAATCAATTAGCTGACATATTTACCAAGCTATTAGGCACTATAAGACTTCAATTCCTCTACGACAAACTTTTATTTATCTCTTAACCAATGTCTTCCCAGGGGGAGGGGGAGGGGGATTTTAAGGAAATAGAATCCTAGTCTATTTTGGTCAATTGATCATTGCTGATTACAATCAGTTTTAGCCATAATTCTTGATTAGTATCATTGTATATTTTCATGTTTAGTCATATCTCTTTATTAGCATAGTTGTACATTACTAAAGTTTGAACATACTTCGTGCTCACATATATATATACATCTTACAATCATGTAATGGGAATACACACAAAAGCTCCTTATTTCATAAGGCCTTGTAGCTAGGAAGATATATGAAGGCAAACTAATATTAAAGGCATGAAATTAATGAAATTATAAACAAAACATGCATAAAAAATTAATAAAAAATTGGAGTATATAAATTATAAAAAGCATTATTCTGCGTTAGCACAAATAGTTAAGTGGCCATAATTTAGTTCAATGGTCTATTTGTCCTCTATTGTCATCACAGATAGTAACCAACAAATTGAAAATAAATAGAATAAGCTTCTTTGTATGACGAGGCCTCAGGTTGAGAATAGAAGCAAAAAGAATAAGATTTACTAAGGCTCTAATAATTTTACTTTTGGATCATGTGGACAAGAATGGAAGCAACATATAACAAAAATGGTACTTTTACATGAGGCTTCGATGTTTATGTTGTAAGTTACTAATTTCATTAGAATTGAAATTCTAGGAACAAATTGGTTGAGACCTTGCCATACAACTACCTATTCCTTTTAGGACTCTTTTGTGACTCATTAACTGCTTTTATATTGTTCATTACCGCGTTAAGGAAATATAATCCTATTATATTTTGGTTAATTGATCATTGCTAATTATGATCCTTTTTATCCATAATTCTTAATTAGTACTATTGTATATTTTCATGTTTAGTCATATCTCTTTATTAGCATAGTTGTATGTTACTAAAGTTCAAGCTTACTTTGTGTTCGCATATTTTTATATATGTTACAATTATGTAATAAGAATATTCACAAAAAATTCTAACTTTCATAAAGCCTTGTAGCTAGGAAAATATATGGAGGCAGACTGATATTACAGCATGAAAGTAATGAAATTACAAGCAAACCATATATAATACACTAAGACAAAATTGGATGTATACAAATTATAAAGGCATTATTCTATGTTAACAAAAATAGTTAAGTGGGCCATAATTTGATGCTAATGGCCTATATGCCCTCTATTGTTAACACTGGAAACAATTAACAAATTTAAAACAAATAAAAGCAATAAGAACAAGACTTAACTAAGGCTATAATAATTTTACTTTTAGAGTGTGGAGGAGAATGGAAGCAATTTATTACAAAAATGGTACTTTATATGATGCTTCAATGGTTATATTATAAGTTATTGATTTCATTATAACTGAAATTCTAAGAACAGAATTGGTTGAGACCTTGCCACACAAGCTACTATTCCTTTTAGGAATCTTTTTTTACTCATCAATTGCCTTTATAATCTTCATTGTCGTGTTGAGGAAATAGAATCCTATTCTATTTTGTCTAATTGATCATTGTTGATCATGATCAGTCTTAGCCATAATTCTTAATTAGTATCGTTGTATATTTCCATGTTTACTCACATCTCTTTATTAGCATAGTTGTACATTACTAAAATTCAGGCATACTTCGTTCTCATATATCTCTACAATCACGTAATGAGAATATACACAAAAACTCTTTTACAAGGTCTTGTAGATAGGAAGATATATGGAGGCAGACTGATATTAGAAGTATATAAGCAGCAAAACTACAAGCAAACCATGTATAAAATACTAAGATAAAATTGGTTGTAAATAAATTATAAAGGCAATATTCTGCATAAGCACAAATAGTTAAGTGACCGTAATTTAGTGTTAATGGTCTATCTGTCCTTTACCCTACGTATGGTTACTATCTCCGTTGTTGGAGACAGATAACAAAACATAAAAATCCTGTGTCTCACAGTGTTTGCTTGCTGACCCTACTAATTTTTGTTCTGACTCTAGATGAAAAAAACATAAATTTTTTGCTCCTTTCAAAACTGAGGGACAAGATTTCTTGTCCCTGTGACGTAAACAAAACACATAAGCAACTTCCATAAATACCCCTCCCCCCACGACGTTGTATGAGCATAGGTATAATAATTGCCTCTTAAACCAACAACAATCTCTCCTCGCTGACCACTCCTCTCTTTTTCCCTCTGGTTGGTCTCGGTAGTGAAAGGTAAGTTTTTTCTGTTCATTTTCTCTCCTTCTTTGCCTCTGGTTTCGCTGCATGATTTTTTGGCATGATTTTTTGTTTACAATTATTGCTTCACCTTGAAAGCCTGAAATCTGTAAGGGTTCCTATTCTCTCACATTATATTGATATTGTATGCCTGGGATAGAGCTCAGTATTGCTTTGAAGTGCTAGGGAATTGCTAATCTAGTGTTAAAGAACCTTATCTATGTGAAGTACAATGTTAAATTTTTTGTTGATGTGACAATACTGCATTTTTCCTGGAGTTCAGAATAATCTGCTTGGTTTCTCATAAATTTGATGAATGATATTATGGGGAAGTATGCAAGAACTTGCTGATTCTTTATACTGATTGAGCTACTCCTGTTGCTGCTCTTTTCTAACATTAAGATCAAAGATGTATTTAGGCCAAATTAGGTGTAGTAATTTACATCTCTAAATGAGTTAGAAGTCAAAAGGAGTATGAATATATTAAGCTTAGTTCTTCTATGTATGAATTTAACCTTGGTGTTTTAATGCTGCTAAGACATTGGATAGATCTAGTAGGCTTTGCATCTTATAATTAGTGCTCCACTAGACAAGTTGAACAAAGATAGGATTTTTATTTTTTTCTCTATAAGATAGGATTTTTACTTTTTGCTCTATCAAACCCTCCACGATACAGTAGCCTGTGACAAGGTAATATGTAGAATGACATAGGAGATTCAGATCATTACTTACTGCTTCTTTGTATTAGGTATGAAGCCACAGTGGGATGATGGAAAATTGTCAAAGCGATTAGAATATCATATGGGTTTTGAGAGCTGTCAACTATTTGGAGATTTTATGATGTCTTTATCATTTTCTTTAATATCTGTGAAATATATGTTTGGTAGACTATTAGGAATATGAAATGTTTGTAAAACCACTTGAAG
>JANIIA010000191.1:27494621-27508723 GCA_027478495.1 Erythroxylum alaternifolium | reverse complement strand
ACAATATATTAATTATTATATAATTTTAAACCATATGAAACATAAATGAAAATATATCTAACCAAATATTTTGTATGGATTATAACATAAGTAAAACTAATATCAAAAATAAATGTTAAAATATATAAAAAAAGTCAAATAATATTATATAAATCTCAAAATATACGTAAAGATGTGTTTGTGGGTATTGTGGTAATTATGTGTAAAATATAAGGGTAAAAAAGACTAAAAATAGGCTCATTAATTTATTTGAAAAATCTACCTAAAAAAGTTCTTTTTTTATAAGCTCCAAATTTAAGCTTCTTAAAAAGTTTTATTTTAGTTGCCAAAAAAACTATATCTACTAAAAAAATACTTTTTTATTTTACAGCCAAGCACTTATTTTTGTTTAAAAACGTTTTCGTGGTAAAAAAAAAAAGTGCATAGCCACCTTCTAAAAGTTCAACAAGGCACTAAAATCATGTCTAGTCGATCGTGTAGTAGTGAAGGATCCCCCTTTAATTTGTGCACTTTACTAGCTACACAAATCATTTCGCTTATTGAATTTTAAAGCAAATTCTTTCATGCATTCCTAAACACGTACTTATCATTGTTAAGGCTTGTACCCTTCTACACGAATAGCCAAAGCATGATTGAGAATTTCCATATTAAAAGAAGTTTGGTTGTGTAACAGAATTTCCATATTAAAAGACGATGTTGCCGACCACTTCAATTCAGTACTAACGAATCGACCCCCAACGGTGACCTATATGATCTCCCACTCCCCAACCATACAAAGGCATTAATTTCTAGTACTACTCGGCCATAACTCACAGCTGATGCAATTAGACGAAGGTATTGAAAATGAGAACACGTTGAAATCCCTAACGTGCATGTAGGAAGACTTTTGGTCACGATTGGCGACCGCCCATAACCGTGACACAAACTTCTTTTCGAAGTGTTATAAGAAAACTTTTATTTTTTATTTTTCGCTATTTTAGAAACAAACTTATTTATCACTTTTTTTTCTTCAGCTATATAAGAAGGTGGCTTTTCGATACAACCTTTTGTAGAGAAGAGCTCCAAAACGTTTAGATTTAGAAAACCAAGAGAAGTACACAAGAACACTCAAATCAAGTTCCTAGTGTCAGTATCTCTTTCACCTTATACTTGTGGTGTTTCCTGTTTCGTTTCCTTCTTCTCTAGGTCTTTGGTATTGGCCTTTTTTGTGCCACTAGTTTCTTTGGTTCATCTTTTTGAAAGAGAAGGATTTATGTTATACAGCCTCAGGGGAAAGAAGCTGAGGTAGATTATCATCAGAATATCAAACTACTTCATTGGCAAAAAATGGTTGCTCCATTGTCAACTTGGCCATGGGAGAACATGGGAGTTTATAAGGTAGAGAAATCTCTTACCGGACTCTGTTTTCTTACAGTGTCACCGCCTGAAATCCATGGAGTTGATTCTTGGAATATTTTCTGTTGCTTGACTTTGAGGTGATTTGTCTCTTCAATGTTTGTTACGCAGTATCTGCTCTATGCACCTGTTCTCTTGAAAGTCGCGTATTCAAGAATTCAGGACGGAACTTTCAAGGTCGATTGGTATCTGCATGTTGTCGTCTTATTTACTCTTAGAGAGTTTGTTTATTTTCTGTGGAGTTCCTTCTCTAGCATGCTTTTCCTGAATCGCAAACTCCGGATTAACAAGGATGGGTATGATTTCAAGCAGATAGACAGTGAATGGGATTGGTAAGATTTCCCTGGAAAAAAGAAAGATTTGTCTTTTTGTTTCTTCCCCTGAATTATTATGATGGTTTGTCATTATGCTACTGGTAGTTGGAAATTGACCTGCTAGCAGTTACAGTTGCATCTTTGTTTACCGGGGATTTTGCAGGGACAACTTCATTCTTCTCCAGGCACTGATTGCTTCAATGGCATGTCTTATTTTTCCATCATCCCTTGAAAATGCTCCGCTCTGGAGCACATATGGTTTTATTACCACCTTGATCCTTCATGTAGCTATTTTAGAGCCCCTGTACTATTGGGTTCACAGATGGTTTCACAACGGATATCTCTTTACTCATTACCATTCACTCCACCATTCGAGTCCGGTCATACACCCTTTCACAGGTAAAGAACAGGCATAAAATTTCTAGCCCGTGGATTAATGTCTTTAAATGCTCGTCTTTATTTTTTTATCCTCCCTTGTGCAGGTGCAAATGCAACATTTTTGGAACATTTGATACTAACAGTTTTAACCAGTATTCCAATAATTGGAGCTTCTGCGTTGGGATATGGATCAAAGAGCGTGATCTATGGCTACCTTCTGGCATTTGATTTTCTCAGATGCTTGGGACATTGTAATGTTGAAGTTGTGCCTAATCAACTGTTTGAGACATTTCCGTTCTTTAGATACCTTCTCTATACCCCAACGTAAGTGCTAACCAGCCTAAGCTAAATCTTCTCTTCACATGCTTTGATTAGAACCACATTTGGCACATCAAACAGCCACAAAATAGTGCATTCAATGTTTCAAAGAAACAATACCCATCTACAAGCTCATGGAGTTGTAGTCCCCAATGCGATTCTACATATATACAGAGGGCCGCATTGTCTCACCATCCTATTGGAAAGTCCATTTTACTTTCTTTCTCACATGAAACTTAGGAAGAAATGTGCACGAGCAACTTCATCACAATGTACAGCAATGATATGGTTGCGTAGTCCCCTTATAATCGCTTGAATCCATACATTTTGTGAACCCCATTTATGGAGGCCATTAACTTCAGCCCAAACTTTACGAATGCTCTGTCACCACTTTTTATCTGTTCAACATCAGATGCGAGTGGATAGCAGGATATTGCATATCAGTATATACTACATACGCGTCGGTGCACACAAAATTTGCTATGCCACCAAATTTACCAAAGGAAATTTTGTTACATCACATTTTCTAGCTCCTATTTTTCCTTATTATCTATTGACTTACAATTTTATGGTTGGCGGATTGCAGGTACCACAGTCTTCATCACACAGATATGAAGACCAATTTCTGCCTCTTTATGCCACTCTTTGATGCTTTGTGGAACACTCTGAATTCCAACTCTTGGGATCTGCACAAGAAAATGAGCTCAAACGGCGGTAAATCCTGAAGCATTAAATTAAATGACCAACTTGTAATGCATTAAAATGGTGTTTTCCCACTCACAATCACACCGGACAAAAATTTACATAGGACCATTCCAGTCAAAAATTTCCATGAACAGGCTAGCGCATGCCATCAAAGTTTGTATCTGGAAATGGCATAATGTGTTGAGAAATGCAAGAGTAATGGATCGGCTTGAATTGCCATATCACATTAATATTTTGAATTTCGACTGATTCGTGATCTTGGTTTTAATGCAGACGAAAAGGTAGCTGATTTCGTGTTCTTAGCTCATGTGGTAGATGTAACATCTTCAATGCACGCGCCATTCGTTAATCGATCATTTGCGGCCTTACCCTATTCGATGAGATTCTTTCTGCTGCCTTTCTGGCCCCTGGCTTTTACTGTCATGTTCATAATGTGGGCCGCTGCTAAGACTTTCTATGTATCTTTCTACAATCTCAGAGGCAGGTTGCACCAAACATGGGTTGTACCTAGGTTTGGCTTTCAGGTGGGGAATCATAATTTGTTTAATAAGCGTTGTTAAATCTTGTTGTTATAGACTCATAATTTTATGTTATTATTCCTTTTCTTCTCAGTACTTCTTGCCATTTGCTGCAAAGGGCATTAATAATCACATAGAAGACGCCATTCTCAGGGCTGACAAACTCGGTGTCAAGGTCATTAGCCTTGCCGCTTTGAACAAGGTAAGTAATTAACGTGGCATTCCTTAGCAAGTTATTACGTCAAATCTTGTTTTCCATTGGCTTTGCTTTAAGAAGGCTCGAATAGGCGGGGTGTGAGGGACAAGTGATGTGAGGGACAAGTGACATCTAATCAAGTTATGAGGCTTGCTGGCAGCAAGTTCTAGTTTTGTTCTCGCTACTTCTACTTGTAAGGCCAGAAATAAACAAAAGTTAATTTGCTCTGATTAGGGTAGTTGAAAAAAATAAATGCATGGTATTAAACAATCTACAGTGGGAACTGGGACCTCTGTCTTCTTGAACCAAAAGTGTAATAATCATTGCTGTTGAGGAATACATTGTATACGGTCTCTATCGAAAGCCTATTCCGTTGGTTTTTCTGGTAATGGTCCTGAGAGAGCAGACTTTTCACAAACTTTCTTGCCTAAACCCTGTGGAGAACCTTTATTGTCAAATATCAGCTGATTAATGCAGTAGGTCCGCAATTATCATCTGAACTGTTTTCTGTAATGATCTGACTCATGACAATCTCTTCTTGGCTAAATCCTGTTAGAGAACTTCTATATCAAATAACACCTTCTTAATGAAGTAGTAATGTAAATAGCAGCATTCAAAAACTTCGGGCCCTGGAGACTTTCTTGGTTGCAATTATCAATTACTGCCCGTGCAGCAAACAGTGATTTGAAGTAACATTCCTAGACGCAAATATCACTTCAATCAATGATTTTCGTTTTCTTCTTTTTCCGATTAAAATTTACTCCTTAAAAGAGTTCAGATGCCTCAGTGCATGCCTAGTAGAATCCCACGTCCCTAAACCGCCTCGAGGCTTGATAGATTCTGTTGTTAATTCCAATGCTTGTTGACACGATTGCATTTGCCATTAATGGGCATGAACCATTAAATGATGCTTCTGTGCAATCCTATTCTCATTTTTCTGGGAAAATAACACATTTTGGGTACAGAATGAAGCACTTAATGGCGGCGGAACACTGTTTGTCAACAAGCTTCCAGACCTTAAAGTTCGAGTCGTTCATGGGAACACGTTAACTGCTGCGGTTATCCTCAATGAGCTCCCCAAGGATGTGAAGGAAGTCTTTTTAAGTGGAGCCACTTCCAAGCTTGGAAGAGCAATTGCTCTATACCTCTGCCAAAAGAAAGTTAGAGTCCTTGTAAGTGACCTCGGGCAGTAATATATTTAACTATGTGATTAAGAGCTTTAGCCTTGTAAGGCCCAGTTTCCAGAACTGATATTAGGTGGGGGTGAAGCATGAAAGAGAGAAGGAAGTCACTCATAATTAAATCAGTTACACATGAAAGGAATTATTGTCTATAAGAGACCACGGTATTTAACATCAGATTTAGGTTGGGAGGCATATGTGGTCTCCAGTTGGTTATGGGTTGAAGTAACCAACATTAATTGGGATTGGCGATGCCAATTATTGTGGGTTAATCAATTAGTTTATGGTTATGTGGTCAGTGTTATAGAACTGATTTGATAGGTTGATGACTCAATACAGATGTTGACACTATCAACAGAAAGATTCCAAAATATTCAAAGGGAAGCCCCAGTGGATTGCCAAAGCTTTCTCGTCCAAGTGACCAAGTATCAAGCAGCTCAACATTGCAAGGTATATGTTCTTACCCAAAAATAGAAAAGCAAAATGACATTTTCTAATATGGAACCTGACACTCACTTCAGGTGAACCCATATGAGTAAACCCTTTTAAAGAAGGTCAAATATGCAAATAAAAATGATATCTTTCTGCAACGCAGTGCATGGGATTTAGATGTGAAATTGAATTGTGAGGTTTATTATTGTGTTGAAATATAATTTGTAGACGTGGATAGTTGGCAAGTGGATCACACCAAGAGAGCAAAGATTGGCCCCACCTGGTACGCATTTCCACCAATTTGTGGTACCACCCATCTTGTCATTCAGAAGGGACTGCACCTATGGTGATCTTGCAGCAATGAGACTACCATATGATGTTCAAGGCCTCGGAAGTTGCGAGGTGACCACCTCCTTAGCCTTTTCTTCTATACTACCAATGGATGGATCAATATGAAAGCATTTAAATTTTGAATTTCGGAATGCACCAAATCACATACAAGTACCCTTCAATCTTTGGATGCTATCATCCTCTATGAATCCAACAATAGATTCAGGAGAAGGGTACGCTTACTTAGTTAAAATCTTCAAGAAAGAGACAGACGAACTTAGTTGAAAATCTTCAAGGAAGAGCAGACGAAGACTATTATTAACTCAGAAAGGGAAACAGGGGTATAGCTGTTCTTCATTTCCATATTTTATAAGAATCCCAATCTCTATGCGGTAATTGATAGTAATAATTACATACGGTTACATGACAAGATTTGCAGACAAGAACTAGTTCTACAAAGGTTATATAATATTTGCATACCATTGATTAAGGCCTGAAAGAAATTGTTGTTGTTGATGTTGTAAACAGTACACCATGGAAAGAGGAGTGGTTCACGCGTGCCATGCAGGAGGAGTGGTTCACCTGCTAGAGGGGTGGACTCACCACGAAGTTGGAGCTATCAACGTTGAAAAGATTGATCTTGTATGGAATTGTGCTCTCAAGCATGGGTTGAAACCTGTGGCAAGTACCTCCACATAGCACCTGTTTTCTTCAATGTCAAAATTTCTCATCTTTAATACTGTTATATTTGCCTTTCTCTACCCCAAATCTTGTGTTTTTGTACCTTTTTGTTTTCTGTTGTATTATAACTAGAACTGCCACAAAAAGCAATCTCTTCTGTTGAGCTGCAAATTCAATCCAATATGCGTTATCACATGTACTTTTGGAATTAATTTATACTCAACGGAAGTGAAGTTATTTTTATTTTTTCGGTAGTCATTTTCTTCCCAACGGAATTATTGCCATTGTCGTGTGAAAAAGAATTAGGAATGTGGTTTACGTTGGAATTTTCTTTTTTTTTTCATTAAAATTTTATTTAAATAGTTTCACGTTACTTAATTTAAGAGACATTTACTATAAGGTCTTTTTTTAAGTTTATAATAATACAAGCTTTGTAATAAATTGAAATAAAAATAAATAAAACTATAAGGGAGGTCCACACTTTTATTATCTTGATTTTATGTATAATTAAAACCAATCTTTATTTCTTACCAATCTCTATTCATAAATACATTTGCAGTGTATTCTTTAAGAAATTGTTTTGCACGTTATGATGTAAAGTACCAAAATTAAAATGGAGAATGTACAATACATTACTAAGACATAAATGAAAGGTATTTAATTCTAAATTAGTTACCAATTGAAAAATAATATAGTATTATCTTGTGTCTATTATTGTGGAAGTTTGAGTTGTATCCATCGTATCGATCGAAATACTACAAATATCATATTAAATTTATAAATTAAAAACAATTGAAAATTGAAAAAATATTTTTACCTTTAAATATTTTTAGAAGATATTTATTATATTTAAAAAGAAATATTTTAATAAGAGATTGAATTTTAATTATATAAAATTGATAAATTATTTATAATTTTAAGAAATAAATCCAAAATGATACTTGATATTTGCAACTTTAATATTTAGTTTGAGATTTAAATTTTTTGGAATATTAATTCAAAGAGAATTTTGACATTTTTAAAATGTTGACATAATCATTTTTCAAGTGCTTGCTTTGAGATTTTTTTAATTCAATATCTAAACTTTTTAAATTTTTAATTGAGCGAATAATCTTTTAAAACTTTAACAATTTTGTTAATGTGGATGAACATGTGGAGTTTAGTAGACATGCAAATCATCAAAAAATAACTTTTTGAATTGAGTTGTTAAAGTTCTAAAACATTAATCACTTAATCTAAAAATTTGGATGTTGAATTAAAAAAAAATCTTAAAAGTTAGATATTTTTGAATATTTTATCT
Source organism: Erythroxylum alaternifolium (assembly GCA_027478495.1). Classification (NCBI taxonomy): domain Eukaryota; kingdom Viridiplantae; phylum Streptophyta; class Magnoliopsida; order Malpighiales; family Erythroxylaceae; genus Erythroxylum; species Erythroxylum alaternifolium. Next base: position 27,500,975 of record JANIIA010000191.1, on the reverse strand, counting down.
CTAAAATGTTTACCTTAATTTTTAAATTGGCTTAATCCTAACTTCTTCATTTTAATTTCATTTGACTTTTTTAATTGTTCTTTAATGTAAATTATAAAATAAATATTACTTAATTTTCTAATATAAGTTTAAATTTTTTAAAAAATGATTCTAAATTTAATTTTTCATAAAATAATTAATTATTATATCGACTTAAGTAGTTAGGTCAATTTTTACATTTTTACGAAGTGCCCAACAAAAGTATTGTCATTGTGATTTGGTAAATTTATACTTAAAATTTTAAAAAATTAAATAATAAAATATAAAACACCAAAATCAACCCTTTGTGGCTACTGCCACGTAATATATAACTTGTGAAATTCGACCATGGAAGCCGCTGGGACTGAAAAAGAAAATTATAGTCGAATTCAATAAATCGCCATAACAAACTTATCTAGAATCGTAACTATCCGTTGAAAACAAAGCCCTTTTGAGTTGAATTTTCTCGTGAGCGTCCAAAATTGAAACTTCCCATCGCTTTTGATCCAACAGATCCTGAACAATCTCATAAAATGAGATAGACACCAACTTTTCATTCACCTCCGCCATTGGTAATTCTTACAGCTATAGCTAATACAGCTTCACTGAACTCCTCATTATGTACGCTTAAATTTGGAAAGTACCCATTGTAAAACTAACAGCAAAACTTAAACGTCCTCTGTTTTTCTACTCTCTCTCACCGATAACACAAGAATCTAACCTAAAACATGTAGGATTTTCCACTGCCTCTCGCTCCGCGAGCAATAACAGTTGTTTAAAAACTCTAGATGTTAGAGGTTTCTCTTCTCTTGAATAGGTCACACCATTGCTTTGGTTTTCCTTATAGCAAGATGGAACTCATTCCGTCGCACCCATTGTGCACCATTCTCCCAGCTCCTAGCTTTCTCACCCACTGTCAATCATCGCCTCGTCACTATCTCGGTCGTCACGAGAATACAGTCCTAAAAGAATATATGATACAGACATTTAAGGAAAACGATGTAAACGGTGTAGTATTGGACCATATGTTACAAGATGGTGAGGGAGCTGAGTAATGCGAGAAAATGCAACGTAGTTTAGTGATTAGTAATAATACGTAGTCGCTTAAAGTAGAGTCAAGATTTAACGAGATTAGTTGATTGCTAACGGTTATAGTAGTAGTTGATATATCCGTTGTAGGAGAAGAGGAGGGTAACGATTGTATAACTAAATTTTCTCTCTCTAAGTACTTCTCCCTTCTACCCAGCTCTAGTTTTCTTTCTTCCTACTTCTTACGTTTTAGCCAAACCTAGAATAATCTTTCGGACAACAGTAAAACTTGTATCAAATTGGTATAAGAGATTTGTTCCTGTCTATAGTTGACGTTGCGTGATGGCTGAAGGAACGAGGGGACAGGAGTTGCGACGGATGGAAGAAGCATTGCGGGGTCAAATGCAAGAGTTGGAAATGAGACATGAACAAGGTGTGGAAGAGCTTAAAGATTGGATTACTCAATTATTTCAGCATGATCACAGTGACAATGAAGTGAGAGGGATCGTTGATCAAAGGGTTCCAGAAAACGGCAATAGTGAGGGAAGTTATGGAAGTCATTACATGATCCCTATAAGATGTAGCAAGATTGAGTTACCAGTATTGAAAGGGGAAAACTTGCATTCATGGGTGTTCAAATGTGAGCAATTTTTTACACTTGATCGTACACCACCGGAGTTGAAGGTGAGTCTTGCAACGATATACTTAGAAGGAGAGGCTCTTGCTTGGCATGAGTTATATGTACGGAACATAATGACGAGGGATCATCCTAGCTGGGGTAAATATTTGCTGGCTCTCGAACAACGTTTTGGAGAGATGGCTTTTGAAGACCCAATTCGAGAACTCAAAAAATTGAAACAGAGATGTACAGTTAAAGAATACTGTGCAGAGTTCGATTTGTTGTCACAAAAATTGGTGATACCTGAACCATACTTGGTGAGTATGTTCTTAAAAGGGTTGAAATCAGAAATTGAATACCCGGTGAAGTTGTGGAGTCCAAAACCTTTCCAACAAGCATATAAGTTGGCTCGAAAGCATGAGATGGTGGTGACACAGTGTGGATTTACAGGAAGAGTGCACCAGAGAATTGCTTATATTGCGAGTCCTCTAGATGCCATAAGGTCACCTGGACTTTTACCTACTCTGCCGTTAGTAGGTCAAAAAGGCGAAAGGGAGGTTAAATGGAGTAAAACAACCTCTAGCAACAAATTAGATGAAAGACGAACAAAGGGATTATGTTTTTGTTGTGAGGACAAGTATGTCCACGGCTATAAATGTAAAAAGAAGATGTTATACATGTATATTGTGGAAGATGAACAGGAGAATGAAGAGAGTGTTTCGAAAGAAGAAGAAGATCTACACAACATATCACTATAAGCAATGATGGGAGTATCAATGGAAAAATATCAACAAATTAAGGTGCAAGGTATGTTGAACAATATTATGATACATGTACTGGTGGATGGGGGGAGTACACATAATTTTGTGGATCAGAAACTTATAGATAGGTTGGGAAAATAGTTAGAAGAAATGAAGGAATTATCTGTGATGGTTGGGAGAGGAATGAAGTTGAGCTGTAAGCACATATGCAGAAATTTACGTTGGAAGATGGGAGGTCAAAAATTTTGTACCGACGCCTTGGTGATAGACATAGGGCATATTGTATGGTATTAGGGGTGTAGTGGTTGTCGGAGTTGGATGTTATTGTATTTATTGTTGGACCCTAAATTTTCTTAGAATTTATTTTTATAAAATTAACAAGCATGAATATAAGTTAGAATTCATGAATTAGAAATTTTTTAGAGTTTAATTTGGCCTATTAATATTTTCATGTGGTGGCATAGATTAAAAGGAAGAATTAGAACGAAGATAAAGGGATAGAAGGTATTAGATTGATAAGGAAGGGTAAGATTGGAAGGTTAAATTTTTGTCTTAAACTAATAAGACAAGAAGAGAAGAGAGTCGTGGGTGTTAAGAAAGAAAAAGAGAGAAAGTTGTAGAAGAAACTAGAAGAAGAGAAGGAGAAAACTGAAGCAAAGAGAAGAAGAAGGAAAGAAAAGAGCAAGGACAAAGAAGAGGAAGAAGAATATCAACTGAGTTTTCTTTTTAGTTAAACCTTATTATTCTTTTTGTTTTGGTAGAAGAAGGAAATAGAGAAGATAGGTTATGTGCTGAAAATGAAGAGAACAAGAAGGGAACTGAAATTCTTCTCCTTAGATTTTTATTAACCTTAACTAGATCTTAGTTCTTCTAGTTAGATAAACCAAGAATAGATTAAGTTTAAGCATTCATGAATATTTAAGCTTATGGAAGCTTTATTCGTGTATGATGATTAAATGAAAATATGTTTGTTCTTAGAGAACCAAGATTATTGAAGGCAAGAACAAGAGGAAAGACAAACTTGATTTTGGAAATATCAAGTAAATAGGTGGGTAATATATTTATCGTTTTGTGATGATGAGCAAAAATATTTGTGTGTATGTATGTTAAATATGTTTGTCTTGAATCATTGTGAATATGGGAAAAATGTCTTATGAATTGTTATTATGTCTACTTTGAAAGAAACTGTATTTTAGTATTGATGCAAAAATAGAAAATTTCAAGAAGCATGAAATATATGAATATGTTATGAAATTTGTATGCATCAAAAAATCTGCTTATGTGGGTAAAAGAGATACTATTCTGTTTGTCACGTGTATGTTGACTCAAAGCCTTCTCCCGGCTACTCGTTTGTGGCATATGAGCTCCAAAAAATGGACTCATTATGTTCATGGTGTAAACTTCGATTTCGCCATTCTGCTTCATAGGATTCTATCGGGCCATTATGTTGTGCATTGCATCCTGAATTATTAAGTATAGTGCATAATTGAGTTTTATTATTTGATTATAAATTGATTTTATGATCTGATTGTGAGACGACGTATATATGATTTATTGAAATTAAAATAACTGTATATATATATAGTAATGGGTATGCAATCAAACAATTCAATGAACACATTAAAATCATTCTTTCACAATACCCTATGAGTTCATACATAAATAATTGAACAATAACGAAAATTCGATTATCTATACACAAAACCCAAATCAATTAACATAAGATAACACAATCAATTTCTAATGAGAGAAAGAAATAATAAAACATGAACAAAATGCTTAACTCGGGTCATCGGAGTCGATGTCGCCTCCGAACTAGTGTCGGGATATTACTCCCTATAGGTCTCTTCCGGAAGAATGTTTCAATCCTCATTAATACCCCAACCGAAACCCCCTTCAAACCTCAATCACGACAAGCTTTTACTCTCTTCTATTTCACTCACTATTTATGACATTATTATATGATGTGACAAATAAAGATATATGTCTCAAGCTACTGTTCACATCTCCATTCTTTTCTTCTTTGTTGCCACTCTTCTTCTCAATTTCCTATTGCCACACCACTCTCTTCTATTTCTCTACTTACGCCACTCCTCACTGTTTATTTTATTCTCTTCTACTGCCAGCACCTCTCTTCTCACGCTCTCCACTCACTGTAGTGTGATGGGACAAATAAGTTTGGTCTCCTTGTTTTAAAACCTATATCCCTTCTCTTTGGCCAAAACGTCTGTGTTTAATGCAATTGTCTGCGTTATGGATGTTGACCCTAAGTCTCAGTTCCTATTTTATAGCGACAAGGCACCAGAAATTGGGGTATTCTTAAAGTAAAAATAGTTATGTTTATAATTAATATTAAACTAAAAGAGGAATTTAATTCCTTGGTGGGAGAAAAAATAAATACACAAATAATTAAAATAAATAGCCTAGAATAAATTTGACGTGAAAATAAATTAAAAGAAATCATGGAGGGACCCTCTTTAATATATACAAATAATAATAAAATAAATAAATGAATAAATAATTATATAAATAATTATATAAATAAATAAAATTCATAAAGGGAGTAAAAACAAATACCCAACAATTTAAATAAAATAACATAGAATAAAATGGACATGAAAATAAATTGAATTGGTCGTTAAACAAATATTTAACAACTGAACTAATGAATTAAAACAGAAAAAGCAAAAGAAGAAGAGTCACGTGAGATAAGGGCATCGTGATCTATTGGTGAATAGGGGCGAAATTTCATGGTTCGTTGCGATGGTGCTGAGACACGATCGCGACTTTCCATGAACAGTAGCAGAAAATGATATTTGTCGCGATTGTACTTAAGCACGATCACGACTTTCCAGTCACGCATAACAATCTTCAAACATCATAACGTTCAATCCATAATTCCAAAAATTACAAACGATCATTGGAAAGCTAAGAGAGAGATCTAAAACTTTCATGAAGACAATTTTGTCAAATTCTACCTAGATCAATACAGTTTATTCCTTGAAGTTTTAGATCACATTTTATCTCCTTTTTCCTTTTGTCTTTCTACTGTCAATATATATATATCTATTAACTATAACTAAAAGACCCGAATCGAGCATTTAAATTCATACATACAAATAATTTACTTAAAGGAAAGCCATCAAAAGATCATCACACAACCAATAATCTCACTTCCAGCTATAATAACAACTTAATAGAAAAGAAAATTTTGCACATATATATCAGAGAATCTCTGTAACTTTCACTGTCAATTTTCAAAAAAACAGAGTTGGTGCACAACTTCATATTACAAATCAGAAGCCACTTCAGTAGCATAATAGAAAAATTACAATCTTGAGCCCATGCATGATATGCTTCTAAGTACCAAAAGTCTCTAAACTAACGGAGATTGCCAAAGCTTGCAAGAGTTCATTGATCTGCTTTGTCTGTACCTAAAGAGTGAAAAATTTTATGGGGTGAGCTAGGAAGCTCAGTGGCTAATATGTTTATAGCTAGTGATAACGAACTACACACAAATCAAACACACACACACACATATATATTTAGATATATAATATTTTAATTTCAACAAATCATGGCATTCACATTCTAAAATTGAGAATTTTACATAAACATGGATACTTCATCTCACACAAATCCGATCATAAAATCAATTAACAATCAAATCATAAAACTTAATTATGCTTTATGCTCAGCAATTCAAGATGCAATGCACAAACATAATGGCCTGAGAGAATCCCATAGAACGAAATGGCAAAACCAAAATTTACACCATGAATGAAATGAGTCCATCTTTCGAAGCTCATATGCCACAAGCGGGCAGCCGGGAGAAGGCTTTAAGTTGACATGCACGTGACGAACGAAATGGTATCTCTCTTGCCCACATAAGCAAAGTTTCAGATGCATACATATTTCATAACATAT
>JANIIA010000191.1:27482501-27494521 GCA_027478495.1 Erythroxylum alaternifolium | reverse complement strand
TACCTCCTCTCCCGCCTCACGGGAACTCTAGGAGGTCGCTCCTCAAATCCAGGTACCGAGGACTCCATACTCGCTCCCACTGATCCCTGGTCAGCTGACTGATCTATCTGATCACCTAAAGCGGATGACCTGTGAGAAACAATAATTCCGATCAATTTCCTCATTTCTCATATTAATTCAAGCCTAAACAGTCTACTAGTCCCGACACAAATAACCGAACAATAACGAAAATCTGATTATCCATACACATAACCCAAATCAATTAACATATGATAACACAATCAATTTCTAATGAGAGAAAGAAATAACAAAATATGAAAAAAAATGCTTAACTCGGGTCATCTATGTCGATGTCGCCTTTGAACTGATGTCGGGATATTACTCCTCCATAGGTCTTTTCCGGAAGAATGTTTCAATCCCCATTAATGCCCCAACCGAAACCCCTTCAAACCTCAATCACGATAAGCTTTTACTCTCTTCTATTTCACTCACTATTCACGACACTATTTCATGATGTGACAAATAAAGATATATGTCTCACGCTACTGTTCACATCTTCATTCTTTTCTTCTCTACCGCCACTCTTCTTCTCTATTTCCTATCGCCACACCACTCTTTTCTATTTCTCTACTTACGCCATTCCTCACTGTTTGTTTTATTCTCTTATGTTGCTAGCACCTCTGCTCTCACGCTCTCCACTCACTGTAGTGTGATGGGGAAAATGAGTTTGGTCTCCTCGTTTTAAAACCTACACCCCTTCTCTTTGACCAAATCGTCTGTGTTATACGACAGAGCAATATGAAGGAGCAAAAATGCAAATGTGAAGCAGGTGAAATGATGACGCAGTGGAGAAATCGTCTGAGTGAAACGCAGACTGCTTTATCCACTGCGTCGTCATTTCACCTACTTCACATTTGTGTTTTTGCTCCTTCATGTTGCTCTGTCGTTTTACTCCTTGTGCTTCCAACATATGATGTCGTTTTTGCTTCATTCTAGCTGTTGTATTTTCATGCTTAACTTGTTTCCCATTTATTTTCTATTTGTTGCTCCATTAATTAGACATGCATGGGACATGCAATTTCCATGCTAAGCTTCTCTTTTTTTACTTCTTTGCTATGAGCAATTGATATTTTTTTCTTGTCTCCTTCTTGCTCTAATTTTCTCTATCTCATTTCACAAAGACAAGTGAAAATTAATCTTCAAAAAATGGCTCAAATATAATGCTTTCGACTCACTTTAATTTCTTTCCTTCCAAATAGTACCTAAAATCACATATGAATTAAAGTGAGTATCTTAAGCAATTTCATGTCAATAATTGCTAAGTGTAAATAATTAAATGCATTAACAATTAAACACATATCACTTATAAAAGAATCAGTGCTTTTTTCTTTTAGAGAAGGTTGCAACGTGATGTTCGTAAGTTTGTAAGGAAATGTGATGTTTATACAAAAAACAAGTATGAAACTGTAGCTTCTCTATGTTTAATGCAACCTCTTCCTATTCCTCATCAGACATGGACAGTTATCAGTATTGATTTTGTTGAAGGCCTACCATCATCAGACAAATTTTCAGTTATTTTCACAGTAGTTGGATCACTTGAGCAAATATGCTCATTTCATGCCTTTACACCATCCATATATTGCTGAAAAATTTGCCCGAACGTTTATGGATAAGGTTTTCAAATTACATGGTATGCCTTATACGATTGTAAGTGACAAGGATGTTATTTTTACTAGTCAGTTCTGGACGACCTTGTTTCGTTTACAAGGTGTTACACTCCAATTTTTATGGCTTACTATCCGCAATCCAATGGACAGGCCGAGGTGTTAAATCACACTCTTAAGATGTATCTAAGGTATATGACATCGAACTGCCCTGCTCATTGGAGTCGTTGGCTGTCGCTGGCAGCATAGTGGTATAATACCACCTTTTATTTGACCATTCAAATTACACCTTTTCAGGTTGTATATGGATATCCACCTTTTGTCTACAACCTATATATGGCAGGGATTCTGTGGTATTAGCAGTTTACAACGTGCTCAACATCGGATGAAGCAATTAGCTTATCGACGTCGTACTGAGTGTGTCTTTGAGGTGGGTGAGGTCATGTATTTAAAATTACATCCATAGCGTCAGAATAGTGTTCAGCATTGTGTTTCTCATAAATTAGCTGCTTTGTTCTACGGGCCATTCAAGGTGGTGAAGAAGGTGGGCTTTGTAGCTTATACTCTAAAATTACCAGCTGATTGTAGGATTCATCCTACGTTTCATGTGTCGCAACTGAAGCATCGAGTGTTAGATGCCATGTTGTTATCTCTAGTTTTGCCTTCTTCCTTCTCTTCAGTGCTCCGTACTCTAGTGGCTATTCTCGATCGTCGTTTGGTTAATCGTCATAATAAGCCTGCTGTACAGATATTGGTAGAATGGTCTCCGTCGAAGGATAATGATGTCTCCTAAGAATTTCTTTATGACATTCAACAACGTTTTCCTACGGTTAACATTCCGGACAAGGTTCTTGAGAGTGAGGGAATTGACATAGACGTTTAAGGAAGATGATGTAAATGGTGTAGTATTGGAGCAGATGTTACAAAATGGTGAGGGAGTTGAGTAATGCAAGAAAATGCGACGTAGTTTAGTGATTAGTAATAATACGTAGTCGTGTAAAGTGGAGTCAAGATTTAACGAGATTAGTTGATTGCTAATGGTTGTAGTAGTAGTTGATATAGCCGTTGTAGGAGAAAAGGAGGGTAATGATCGTATAACTGAATTTTCGATTGTATAAATAAATTTTCTCTCTAAGTACTTATCTCTTCTACTCAGCTCCAGTTTTCTTTCTTCCTACTTACGTTTTCTAGAAATGGCCAACCCTAGAATAATCTTTTGAACTACAGTAAAACTTGTATCAATATACATCACCATAGCATCATTGGCATTTGCCATGACACAGAGAGAGAGAGAGAGAGAGGGAGACTAACACTGGTGGTGCAAATGAATGATAACAATAAAATATGAAATTTTATTCAAGTAGTGAAGTTGAAAGTTACAAGGCAATGGAGATCATAATACTGGGAGAAGGGGAAAGGAGTCAAACAAGAAGAAAAATAGAAACAAGGTTTACAACTTTATGAACAATACCCATCTTAGAAACCATCTCACTCAAAAAAATTGAGCACTCATATGGGAAAAGGGATTAGTATGATTCTTGAGATGAAATCAGCCAATCACAACTAGATTTTGATACTCTTAGCCAAAATATAAATACTTCAGGGTTTATGACACTATCACCGTCTAAGAAATAACTTCAACAAATTTTTGGAGAAGCCAGTCATAAGTACAACTCCCTTCTTCAACCAAGACCTGGGCATAGTCTTTGAATCTTTTGGCTTCCAGGATATTATTTTAGAGATCTCAGTGCTAAAACTCTTCTTTCACTGCAACAAAAAAGACATTAAATAACAAAGAAAAGCCTAGCTAAAAATATATGAAAATAAAGTAACGTTGCTATAAGTATAAGGCAACAAAAGTTTTTGATTATTCAACACAATGAATAATATTACTTTAAGTTTTAACTAAGCCAACAAAATAATTACAAATTATAACAACAATGTTGAATGGATATAGCAATATTTTGAGTCTTTATAAGGTAATAAATTGATTTTTTTTAGGCAACAATACCTAACAACAAATGTAACATTTTATTATTTCATTACCAATAACATGTTAATATAAAACTAGACCCTTATCATTGAGTAGGCAACATCCATAAATACATCAATGTTCGTTAAGATAAAAATCTGTAGTATTCAAAGTAGCTATATATACATTAATGTACATCCTTAAATATGTATTGCCAAATGTCAACAACCTAAAAACGACATTTATATATGTTATCATATAGTTTATATGCACCTGTGATGTTTAACCTTTAACATATCCAAAAATACAATAAGTAAATATGCACCTATGTTATCTTCCTCTAGTCCATGCAGAATATAAGTGCTTTAACTAAAATACATAATAAAACCAATATATATAAGCATTCCAAAATTCTTCACCAAGTACCCCCTTTTTCAATCCTAATCATCATCTTCTCAAAAATAGAAGTAGATTAAAATTATTCTAAAACCACTATGCTCATAAGCATATTGATATATTGAAAAAATAAAACACTAACTACTTTATTGTGACCTATCTTTAATCAAGACAATTAACGTAGTTCAAAAATTAACAACTAAATGATTTAGTTCTTTTTGTGAAAAAAGTCAAAAGGCATGAACATTTCAACCCGGCCACACTAGGTTCACTAGATTTGTAAATGGGAAAATAGGCAATTAATCTTAATAGAAAAGATAACAAGATGCTATATAACAATAACGAATTGAGGAACTTTTTCACCTAATATTCTTTATATTGATATGTATCATTTGGTGGAATAGAATATTTCATTCTTGATTGACTAGGTGCAATGAATTTACAAAACATGTCTATGTTAGTAGTGTTAGCTTGCCTATGCTGAGATTGAGTGAGAGAGAACATTTGTGGCATCATTTCTTTTATGTCTGCTTTATCTTGTTCTAGTTGCTCATAAGTAGTAGGATTGATTCTCATAATAATAAATAAAATAAAAAATATGTATAAAATTTTCGAGTCCAAAATAAATGTTCGATAGTAAGTTAATCGATTAATTCAATAAGCAATGGTAGTTAGCATTCGATTTCGTTGATATTATGCAACGAATCCAATTCAATTCTTTACTTACTTTTTCTTTTTAAATCATTTTTTTTCAAGGGGTGAATTTTCAAGTTCAATTATCTCATTTTCAAAATATCAAGTGGATGAATAAAAAGGCTTTTAGAAGCCTTTCATTTGTCTATCATTATAGACAATACTATCCCTATTGGCTTTTCATTTCCAAGCATTCAACTTTTTCTTGTTCTAATTAATTTCTCTTTCTCTCCTTTTCAACTTCTACTTGCTAGTTCATCTCTTCTTCTAATGCAATCTTGATGGACTGTAGATATTGATTAGGAACTTTGTACAAGGCATCACTCACTATATTATTTCCTTTCATGTTAGATAATTTCACACCGCTTCTAAATAATTTATTACGATCAGTCCTTATCACTCCCATATCAACCACAACTTCATCAAGCTTTTGACTATACTTTTCTTTTTGCACTTATTCAATGCGAGCCTACAAAAGAAAGTATTGTGTTACTTATATTGACATATGTAACGTGTGGTCCTATGTATTTGGGACCTTTTAGGTAACTCTATTGGAATTATATATTGTACTAAGGACTTTTTGAATATTCCCATGTATAATATCTTTTATATTGATGATCTTTTAGAAAACTCCATAAGTAGTGTCTTTTATATTAATGACTTATAGAAAATGCCATATGCAAATGTCTATTTTTGTTTTTAACTAAATTGTCAAACACATATGATACTCTATTTTGTTAATACAACATATGGTGGGAGTTATCTGTAATGCAACCTTAATTTAGAACATCCATTTTATGAATATATTATTTTAGAAACAGCATTACATTGTAACATACAAATTAAATAAAGATTTAGCTCCTTTTAATTAATTTAGGAAATAAAGTTCATATGTTTTACTATCCGTTACAACTACTCATATATATACTCTAGATAGCTCATTTTAATTGCTTGTACATATGTATATTAATGATAGCACCAGAAAAAAAATCTAAGACAAGATCATCAAATTTTATACTTAATTAAGTTTAACATCATCTCCCTTATGTTCATTACGAATTTTTAATGTATTCAATTCTTAAAAAGCAATAATAATTTAAAAAAATTTTAACATATTTATCTTAAGTCATTTATAAAATTTACAATTTTTGGAGTAAATTTTTTTATATACAACTTAAAGAAATTGTAACATTCCTTTTCGTGCTATAAATGACAAAATTAGTTATTGTTTTATTAATAATGTTCCTTTCTTAAAATAAATTGAACTGTGCATAGAGTTTATCCTATATCTTAGGACATTTAAGGAATCTGTTTATAGAATTCTTTCTTGTCCAAGAAGTTTGTAAAAAGCCTCCAACCTATACTTATAATATATGTGGACATGTTATTATACACTTGTTGTTATCGATGTAGATGATTCCATAGAGCAATACTTAATGATACCTATAATATAGATTCAAAGGGAGAAAAACCATTTCATTCTTTTAATACTAGAATTTCCTTTTTATAATTTTTTTCAATGTATTCAAGAGTGTTTTACATAATATTTTTTTGCTATATATGTTAAAGTACATAAGTCTTGGCTAGAGAAATCATTTCTCAATGTAACAACTTGGTTCGACAGTACTAAAAAGTGCTGGAGGTTACTAAGGCCTTATGCATCAAATTCCAACTAGAAATAAACTCATTCAACCGTTAAGGATTAATCATCATATTTTGGATAACTTGCATCATAATAGAATCAGCGGAGATAGTTTAATCCATTAGGTGATTAAGATGAACATTTATAATTCGAATTTGAGGCTCGGATACAATATTAATATTAATGTTTGTATGGTGAGGGAAAATTTTGTACAGTACTTAAAAATAAAAGTTAGGATTAATTATTTATTGAAGTTGAATTATCAAAATTCTGAATGATATAAGATTTGAGACGTTATTACTAAGAATATAATGTGTTTGCTATTGCATAAGCTTAATTATTGTGATAAGATCTCTTCCATTTTATTTAATACAATTAAAAAATTTTCAATCATCTCTCCAAGTTGTTTCCTAAAGTCCCGACAGCTACCAAGTTATATCTCAATATCGTCTTCCAAAAGTTTTTTCATGCACTATCAAGTTGGACAACAAAAGGCTGGCTTTCTAGGCAAACCCTTATGTTTTGATGATAATACAGTGAAAAGGAAGATGATAAGTTATGCTAAAATTTGCATTAATATGGAACTCTCAAATGATTTATCATAAGTTATCCCAATTATGAGATTAGGACTTGATGGATCTCTATACGAGGATAACGTGTCAGTCAAATACCAATGGAAGCCCTCACTTACTTCTTAAGGTAAAAGATGGATTCCTACAAGGTAAAACTTTCCAAAGGGGCGATTATGAGGAGCTAATGGGTGATGAGACTATCAATCAAGAGGCTGGACTGATTAAGGAATCTATCCCTTGCTATAACACAACTGTAAAACATAAGGAAAATGATATAGCAACTGCTGGAAAAGAGGTATTTATTGCAACTGATGGCGGAAAAGAGGTATTTGTTAAAGCTAATGGTGGAAAAGAGGTATTTGTTAAAGCTATAGGGCTAGCTGCTGATAGTAAATCAATTATTATGGATGATACTTCTAGAGAGGAGACTACTATGGATGAATAACCAACTAACTCTAACAACCCTCCCAATGGTCTTGATCAAATGGTTAACAACTCTCCACCGTCTAATGACAATAAGGACGATAATCCTCTTATTGGGGAATTTTTGACAGCTACCAAAACGAAATCTAATAAGAGAAAAAGTAAGGGCTCCAAAAATAAGATCTTTTGATTTATGAAAGTCATTGCGTGGAATGTGAGAAGGATCAATTGCCCTAAAAAGCTCTCTACTTTAAGGGATTTTTTCTATAACACAAAACCATGAATTTTTTCTCTTTTTGAAACCAAAACTAGACTTGAGAATAATAGACTTCTTAATAAACTGAGCTCTAGGTGGAAATTTATCTCCAACCGTCAAGCTCATAGGTTTAGGAGAATCATTATTGGATATAACCCTTCTTTGGTGGATGTCCACGTTTTTAGGACAAAGATGCAAGTTATTCACCTAAAATCTAAACTTCTTTAAGTAAATGTTGATTTCTTTTCCTCTTTTATCTATGGTGCTAATTATGTTTTCCAAAGGAAACTTTTATGAGACAGCTTATCAGAGTTCTAGAAGATAGTGAATAGACCTTGGCTTATATATGGAGATTTCAATTATACCTTACATAGAATTGAATATGAGAGAAACTACATATTGAGAAACTTCTCATCTGAATTCAATGACTGTGTGGGTAAATTGGAATTTTTTGACTTAAAGTCTTAGAGTCATTTCTACACTTAGAGCAACAAACAGGCTGATAGATGGGCTTAAGAAAAAAAACTAGATTGTACATTGCTAAACCAAGAATGGATTGCACAGTTTCCTAATAATGTATCTACTTTCCTGGATCCATTATCCTTAGATCATACGCCTATAAAGATATAGAATCTCTTTCAAAGCCAAGGTAAAAGAGGTCCTTTCAGGTTTAACAATCTTTTGATTGATAATGATGGATTTACATAGGCTCTCTAGAAGGGTTTGGAGGTTCCAATTGAGGGAACACACCAATTCATTTGTGTTTAAAAGCTTAAGTCTATACAAATGGAGATGAAAAGCATTATGAGCAAAAAAACTTCATCAACACAACTAGTTGTTGCTAAAGTTAAAGAAGAATTGGAAGTTGTACAAGATAAGCATGCTTAAGATCCTGCTAATTCTATCTTATTGAGTACTAAGAAGCCTACTTTGAGGTCTTGTTTACCAAAAGCCATGGATCATGATAACCTTATGGAACAACGGACCAAAGTCAACTGGCTACAAGATGGTGAAAGGTGCTCTAAATTCTTGTGAAAGGTACTCTAAATTCTTCTTTAACTCTATTTTAACAAGGAAAAATGCAACTAGAATTTATTCCCTTAAGCTTCAAGATGGAGAGGAAATTACTCAACAAAAAGACCTTCTAATGGAAGCCGAGAGATACTTTAAAAGCTTTTATGGCTATTCATATACTCAAACAACTACTACTCTTCTTTGCTCCTTCATTCAACAGATGATCTCTTAAGAGCAAGCTGCAGCACTCATTAAACTAGTGGAGGACAAAGAGATAGAAGAGGCGATTTTTCAAATGCATCCTCATAAATCTCCTAGACTTGATGATTTAATGGCTACTTCTTTCAAAAGACCTAGGAAGAAACTGACCCTATGGTAAAGAGAACAGTCTTGAAATTTTGCTCGAGCGGAATATTACTGAAAGCGATCAATAAAACTCATATTTGCTCGATTCCTAAACCTCCTGCCCTTCTTCCTTCGAAGACTTCAAGCCTATTGCATTCACCAACTTCATTTAAAAGGTAATTTCTAAAGTTTTAGCAAACAGGCTGAAGCTTGTCTTGGATTCATTGATCTCTGATAATCAAAGTGTCTTTTTACATGGTCGAAAGATTGGGGATAATATCTCTATTGTTCAAGAACTGATGAAACGATATTAGAGGAAGAATACCCCTCCTAATTGTATCATAAAAGTGGATTTCAAGAAGGCTTTTGATAATGTAGAATGGGACTTTATCCTTCAGACTCTGAGGTTTTTGGGTTTTCAAAATGTGTTTGTTAGATGGGTTGAGGCCTAAATTACCACTCCATCTTGCTTTGTTTTTGTTAATGGTATGCCAACTGATACCTTCAAGAGTGCTAGAGGACTGAGACAAGGAGATATCATCTCCCCTTATCTCTTTATCATATGAATGGAGGTTCTAAGTCAACTGATTCTTTAGAAGGTGGGTAATAGCAAGGACTACAAATTTCATAGCAAGTGCAAAAGAGTTGGGCATAGCAAGGACTACAAATTTCATAGCAAGTGCAAGAGAGTAGGGCTTATTAATTTATGCTTTGCGAATGACCTTTTGCTTTTTTCCAAGGCCCATGGTAAATCTATTGAATTGCTCATCTCGACTCTATCTTTATTCAAAGACCTCTCAAATTTAGAGGTAAATCTCAGGAAAAGCCATTTCATTCTGGCTGCCAGTGTAACTATGATGGAAAATAGAATCTCTTTAGTCATACAAGAAGCTAGCTCCTTTAACTTATCTGGACCTACCCATTACTACAAAAAGGATACAATTCTCTAAATGCTTTCCCTTGATAGAAAAATGTAGAGAAGATTGAGTATGTTGTCTAACAAGGTTCTCTATTTTGGTGGGAGATTTCAACTCATCAAATCCATTCTGAATTCCCTTTATGTTTACTAGTCCTTCAACATATCCTTAGCCAAAGGAGTCATTAAAACCATCAAGAAGCTATTTAGAAGATTTTTGTGGGGAAACTTAAACTCAGATGACCAATTTGCTAAAGTTAAATGGACATAAGTATGCAAAAGAAAAGAAGAGGGCAGTCTAGGATTGACCTCTATTGACAACTTTAATAGATCAGCCTTGATTAAAAATCTATGGAGCATCCTATTGGATAAGGAATCTCTATGGATTCGATGGCTACATAGCTATATCCATAAAGAATTTAGCCTTTGGTCTATTCCTCTAAAACCTTTCTTTTCTTGGTCCTTGATTTAACTTTTGAAGTTAAGACCTATCTTAGAACCTTTGTTGTTTTGTAAGGTTGGAAATGGAGAAAATACTTATTTTTGGTGTGATAATTGGATTGGTAAAGGTCCCCTTATTAGAATTCCTTAAGCTCTTCAGTATTTGAATGGACTTTCGATCAACTTGAAACTGAATTCCATCATTCTAAGGGGCCAATGGAACATTCCATTGGAATTACAGCACCTCACTCCTAAGTACCATCCTAACTTGGGAAGAAATGACATATTCCTATGTATTAATCTACCTCTAAACATCTTCAACATTTTGAAATTCAGAAATTGGCAGAATCAGAATAATCTAAGGCAAATCTGGTTTCCTATTATTTGACACAAGTCAGTCATGCCTAGATACTCCATTCTTCTGTGACTTACTGTGCTGAATAAACTAAGCATAACGAACAGAATGCACTATATTTCTTCTAATTCTACTTGTGTCCTTTGTGAGATAGAGGAAGAATCAAGAAACCACTTATTTTTCCTCTGTCCTTTCTCCCAGTTTATATGGGAGAAGATCCAGGAGTTGTGTCTTATCTTTAATGCAGGTACCACCTTCATGGAAACTTTTTTTTGGCTTCTGAACCTTAACCATGCTTATAACTACAATAAGCAGATATATATCATCTCCTTCCTCTCCTCTATCAAGGAGACTTAGCGAGAAAGAAACATCGGGCATTTTCATAATATTAACCTTAAAAGTGAGGTTCTCTACTCTCTAATTGGTGGAATCAGAAAGAAACTCCTTTGTAATCTAAGATCTGAAAGAGTCTGCCCTAATTTGGCCTCATCGTGGAGAATCAACTAATATATTGACGGGGCAAACAATCTCATGACATAGTAGATCCATAAATTTTTGCAATAAAGTACCAAGTAGACGAGAGCGACGATCCTGGTAAGCCGCAAATCGTCTAGAGTTCTCCCCTTTTTTTGATGTGTAGTGCAAGAACATAGGCTCTGAACACAAACATTGTTCTATGTAACACAAGAACAACTTCTAATCCAAGAGTGGTGAGGACGACCAACACGAAACTCTAAAGATCAACTATCGACTGGAGCATCTCGTCTGGAAAGCAATGAATGCTTCTCTATCCAATCCCTAATTTGGTTGGGTTTAGTGAATGGGGTAAGATGCGATTTGCGCTTACCCCCATTTTGGTCAAACAATCCGTTTTAATGTTTTTTTTATTACATTAGGTATCCCAGTTTAGCCGGACTAATCCTAAGCCCCTAAGACCCCACCTCAAGAGCCCTAGAGGATGTAAATCTGGAACTCCAAGATCCCTCAGGTTCCTACGTAGCCTGTACACTTCTACGCACAATGAGCCGTTACATACTTGATTGGTCAATTGCTGATTGATCGCTGACCCTGCTCAGCATCAGTGTAACACCTCCTTTACCCTAAGGTACGCACCGGGACTCCCGTGGGTCATTCCGGTACATATCCTATGATAATAGAGCGCTACGTGCGACCACTACAATTACTCCACATGGCATCATATCAATTTGAATAATTAAAGCAGTGATTGGAAAACACAATATTTCAAAACCAAACTTTTCCTCATTTCATTGATCAAAACAAAAGTCTGTACATCAGTCATACTGTAATATCTGTACAACAATCCCAAAAGC
>JANIIA010000191.1:27443619-27459874 GCA_027478495.1 Erythroxylum alaternifolium | reverse complement strand
ATTCCAAGAGGGGTTTCACACCTACTAGACATGGAATCAAACTTTCAAAGGAGCAAGCACCTAAGACCCAAGAGGAGTTTGAACGCATGTGCAACATTCCATATGCTTCGGCGGTTGGAAGTTTAGTGTATGTTATGCTTTGCATTAGACTGGATATATGTTATGCAGTGGGACTGGTAAACAGATTCCAGTCTAATCCAGGAATGGAGAATTGGACTGTCGTCAAGTGCATACTGAAGTATCTTCATAAGATGAAGAACTTAATGCTTGTTTACTCTGTAAATGACCTTATTCTAATAGGATATAGATTTCGATTTCCAATTAGAAGCTGATTCAAGGAAAACAACTTTTGGTTCTATATTTACTTTAGGAGATGGAGCCGTAGTCTGAAGGAGTGTCAAGCAATCTTGTGTTGCTGATTCGACTATGGAGGCTAAGTATGATACCACTTGTGAAGCAGCAAAGAAAGCAGTCTGGCTCTGCAAGTTCTTAAAGGATTTGGAGGTGGTTCCTGATGCAGAAAAAGCCATTACACTTTATTGTGATAATAGTGGGACAGTGGCTAATTCTTAAGAACCTCGGAACCACAAAGCCGCCAAACACATTGAGAGAAAGTATCATGTCATAAGGGAGATAATACAACGTGGTGAGGAGGATGTGGTAAAGATTCCCACATATCAAAACCTTGTTGACCCATTCACGAAGACACTGTCACAGAAGAGCTTCGAGGGTCACCTAGAAGGAATGGGAATAAGGGATATGTCAAACTTGCTTTAGGGAAAGTGGGAGATTGTTAGGCTTATGTAAATATAGTGCCCTAGAACGCAAGTGTATTTACATATAACTTAATCTTCTTCCAGTTACAATATTGTAATGAAAATATTTATTATTAATAAAACAAAAGAGTTTGGTTTTATTTATATAAGCATAATATAACTAGTCATAAGGTACCAAGGTTCTTTTGTAGATAATATACATATACATGGAGATGTATGGGAAACATGTATATTATTAGAATCTAAATTAATTGATTCACAGTCGAATAATCAAGTTGATCGCTTGATTACGGTTTAAACTGTAGTGTTACGATTTACCTCCGTATAAGTAAAGTGGTTTACTTCAAGGACATGGTGAGTTTCAAATCATGATAGTAGTTAACTATTAGTAATAGCACTATTAAATGAATCTGAAATCGCGTATGTTTTTAAAGAATAAAGTAGGTCGTTACTTTAATCTTAAAACATACACCTTAGCATTCGTTTATTACGAACCACAGTATTAATCAGTGGTGAACTCGTGTGTTTCGTTATAATTCTTGATATGATTGGAATGGATTTTTACAGGGTATCAATCCAGTGTCCGCATGTTGGAATTATTAATTGAAACCTACATCAGGGAACATTCATTCAAATAAAGAGCTTATAGTGATATCATCACTTCTAGATATTTTACGGAGATTGGTAATTAAAGTGACGCCAGTAGTTTAATGAACTAGCCACCCATCAAATCTTACCACTAAGATTAGATCTTGTGTGTTAATTACCATGTAGAGTGAAACGGGAGATCTAGAACGAAAAACTAACATAAGGGCAAAACAGTAATTTTACCCTTTATTGTGCGGGTGGCTATAATATGGTTCATAACAGAGTTTGCGATTGGACATCGAATTAATTATTTTGAAACACATATTCTCATAATTTTAAATAATTCAAGAGTTCAACCAATTTTCATTAGTGGAATGACATTTGGTTAATAAATTGGAATTAATTCTAATGAGATTAAATTAATTCTGAGCTTATTGGAGCTTGAATTGTTTAAGTCTAATTAGATTCTCCATTTGGCTTTTGGGAAGGTTATCAAGGAAAGCAAGAATAATAAAAGAAGCTTACCAGAAAGAAAATGGGACAGAAAGGAGAGAACTGACAAAATTGGATTCGGGCCAATAAGATCGGAATAATTTAATTAAGAGTTAATTAAATTAGGTCTTAAGCCTATAATTAAATATTGGGCTTACACTAATTAATTGTTAATTATAAGCCTAAAAGAACTTGTAATATTGGGCTGGATTTTGATTTAATTAATTAGATTAATTGAATTAAAATCTGAATCATCAAACATTAAATGGTTTAATGGCTAATTAAAGAATAAAGTTTGCGTTTTCTCTTCATTAAAAGGTTAATGGATGGTCTTTAAAGATGAAAGGTAACGTACAAGTGTTGGCTTTGGAATGACTCTTTTCAATTAGCTTTGACCAAATGTTCATTTGATGATGCATGTACCGAAGAAGTGATAGCTCTTTTGAGTTTCTATGGTAAAGAATGGGTTCTCTCCCAAGCTTAGGTCTTTTTACAAAGAATACGTGTACAACTCATTTTGCATGCATGTCTTTTAGCATGTGATGCTAAATGAACGTGCATGGCTTTCATCCAGTCACTCCCATCATTAAATGTTTTTGATGGCTTGTTTTAAAGGCATAAACGTACAGCTCTTTCGGTTGGCTATCAAAATGAAGTGGTGCGTTTTGTTTAGTCTTCATTTTCTCAAAAACCGAATGGACATAGCAAAGTGATGCAGCTCATTTAACATTCTTCTAAATGATGGTGTACGTTTGGCTTTTGCTATCGACATCCTCTCCAAACCAATCGACCATAGAAAAAGAAAATTTTGTCTCTCTCCAAGCTCTACACATCATCGGCAATAGCAAAGAAAATGAGTTCTCACTGTTCCACTTTGATCTAGCCGAATATAAGAAAATAAAACAACCTCCAATTATTTTCTTTTCCTTTCCCACAATAGGATTCTGATAACTAAATTGTTCAAAGAGAGCAAGTGGTAGATCGGATTGGTTGAGAACACAACAACGGAGAGTTGAAACTGTAGCGAGGAGTCGGTAATATTCCGATCTTGCTCTTATTTTATTTATTTCTCGTATGTCATATCATGTATGGATTAAAAATATATTAATTTGGCGTTTACGCTTCCGCTGTGTTTTGATTTCCGAAAAAAAATTTTAAAATCTGCCATTTAGCCAAACCAAGCATTTTTTTTTTTTATCCAACAATCGTGGCTTCATATATGTCTACAAATACTTCTCTTTCATACATAAAGAAGTGTTTTATGAACATGTTGGATCTTACATGCTATTAAGCAACACAATTATAATACCATGTTTGATTTTCTTATCGAATGGCCCCTCCGTGATTAATACTAACTTTGAGATAAATATGTTTTTAGTCTCTAATTTAATGTCATTTTCTATTTCACTTCGTTAATTACTAAATCTATTTCTTTCTACGTAGGATTCTGATCAAAACTATGTTCATCCTCGTTAACTTTTCAACATTTGGTTAACTTTTTTTTTAATGGAGGAATCCGCAATTGTTATCATTTTGATGCATACAGGATAAATCTCCAGACTGATGCAATAGCCTGCAAATCATACCAATTGGATACTCCTCACTAGGCAAGCCCTATACGACAAGCTCGATCAAGAAAGTGTAAGTAGGGGGATTCGAACACAGAACCTTTTGGGCCCATTATCTCCCCTACTCTACCAACTCGACCACCTCTAGGGAGAAACATTTGGTTAACGTTTACCAACATATTTGTATTAACATAAAACATATATCAACGAATGAGTAGCTAAACTAAACATACAGAAGAAGAGAGGAAACAGACCTACACCGTAAGTGAAACAAGGCTAAGTACAAAAGCATCACAAAAAGCATAGAAAAGCACACATAAAATGGAGCATCGGTTTTGAAGTGATAATCATGTGAATAAACTTTCCAATCCTTTGCGTGCTATTCCAGATTTAACTAAAATGAATGTAGTATAAATGAGTACATAATTCAAATCCTGCAACAAGTTTCTAGGTCCGAAGTCTCCAGATTGAGACAGGCTCATCATGTAAATATCAAAGACTCTAATAAATACGTGCACGTGTGTGGTATTAACTCTTAGAAAACGACCTTTCTGAGTGACCCTCTTCCCGTGTCTCCATGACTAAACCCTCGTAGACATGGAAATACATAAATAGGATGAGCAAATCAGTCTTCGTCATTTATCTGTACGACGCTGAGCTATATCCCTTCTACCTTAGAGAATGACGTATAATGGCCATGTGCATTCATACACCGCAAAGCAACATTTATGAGATCGAGAAGTCAGGACCCCACAGAGGGAGAACAACATGAAGCTTCTGCCCGATTTTGATAGATTAGAAATAATTATACCATGGAATTTAGCAGCCCAGTCTCCTGTTTACGCCGCAAATTATCTATTAGAGAGGAACAGCATCATGAGGATGTTTTGTAGGAAAGATCATCATAGTTTTTTTTTACCATTAAGGCCTTCTTTAACACCTAATAAGCTTCACTTCTTTCATTATGAAAATGAGGAAGAAATTTTGAGCAGGGAGGGTAAATATGGCCGAGGATTTTGGCCTAAGAATGCCAGAATCGCCAGACCTTGCTCTGCTAACGGCGGCAAGCAACATCTTTTTACAAGAAGCTAGGCTGGCTAAATCGTATTAGGGGTTTATTTATATTATACTTAAAATAACCAAAAAAAATTGAGTCTTTATGGAAATCGAGGGTTTACAGAAATTATGTAGTAACTATGGATTAAAATTGAAGAAGAAGAATGCCATAATTAGTGAGCTTATTTTTTACATAGTGTAGTGATTGTTACATTATCAATTGATTATCTACATCTATCAAATTAGAATTAACTCAGCGCTCTGCTACGTTTTTTTCTAATTCAATAAATATTTTATATTTATTTAAATTGATATAATTAATTATAAAATCTTATTATTTTATTAATATGATTATATAAATTTTTTTGTAATATATGTGTCTTTATTATATTTTATTTAAAATACTATATTATTAAATATTATAAAGGATTTATACCAAATTAGTAAGTATCACATTCTATAGATATAAATTCTAAATTTACAAATTTTATAATGAATAAGAAAATACTAACTTTATATTAAATAATTCCATTTTGTAGAGAAAGTTGGAACAAATGAATTTTATCAACTTTTCCCATAGAGCCCAACTTGCAAAATATAAGAAATTGAATAAATGATCATTCTTTTTAAAACATGTAATTAATAAAAATTATTTAATAATAAAATTTATATGAAAAATATTTTAATAATAGTCTTCTCTTCACTCTTTTACAAAATTCAATACTTTTTTCGGTTGTAGAGACCAAAATAATATTTATAGATATAATGAAGAAAATTTAAGAATCACTAAACAAATTAAACTAATCACAGTGTACATTTCAAAAGACATGTAACAAGTCTAAAGTAATTGCATCATAAATTAAAAATACATATCTAAAAAGTTCGACACACTTCTTACACAGCATAAATATCTTATTATAACAATCTTTGAGATATATGATAATGATGTTTGAAATCCATTTTCATTTCTTATAAATGGATGTATGTTTTGAAAAACATGTAAAAAGTCTAAAAGAATTACATCATAAATTTAAACTACGTATCAAAAAGTACAATTCTTATATAATTATAGCAATTTTTGAGAAACATGATGATAATGTTTGAAGTCCATTTCATTTCTTGTAATGGATGATATCTAATTAAATGGATGTATATTTTGAAAAACATGTAAAATGTCTAAAACAATTACATATATAAAATGTTCAATACAATTCTTACAAGGCATGAATATGTAATTATAACAATCTTTGCAATACATGATGATAATGGTTGAAGTCCATTTCATGTCTTATAAATCGATGATATCTTTTACTTTTATGTTATTATAATAAATATATGCTTTTTATAAATTTAAATTTAACAATTCAGACATAAGAAGAAAAATTATAATAATATTATCATAAGTACATATTTTACTAACTATGATGATTTTATCATAAATACATATTGCAAATGTTTTTATATCATATTTTATTTTTGTATGACAAATTTTTTATAAAATGGTAACTTTTTTCATCATACTGCCGTACATGCATATATTTATAATAATAATTTCTTTTATATCCATTTATACATTATGATTATAAAGATATTAATTCTAATATGCATGTTTAAATAATGCCTATATATGTATTACTTCAGTATGACAAAAAATGAAAAAGTTTAAATGAATTGAAATCAATCACGATATCAACTCCTTTTACACATATAATTAATAGAGTGTCAAAATTTGTGGAGATGCTTTTATATACTCTAAAATAAATGTAAATTAATTTATACAATATGTTTGAAATCAAATTTACCTCTTAAAATGCATAATCAAAAAAATTTTGACTTCTATATTATGTATTAATTGTTGTAACCAAATTTTGATATTATAAAAGTTTACAAGGACAAAATAAGTAGAACTTCTTTTACTTTTTAATCCTTTTACATTATATAAGCAATCGTATTAAATATCTAAAGAAATGAATACAATTAAGGTTAATTTAAATTATTTTATCATTAAATATTATACTAGCTAGTTAATTACAGAAACTTCAAACTTATCCGTAAAATATAATTAATTAAGTGGTCGATAAATTTTCTGAAGAACAAATAACCATGTCTCATCAATTAAACATAATATCAGGTAGTGTAATATATTTATTAAAGTAAAGTAAATTATTTATGAAACATTATTAGAAAATTATAGGTGCTTTCCCATTTATCACTCATCAAATTCTAGAATAAGCAGTTCATATATAGTGAAATCCTTTTGATCACAACAAGTCCATTACTTTAGGAGCTTCATTCGCATGTAATATTTTGAAATTTCAATTTGTTGGCATTCATGCTTTATTTACTCAAATTTATTAATTACATTTATGGTTTGACTTTCTTATTAATTTATATAAAATTAATATTAGTATATTTTTTAGGTAAGGTTTGGCAATAATAAAAGCAAAACACAAATGCTTGAACTTTTAATGTTAAGTGTCCAGCCTCATTTTAAGACTTTTGGTGATCGTAGATGGTGCATAAGATCACAGTAGATATACATTAGCTTTAAAAGATAAAGAATATGTGGAAGGATCATTTGAAGATAGTAGAGTTCTTCATGGATATGAATGTATCATTCTTGGTTAATGATGCATAAGATCACAGTAGATATATATCAACTTTAAAAGATAAAGACTATGTGGAAGGATCATTTGAAGATAGTAGAGTTCTTCATGGATATGAATGTATCATTCCTAGTTAAATGTAGTCTTTTATCTTGTTAGTAGTGATGTAGATAAATCCTATTAGATAAACTCCTATTTGGATAATGATGTCATCATATTGGATAACGTGACGTAATTTGATTAGGATAAGATGTGATCTAGCTAGTTAAGTTCAGTTAGGATTTTGATTTAGCTATAAAGCCAGAGGTGCCTATAAATAGCTCATTTGAGCCTTGGTCTATGAAATAGAGATAGAAAGTGCAGCCATAATGTCCAAAAAGTGAAGAATAACAGAGAGGGGGCAAAAAGGGTTATATTCTCATCCTAAGGGGAGATCAACTTTTTCTATAAATCCTTAATGAGTTTAGTGGATTGATTTATCTATTTGTCCCGTGATTTTTGTAACATCTCGTTTCCATACTAAGGGTTAGGAAAAATGATCCTAAACTAAGATATATGAGAAAATAGCAAAGAGAGATTAGAAAATGCGTTTCATGTTTATGCATAACATAAGCATACACACATGTGACTGTTGATTTTTATGGCACACATTTCAATGATTGTACATGCACTCATTTGATAATTTCCAAGTATAAATGATTATTTTCAAGTGATTATAACATGAATTCTGGATTATATGTCTTAAAAATTGTTTTGGAAAGTATAAATAGTGATTTAGAATTTTTTGGTGAAATTTGAGAATTTTCTGAGATTTTGAGTATTTATGGACTAGAAAAATACCAAGTGGCAAGACAATTGATAAATGGTAGTAGAATTAAGTGTCAAATGGCAGCGAAAATTTTTTATAAGTGATATTAAGATTTAATGACAAGTGCCATAAAAATTGGGAGACAATTGGGTTAGAAATTGGGAGTCAAATGGACTAGTTATTAAATGTTATGGAGTATCAAAATAAGAAAATGTAAATTTCATTATTTAAGTGGCAAGTGTCATGACATAATCACTCACCAAGTATTTATTTTATTCTCCATGTTTTTAACTCTCACAATTATACACACTTAAAACATAAACATCCTATATGTCATGACACTCACCACTCACTAAGTATTTACTTTATTCTTCATATTTTTAACTCTCACGATTATACACACTTAAAACATAAACATCCTTCAATTGTTATTTTTGTTTCATTCTCTCATCTTCTTCCTTCTTATCTCCATTCACGAAACGCCCTCACCACCACTCTTTAAGTTGAAATCTTGCACCTTGCTACTCCAACAAAGATCTTTGTTATTTCTTCTTCTTAATGAAGACCCAATCTCTTCCATGTTGTTCTTGGAAGAAAATGATCGGGTAAAACTTGGAAGGAGTAGTATTTTTACATGATTTTTGAAGATCTTAAGGCTTCAACAAGTAAGTGGATATTATTCTTCATGATATGTTGAATAAAACATGTATGATGATAGTTAGAAGTTAAATGAGCATAAAATGAGGATGTTACATGTTGAAACATGAATGAGAAATTTGGGTATGTTCATGTCTTGATTTTAGGTGTATGAAGATTAATGATTCAAAAATTTATGTAGAGATGATTTAGAGATGAGTTTATAAATGAAAAATCATTAAAATGGTGTAGTAGAAAGTGCATAAATATTTGAGTGGTAAATGGAAGTTCATGTTCTGTTTTAGTGTATATTAACATGGATTTCTTTGAATGTTATAGAGATGAACTAGAATGAGTTTAAAGCCAAAGGAAAGGATAGTGTATTGTCTTAAAATGAGAAGAAGTAAGATGATAAATTAGAGACAAAGTAAAGTTGGAAATGGAGTTTAAGTGTGTGCAGAAAATTTTGATATGTAAAAGGATGTTTACTTGTTCTGTTTTTCTTGTATAATAATATGTATCTCTTTGGTTGTTTTAGAAATGAGCAAAAATGAGTTTAGAGCTAAAGAAAAAGAGTACTATGGTGTCTTGAAATGAGAAGAATTAGTGTGATAAGTTTGAGATGAAATAAAGGTGATAAAGGGAGTTAAACATGTGTAGAAATTTATGATGAATGTGTATAAGTTTGAATGTTATGTTTTTAGGTTGATGACCAAACATGTATTAAGATTTGGTTGTAAATGATATTGAGCTGAAATGGAAGTGAGAATGAAGGGGAAATAATGAGGAAATAAGTTAGAAATGATAGATATGTATAAGATGGGTGATGTAACTTGTAGGAGTTGGAAACATTAAAATTGGCCAGTAAATGTCCGTTAGGCAAACTTCATGTCCACATGTCCGTTCGGAGGGACATAAGTCTGTTGGACGGACATTCTTGGGACATTTACATAAATGTACAATTTTGACCCTTTAGATGGCAAAATCTCTATTTGGGGTCTTCACAAAAGTTGTAGAACTTAAAGTCCTCTTCGAAACTATACTTAAATTACCTTAATCTGACATCCATAGTGAAAGTTATGCCTATTGTCCCAAATCATGTACATATATAAATTGTGGATTTATCAATGATTTCCTATTATACAATTAGGCTTGAATGGAGCTTGAAATATACTTAGTTTGATGAGGAAATAAGAGATAAAAATGATTGATATGTTTAGGGTGATGATTGAGGATGTAAACATAATAATGGATTGTCGTATATCAAGTGTTCAAATATGGAATTTTGGGATGTTATGAGAATGAAGGTGAACTGTCATGGCTAATGAGATTCCATTAAAATGAATGATGAGTATTAAGTAAAGATGAATGATAAATGGGATATTTTGTGATCCTAAGAAGTTAAAATAACCTTAGTAAATGATTGAATGATGTGTATTGGGTAAGAATGAATAAGAACTTGAATATTATGTGAACTTAGAATACTAGAAAAGAAATGATGAATGATTGAATTATGTTATTTGAATGATCAAGTTCTTTAAGGTGTGAATCTAGAGTAAGCTTGACACACACAAATGATGATGTTAAAAATTAAGTAATGTGATTAAGGATAAATACCTAGAATAGTCAACATAAGCATGCATTATACATTACACCTATATATATGCTCATAATTGAATGTTTAAGTGATTATGCATTTAGTAATGTGTATGCAATGTGTATTGGATGAAGTTGATACATAGGATTGAATGTCGACGCCTAGACATTTTCAGAACATGGAAACAAATGCTAATCTAGAACATATTGTGAGTTGATCTAGATGGTCTTACTTTCATTGTTTGTTCTGTTTTGATTGAACTTCGTGAACATGAATGTGAAAGTGTAAAATTGAGCACAATTGATTGACTGAATACATATGATGCATTTCATTACATGAATGCATGACAACATAAAAGAATATTATGACCAGAGTAGCCACTGAAAAAGAGCTTAAAGCCCAAAATATGGTAAGAGCCTCTGGCTCACTATATAAAATGAGCCATGTATTCCCAATAGATAAGGGACAGTTATTAATGAGCCCGGTATCCACAATAGATACGGGATAATTACAGGCACTCGATCACAAGAATAATAATTAAAAATGAGTCTCATCAACATTGCATATGCATTTAATATATATGATTTAAACGATTGAAATAAATAGTTTGAATGATTTCTGATGTGAAATATGAATTAAGTGAACATGAAGTGTATGTGATTCAACATGTTGATTAGTGAAATGATGTTAATTACGTGATTACATGAATTAATGTGTTATATGATTAAGTGAGCCATCAAGGATGGTTTATTCACTGAGTTCGCAAAACTCACCCCAAAATTTGCAACATATTTTTCAGGCTTAGAGGAGACACTCAGTTAGACCAACTAGAGTCTAACCACTTTATTTTAGTAAGAAATAGAGGCCGGGATCAGTTGGCATCTGCATATGTTTTCTGTTATTTTTGTATTAAAGTATGTATTCTGAAAATACTGTACCATGTGTATGTGAATAATTTTGATATGTAATGACTTTATGACTGAAAGTGTTTCGAATTTCTAAAGGGCCCAAATGATTACTAAAATTCTGCAATGTGTATATTGTTTGTGACAATTGTGATTGAAATTGTTATAAATAAAATGGGTCATTAATGATTATTGGTTTTCCAAAAAATGCGTGTGATGTTTAAGAAAAAATTTGCAATTAGTTCAGTTTAATTGCTCCAGCGCTCCGCTTTCAGAAGATCTGTGTTCGAATTTCCTCGAGATGTACAGATACGTGCTCAGTGGAGGTGGGATGCTACATCCACTGCCCTATTCCTTCTCCCTCATCCCGAGACTTAGTTTCACCCCAATGATTGATCGAACTTTGCTGGCTGCTTAATATGCGACATACTGGCTTGCAAGGGGTTAAAGTTGGAAGAGACTAGAAATTTGAAATTTAGGTAGAGAGATGTAACACCCCACTCTCATCCGACACATGCCCGTACATCCGTTAGATGTTCGAGCACATTTCTGATGGAAGTGGCGCGTTAACTATATCACTTTCACCTATCTCATGGAATCTTAATTTAAAACCACGAATAACACAATGACTAGTGATTAATTCCTCATTTCATTTCACAAACAAAATGTACATTGTATCATTGCAACATCTTCCATATATGTATGATATCAAAGACCTATCAAAGTCAATAGCTTCGTTTACAAAATATGCTACATATATGAGGAATTAAACAAAAATTTTATCTAAATCCTTCAATCTAGCTAACCGACCTTTGAGTCATTTCTTCTATCCCAAAAGTAGTACTAAGCTTCTTTTAGAATGTCTTAGTATATAAGTTGCCTCTCTTGTACCTGAAAAGTCAACGTTACAATTTTGGTGAGTTTTGTTAAGTTAGTGAGTTAACGATGGTTCACTTGTATCAAATAACACAACAACTCTTATAATCACATAGTTCACATCATTTCATTTATTATCATGGAGCATCACAAAACACTTTGTTCACAATTTTCACATTTCTCATTCAACACAATTCAACAATACATTGCAATCATTCAAACATACATATCAAATGTGTATGCAATGCTCATGATACTCACATTCGCTTTTTTTTCATTATTGTGACCGAGTGCCTTTTTTACTGTCCTGTATCCATTGTGGATACCGGGCTCATTATTAACTGCCACTTATCTATTAGGGATATAGGGCTCATTATATATAGTGAGCCAGAGGCTCTTACCACATTTTGAGCTTTAAGTTCTTTTTCGCTGGCGACTCTGGTCACAATTGCCTTTATGTTATCATGCATTCATATAGTGAAATGCATCACATGTATTCAATCAATCTCTAGTGCTCAATCATTCATATTCTCATTCACATTTATCATCAAACCTTGGTCCGACATTCAACATTTAAGTTGAGTATCACTTATTCAGTCAAATTCACATTCAATGCGCACTTCCAATATGTTTTTCATGCATCAAACACCTCGGACATTTAATATCCGGAATCAACACATTCACATCACATAATAATTCAATAAAGAATCTAAACAAACAATAAATTATTGTGAGACCATCTAAGTTACTCACAATTTGCTCCAGATAGCTTATTGCCTTGATGTCTCGGCAATGTCTAGATGTGATCGCTCTAAATGCTCTTCTATATCATACAAACATACACATTTACACATTACTAATTTGCACATTCACATGAATACTCAATCATATACACATGAATATGTGTTATGTATAATGCATGTTCAGTGACAATCCCGAGTATATTTCTATAATACACATCTCATAATCAATTAACATCATCTTTTAATCATTCTTTAATACCTAACACACTTTACTCACTTTAATCGCCTGATTCATCATCAACTAGGTTCATTAAAGATCTCATTGAAGCCTAAATACATCATATGGAAGCGCCCTAGCATTAATTGATTCAAACATCAATAAAAAGACAACTCTTTTTCTTTATAAGTCTACCCACGATCGTGATGTCCCTACTACGATCATGACAGAAACTTCTAGGGCTGGCCACGATTGTGGTGGTCCTGCCATGATTGTGACAGAAACATTTTCTGGCCAGCCTACGATTGTGGGTGAGGGCCACGATCGTGGGGTGAGGGCCACAATTGTGCCCTGCACTTTCTTCCTTCATCTACAAGAATTTAACACATCTCTTGACATTAATTTCACCTAAATTTTCCATAATTCTCCTCTTTTATTACAACATCATTTCATACTAATTCGATTACTACGTTGATTGCATTAAACTCTCGAACCTTTACTCATTTGATTCACCATTTCTAACTTAATCTCATCATTCATGAAATCCTATCTCTTTCCATAATATATCTCATTCATAAAGCATCAAACAATTCATTTTCAAAACTCATCATTTCGAATTCAAAACCTCTTCATTTCTACTCAATTGCCAATGTAAAACATTCACAAAAGAAGTCACACAAGGTCATTAATCATAACCATAAAAACAGGACATCAGCATGTCCTTATATTCATCAATGTTTCAACACCCATTAAACTCCTTTTTCATCATTCATTTTTATACCTAATTCTCATTTCAAGAATACTACTCCAACACCCTTCCTATACCTTAAGTTCTCAATCTAATTCATCCACAATATAGCCTATATTTAAAATTTTCATATTCTCAAGACAAGAACACAACACATAAATTCATTCATCAATTCCTAACTTTCATTATCACACTAAAAATGGAAAATGATCTCATTTCTTCATTTTTCAACTGACAACACTCTTTCAAGCACCATTTTTATTTTTAATCATCCCAAAATCACCTATAGCATAACTCATAAATTATCATTCATCATAACACAAAATCAAGATATAAAAGAATTTACTTCTTCATCCACACATCATCATCATATTTTAACTTCCTTTTCACAATCATTCATCCCTTAATCTATCATCATAAACACTTTTTATTAAGTAACTCATAAACAACATTTACACACTAAAATTTAAAACATAATCTCTTTACTATTACAGCCTCGTTAAAGCACATATAAAACTTCATGATCAAAATAGCAATCTCAAATTACTCATCATAGATGTTTCATTCAACACTACCCATAAAGAGTAACAAGTTACTTACTTGATTTACACTTAAGCTTCTTCAAAATCACCAAGAAGCCCTAACTCCTCATGTCACACGATCATCACCTTAAAGGTGGAATTGGTTAGGTTTTCTTGTGGCAAATGAAGAAGACAACAAGGTGGAAGTAGCAAGTGAAAGGTGAGAGAAAGAGTAAACATTGATGAAGGTAAGATGGGTATCGTGAATGGAGAAGAAGAAGAATGAAGGAGATGAAGAAGATTACAAAGAGAAGAAGAAAGCAAGATACAAAACAATTAAATGGTCTTTGAAATTAAAAGAATTGTGGGTTAAGACATGGCTTGGCAAGTGACACTTGTCACTTGCCACATGTCAATTTTCTTTAGGTTTCAATTGGTCCTCTTTATTAACTAGTCCATTTATCTACAATTTCTAATCCAATTGTCACCCAACTTTTAATGACACTTGTCATTAAATCCTTATATAGTTTATAAAAAATTTCCACTGCCATTTGACTCTTATTTCTACTACCATAAACCAATTGTCTTGTCACTCGGCATTTTTCTAGTCCAAAAATACCTAAAAGTTTGGAAATTTCCTAAATTTTATAAAAAATTCTAAATCAATACTTATACATAACAATTCAATTTTCAATACATGTGAACCACAATTTATATAAAAATCACATTTATAAATCAATTATACCCAAAAAATGTCAATGAATGCATATACAATCATTTTAATGTGTGCAATATTAACACTCACATGTGTGTGTATACTATATTATACATGAGCATGAAATGGACTTTTTAACTTCTTGATAATATCTCTCATGTTCAGTATTCTAGGGTCCAACCCTTAACATGGGACATGGGATAATGGGATGTTACAAGAAAGGCAAGAGTGTTTGGAGGTTCTAAACTTAGAGAGATAAAGTAAAAATGAAAGTGAGTGAAAAAATGAATTTAGAAATGAATATATAGGTGGATAGAGGGTAAAATGGTAAATTTTGACTTTAAAAATCACATGTCCCCTTTTTAACTTGTGCCAGGCCACGGTTGTGTAATTTTTCACCAATTTTTAATATTTCTTCTTCTTTTGTTCTTCTCCACTTCCCCGAAATCACTTCTTAACTATTTATGGCCCTTTCACCTCTTTTTGCTTACTTCCTTGATCATCTAACTAATGGCAAAGTCTAATGCCTTCTTGATTTTATTTAGAAATGAATTGACATAACTATGGAATTCAACTATCTAGAAATCAAATGAAATAATATCAATTTAATAGTCTATGGTTTGCCTCTTATGTAGCACTTCTTTTAACATTGGTAGCTCGACGCTCTTCTTGTGCTCACGGTGGTTCAAATGAATCGTGTAATGGTAGCGCAATCATCAATCTTACAATTTGCAAATGTGTAACATCCCCTCACCTATGGGAAGGGTAATTTAGTAATTTGGCACGGGTTAGGAGTGTATAATATTGTATTGACATATTCATGCGTTCATATATGCACATAAGTAGCAAATAGTGAATTTTTACACATGTAAATGTTTGTACATGCATTCATGGCATATCCCGCTTTAAGTGTGAATAAATGTGTTTTATAGAAAATGTGTTTTGTGTGAATGAGAACTTGATTTGGAGAGGGTCATAGGAGTTTTCACATTTTTAGAGAATTATAGGAATTTTTCGGAATTATTTCTGGACCCGAAAAATTGTCAAGAGACAGAATAGGGGTCTATCGGTAGTAAAATTGACTGTCCAATGGCACTGGAAACTCAGGCACATGAAATTAAGAATTTTCGGAATTGAGCCATTGGAAAATTGGAGAGAAATTGAAATGAATTAGGAAGAAAATTAGTAACAAATGAGAATGTGACACATGTCACTAATTCTAGTTTAATTCATTATTAATTCTCACCTTTTAATGAGTCATCCACGACTCTTTTATCCAACCTTCTTGTATCTTCTTCTTTGCTTCTTTGACTAAAGAGTTCATTGTGTTTGAAAGTGAGAAATTGATTCTCTCCATCCGAAGGTTGCCTTCTTCTAGTTCTTCTTTGATCTTTGCTCACTTG
>JANIIA010000191.1:27404912-27416267 GCA_027478495.1 Erythroxylum alaternifolium | reverse complement strand
TGCACTTATCACTGTTCACAGATGCATGAGCATGAGATGTGCTATTCTAATTCCTCTGGTTTCCCACACTTGGACCCATTTCTCTGGTCCGACCCGTTCTCTGGAAACGGGATGTTACATGTTTGGTGGTGTTGTTCCTCATGGTTGAGATGCCTGGACATTTGCTGGCCATGAGTAAGAAATAAGTATAAGGTAGAAGGTAGAGGGAGAAGATTTTTGTTCAGTCTGTCCAATCAAGTTGTTCTTTCTTATTTATATTGTTTTTATTCGCTTCCTTTTTATCAGTCTCCTCACATGGCCTAGTTCAACCAATCTATATGAGATTTTTTCATTTAGCATTGTTTGCCAATTATATTCTTTGTTCAATGAGGTTGGTGATTAATGCTAATGAGGTTTCCTTGAATGGTAAGTCAGTTCAAGCAAATCTTATTTGGTTGGTTTTTTACACAAGTTACCTTTAGAAAACCACACAAATAGGAGATTCCTAAAAGCAATACTTCCTATTTTTGAAAGTGCTTTGTCTTGATCAATCTTATTTGGTTGGTTTTTTACACAAGTTACTTTTAGAAAACCACATAAATGGGAGATTCCTAAAAGCGATACTTCCTATTTTTGAAAATGCTCTGTCTTGATCAATTTAACCAGCTTTCATTATTTTTCAATCTTATGACAGTTCTTAAATTGTATACTTTCTCTTTATCAACAGCTTAAAATAATAAACTTCAAGGAACTTTTCTTAAGAAGGATGATCCTTAGATAACTGCTCTGATATAACAAGTAAAACTTCTAAGGTCACTTGCATTAAAAGTCAGTGCTGAGAATACAGAACAAAGTCTGGAAAATGCTTAGAAGGTATATCATGTTCTGGCTGCATAGCACTTTTCAGCATATTGTGTTTCCTATGGTGTTGTCCTCACAGGTACATGCAACAGTATTTAAAATGTTGTCTTTGATTAGACTTATTTGATGCCTATAGGTTCTGTATGTCCTCATATTAAAACATGTATACTTCAAGTTCGCTAAGATTTCCATAATCGAAGCAAAGAAAATGACAGCCTCAGACATGGTGTCCCTGAAAGTGATTTTCAGCTTGAAGATTTTAAAGACTTGATAGAGGACTTGAGAAGCATTAATGATGGAAATCACCCATCATGGAGGTAAGAAAAAGAAGATGTTATATTCAAGTCAAGGATTTATACCTTATAGAAAGTTTGTCTTGTCATTTAAATATATAAGCATTCGAATCTATATAAGTCTCCAGCCACCTCTGAGTCCTGAGAAAATAGAGGAAGCTCATATTAATTTTGGTTCACTGCAAAAAGACATTGAAACTAAGTTGCAGTCAATTCTTAATGAAGAGCAAAATAGTGAAGGTGGACGTGAGAAAGGAATCATTTCCAAGACAAGCATTGCTGAAGGTTTTTAACATTGATATGTAATTTAATGACCCTTAAAGCATTACTTGCTATGGGTGGATAGAATTTTATAGTATCATAATTGAATGTTGCTGCAATGGAGGTCTTCCCATTTTGCTATGAGCCAAGAAACAATGATGTAGTGGTTCTGCCTCATCTAGTATGGAGTTTAGCTCTCCTCTTCAAGTTGCCCCATTTTTTAGATCCTTAGTAGCCAAGATTCCCAGCCCAAAATTTCCAAAAAGTGTAAGTGACTCAACTTGTTAAGTTGTTATGATTATGAGTCCAGTTGTTTAGATAAGTGGTCAGCTTATAAAGTTTTCCTTTATCTATTTGTAGCATTAGTTGTTCATCTTTGATTGTGCTTATTTGATTTAAAAAATCTGTTCTTATGGTTGCCTACACATGATAGGATTAGTGATTTCCACAGTCATCAACATAGTTTAGTAATTATCACTGTGGCTTTAGTCTTCTTTACTATTATTGTAGAATTCTATTAGGGATAAATGATTGTTCTATGCTGAACTGTGAATCGGTTATGATGAGGAGCCTGCTAATGATCAATATATTAGTGGGATTTTATATCTCCTGATAATGGAATCATTCGCTGGAACTTCTTAAATAATTAAATCTTGCAATACCATGATAGAATTTATTAGTGTCATGGTATGTTTATCTACTGCTAAACATTGAGCCATATTAGGAAAATGTAGCATTTGCTGCTGAATCCAAGTTGAATCATCAATCTTAGAAGAATTAATTTAAAATATATAATGTTCTAGGTATTCCTAAAGATTTAGTTATCTATAGTGAATATTAATTTGATTCAAAATTGATAGATCTGAATCTTAATTGGTTAAGGATTGAGATTTTATAAATTTGTTATAACCATTGTAGGCTAATATCCCTAAGACTTGCAAGCCATAATCTATTATATATTCTCATTTTAAATTCACATTTTTATAAAATTGAGAATGGACAAAAGGAGGTAACTCCTAACAATAGAACAAGTGCAAGATTCCCTCAACCAATGTTCCTTCTAGTCATACTATTACCAAAGCATCACTCTTGGCTATATGAAATATTGTTTAGCACAGAGGTTGGTTTGTGGAAGCCATCTAGTAGTTGAGTTTTCAAGGAAACAAAGAACAAGAAATAGTTGCTATATTGGCTAAATGAACTGTCTATTATGCGTGAACAAAAACTAGAAAATGGGAAACTAAAATTAAATCTAGTGTGGCTTTATATAGCTAGCACAACATTGATTAAACAGCTAGTAGGGATGCAATACTAGGAACTACTGAATCTTTATGTTTTAATACTTTGTAGGCATCATTACCATGGAAGATGGTAAGCTAGGATTGGCAGAGTTGTAGGGAATAAGGACCTTTACCTAGGGACATTTAGTGAGTCACGTTACTCTGAAGAATCGCTTCATTTTATTAAAAGTTGTGTGATTATTGCCTCAAAAAATGTTTGGTTAGTTAAGTTGCAGATAAAGTAATAAAAGGATTTGCTTTTTTTATTTTTCTCGGCTAATTTTTTTCTTTTATGCAGCTTTAAGATTATGCAGACTATTATAAAATTATTAATTTTCTTTCTATAGGTTTGCACCTCTAAAATGAATCTAAGTGATGAGATGAACTTGGAAGATAATGTTTCTCAACTTGATAAAATTAGTGCTGAGGTTAGTTGGGTTTCTCTTTATATTGTGTAGTTATTGTGTGATTATTGTATATGGTTATCAATCTTTTTATTAGTGAATGTGAACAGTGTGAAAAAAAAAACTATGACATTTTCATTAGTTTTTGACACTAATAGATTAGCTTGTAAGAAGCATGTGGTATGAACAAAATGAGCTTGTAAGAAGCATGTGGTATGAACAAAATGAAACATGCACCTCTTATATTTATCTTGACGAATAGTTGTCTATAATAACTCTCAAATTTTAATTTTAACCCCTTAGTACTCAATATATCTAACATAATATCTAATATTAAATAGAATCTTGTCTTTATCATAACTGGATATCTGTTCACAGATTGTAAATATCTGTCAAGAAGCTAGAATGCATGTAGATCTTTACGTGATATTTCCAAAGGACTTTGAGAAAGGTTATAGAGCTAATGCAAAGAAGCTTGACACCCATTCTAATTTTACAAATGATGAAAAGTTGTTAACAGTAAAAGCACATGTAATTTACTTTTGAATTTTGAATATATTAAATGTTGAATTTTACAAGTCCTTAAGCACTATATATTATATATAAATGCAGCTTTTTGATCATTTACATTTGATAGTACGTATGCAACTAAGAAGTACATTAATATTTAAATATTTCTTTTAATGTATATATAGATGTTGCCTACATAATAATAAGAGTTTGATTTTATATTAAATAATATTGATAACGAAAGAATAAATTGTTGCTTTTATTATTACAAATTATTGTCTTAAAATTTTCACTTTGTTGTCTTAGAAAGACTTAAAAGCGTTGCAATAGTATTTAATATTATTGTTATAGTTTGAAACTAATGTATTGCTTCAGTTAAAACTTAAAACAATATTTTTTATTTTATTGTCTAATCAAAAAATTTTATTATCTTATACTTATTTCAACGCTACTTCTTGGAATGATATAAATTATATTGCTTAATAAAAAGACAACAATTGTACTTATGGTTATGTATTTGTCTGCCGCCTAAAGCACTTTTTGCTGCAATGTCAAAGTTAAACATAAGCATACGAGGAAGAGAGATCCACGATGAAGAACTGAAGAGCAGTAGACAGGCCTCATGAAATGTCCGATTGTTAGCGAGGTTTTGTTTGTATTCGCAAGTGTTGTATGGTTTTGTTTTAAACAATCAAAGACACCTAAATTTTTTAATATACTGAAGAGTTTGTGCGGTGGGCCTCAGCCACCATGTGCTCGCATGTGCTGTGTATTTCTCTGTAGGCCCACCACTTCGCTTCTTTCCGGAAATAAATGAGGCTTCTCCACATTCTTCTCTCTCACATTCCCGTATCTCTCTGAAATCCCAGAATTGTAAGGTACACTTCCTTGCATCTGCAGGGCTAGAATATATGAGAAGTACTGCATCTCCCTGTAAATCGTCCCTACGCGTTCTGAGTTTGACTACGTAATTTTCTCCTTTTCAGTACAAAGAATAGAAAGATCATATAATCTAGCAAGGTAACCTGAGGTTTTGGTGTATTACGGCTTTACGCATTACTATTATTTCATTGTTAGGTACAGTGTCGATGCCATGTTCAAAACCCTAGTTCCATTTTTTTGTAACTTGTTCGTTTCTTCTCTGGCTTCATCTCGAAATTTCACTGCTTTATTATTTGTGTCCTCTCTTGAAAGAAATAGTTGGATGTATAGACAATAATAACACTATAAAGAAAGAAAAAAAGAAGTGACAATGTTGCATTATGACGTGTAATTCATCATATTGTAGTTTGCACTTAGACTTTATGCCCTAAGAATTTTACATAGCACTATGATAAGATTCCAGCAAGCTTCCTGTAAATTGATCCATAGTTTTCCTTGTACTATCTTATTCTTTCGTAGAATGCGCGCCCCTATATCACTACAGCAGGACTTTCTCAAGAAATGGGTAAAGGGTATTCAATTATGCAGCTCCACAAAGCAGAACATGAGCGTGTTAGAGAGAAAGAAGGCAATAAAGTTATCGGCAGACATTGCCATGGCCTGTACTAGGAATCGTAGGACTAGGTGGAGTCAAGCAATCATTGCCGATGCTTCAAAGCAAGGCGATAATAAAGTCCTTGTTGGACACTTGTTAGCTCCAGAGTGCGAGATGTTGAAGAAAGTCTCCACCGAATCATCCATGCCCATGAAGATAATTCGGAGCAAGAGGATCTTGAAGAGAAGTTGCCGCGCTCGAAGATTGATGATGTCGACGACAGGACGTAAGAGATCTCAAGTGGCTCTTGCTAAATCTATTGCCACTAGAATGGTAAAAAAAAGAACACACATGTTAAAGAGTCTTGTTCCAGGAGGAGAATCAATGGATGAACTCTCCTTGATTCAGGAAGCCCTAGACTACATTAAGTCTCTACGGGATCAGGTTGTTGTAATGAGAACTCTCGCTAAGGCTAGAGGTGCAATGATTGGTAAATAGGACATCAATGGGGATCTTGTTTAATCTATCCTTCTATCTTTTAGTTCTCTGGTTAATGTTACTATTATCATCAATTTTTGTTTTCAATAGTAGTATAAGAGAAGGAAAAATGAGAGATGATGTAGCACAAATATGTACAGATAAGAATCATATTTTGAGTACTAAAACCAAGTGCATCCTTTTCTCTTTTACTTGTCCTTACTTCAGGCTTCCATGAATTCAGCTTAGCTCCTATGTTATCTATTCATCATACTACTTCCTCCTATTTTTCATGGAATAGAAGGTTGATCGATAACAGAAAGCTGAATAGATCTTAGTAACTTTTCTTGTTCCTGTCATTGTCAACTGGCTAAATATATACATATTCTGGCAAAACAGGAAAGAAATTTGGTTCATTCATGAAAGTTGTTTACCATATGAAGCATTGTTTGGACAATCGTTATATTCTTATCTACTTATTTTGATAGAAAAACTGAGAAGTTATCTGTATCATTGATATAACGTATAGGCGAGAAAATACAAAGTTGGTGTTTACATGAGATACCGTTGAAAGGCCGAACTGCACGCTCGCGCAAAGCCTTCTGCATACCACATTTATATGATGGTAAGAAGTGCATATGATTTTGAGGAAGATGCAAGGTCACGCACTTAACTGCTTAAAACTGTGCTTTTTAACGCACAACTGTTAAACTGTTAGTTTCAATGTTGCCAAATTCTAGTACTATAATTACGAGGACATTGGACTCTGAACAAATTTGAGAAATTTGCCTCTTATCCATTATTTCTGAAAGTGATTAATATATGAAAAACCGAAGAGGTAGTAGTTTTGTAAACTTTCCGATTCGTTTTTAGCAAACAAAATAATCAGAAAAATTAAGAGAACAAAAAATAAATCAACACCGCAAATTTGATAACGCAATTCGGCACACCTTGCTTATGTCTGCGGGGCTCTCACGCAGCTTAATCACTTTCACCGAAGTACGATAGATTTATCCAAGGCTTTACTAAGCCGATATCACTCAACCCTTAACACTATCTCTCAACCTCACTTCCCGTGAAAGAATTCTTAAGACGGTAACAGAAGATTGGGAAGAATCATTTTTATTGTTGATTGATTTTTCTAGACTGTCACATGTACATAGTTATATTGAATACAATATGCTATCTATGGTAATGTACTAATTACAGAATATTGCATATTAATGTTAACGTTTATCCTCTTTAGCACCAATCACTCCTGATCATCCATTCTGCATCAATCTCTCCTGATTATTCTCACACTCCCCCTCAAGTTGAGTAGTGGGATCTCCAATACCCAACTTGCACAATGTCTGGTGAAAAACTTTTCCGGTGACTGCCTTTGTTAATATGTCTGCCAACTAATCTTCGAACTTGACAAACGGGAATTAAACAACTCCCCCGTCCAGTTTTTCTTTGATAAAGTGCCGATCAACCTCCACATGCTTCGTTCTATTATGTTGCACCGGATTTTCTGAAATGCTAATTGCTGCCTTGTTGTCGCACATTAATTTAAATGTGTTGTGAATATGAAAACCCAAATCTGACATGAGTTTCCGAATCCACAAAATTTCTATCACCCCTTTAGCTATCCCACGAAACTCTGCCTCTGCACTCGACAATGCAACAACTTTTTGTTTCTTACTTCTCCAGGTCACCAAGTTGCCTCCCACCATAGTGAAATATCCTGAAGTTGACCTTCTATCCACTGGATTTCCTGCCCAATCAGC
This sequence comes from Erythroxylum alaternifolium, assembly GCA_027478495.1. Classification (NCBI taxonomy): domain Eukaryota; kingdom Viridiplantae; phylum Streptophyta; class Magnoliopsida; order Malpighiales; family Erythroxylaceae; genus Erythroxylum; species Erythroxylum alaternifolium. The sequence continues at coordinate 27,408,956 of JANIIA010000191.1, read as the reverse complement.
ATCAGTGTATGCTTGTACTTCCAGATGGCCATTCTTCTGGAATATGATACCTTTTCCTGGTGATCCTTTGAGATACCTTACAATTCTTATGGCTGCCTCCATGTGATCAATTTGGGGACTATGCATGAATTGGCTAACAACTCCCACTGCGTATGCAATGTCTGGTCTAGTATGTGACAGGTAGATTAACTTCCCAACAAGTTTCTGGTACCTTTCTCGATCTGCTGGTTGAGCTCCTTCTATCATCTGGAGTCCGTGATTCACCATCATCGGGGTTTCAGCTGGTTTACAGTCTACCAATCCTATTTCTGCCAACAAGTCCAGGATGTATTTCCGCTGCGAGATAAAAATTCCTCTTCTTGATCGCAGCACCTCCTTTCCAAGGATTATTTCAAGTTTCCTAAGTCCTTCATCTCGAACTTTGTGAACAGATTTCTCCTGAGTTGAATAATCTCATCCTGATCATTATCTGTAATTATCATGTCGTCAACATAAATGATAAGACATGTGATTAGCTCTCCTTTTCGCTTAAGGAACAGTGTATGATCTATATTGCTTTGTCTATACCCATATCTCTTCATTGCCACCGTGAATCTCCCAAACTATGCTCTGGGTGATTGTTTTAATCCATAAAGTGCCTTCTTTAGTCGACACACTTTCCTTCCTCCGAAACCTTCTTCAAAACCAGGTGGAGCTATCATATACACCTCTTCTTGGAGATCACCATGTAGGAATGCATTCTTGACATCAAACTGGTGTAATGGCCAGTCCAGGTTCGCTGCTACAGAGTACAAGACTCGAATTGTATCAATCTTCGCAACTGGTGAAAATGTCTTAGAGTAGTCGATCTTATACATCTGAGTGTATCCCTTTGCCATGAGTCTTGCCTTGTATCTTTCCACAATGCCATCTGCTCTGTGTTTGACTGTAAATACCCATCTACATCCGACTGGTTTCTTCCCTGCTGGTAACTCACATTTTTCCCATGTTTTATTCTTAGACAGCGCCTCTATTTCCTCTTTCATAGCCTGGTACCATTCCTTACTTCTTTGGGCTTCCTCCACTGTCCTTGGAATTGTTTCAGCATATATTGCTGCTTTAAAGGTTTTTGCTGTGGCTGATAAGCTCCCCCTGTCATCATCTTCTACTGGGTATCGAGACCTTTATGACTTATGTTCTGGTGAGTATCGTTTTGGTGGAATTCCCCGATTGCTCCGTGGAGGCAGGATAAGTCTTGATGTGTTCTCCCGTTCTTCTGCTACCAGTTCTTCTCTGTCATCATTAGCAGAATCTACAGCGGAATCATGTGTTTCTATTACATTGGGAGAGATACTCACCTCAGGAGATTCAGATGAAGGGACTTGAACTGTGTTGCTGAGCGGGATGGGCTCCTCTACTGTGTCTGTTGCAGTCTCGTTAGTTCTGGTATCTGGCTCTGTTGGAACAGTGTTGGGCATACCTAATTGATGTACCCAGCTTACGGGGTCTAAATGTGTACTACTTTCCTCCCCCTGACCACTAAGCTGAGTGGAATAATAATACTCGGTCTCAATAAAATTACAATCCATAGTGGTATACATTCGACGGGTTACTGGATCATAACATCGATATCCCTTTTGATTTGGGCCATAACCCACAAAAACACACTTCACGGCACATGGATCAAATTTAGTTCTGTCTGATTTAGGGATATGAACAAACACAGAACACCCAAAAACGCGAGGAGTAAGGGTTAGGGCTGGAGGTATTTTGGTTTGAGAAGAAAGGACTTGAAGTGGGGTTTGTAGGTTCAGGATTTTGGTTGGTAGTCGGTTAATGAGGTAAGTGGCTGTAGCTACGGTTTCGGGCCAAAAACTGTTTGGGATATGGGCTTCAAGCATAATAGCTCGAGTGATTTCTAGGATTATTCGGCTCTTTTTTTCAGCAACGCCGTTCTGCTGAGGTGAGTTTGGGCAGGTGGTTTGATGGACTAGGCCTTTTTGCTAGAAGAATTGGGTCATGGTGTGGTTAACGTATTCTCCACCATTATCGGAGTGAAGAATCCGGATTGGTTTCTGGAATTGGGTTTGGACAAGGTTGTAAAATTGTACAAATTTTTTTGAGACCTCAGACTTATGTTTCAGAAAATATACCCAGGTCATTCTAGAAAAATCATCAATAAACAACAAAAAATACCGAAACCAACTATTTTGAGAATTAGGGGCAGGACCCCACACATCCGAATGTACTATATCAAATGCAGAATTAACTCGAGTATTAACCTATGACTTTTGGCAAGAATGCATGTTTCACATGGAACAGAATTATTATGCTTAAAATTTGGAAATCAAAGGTTAAGGTAACCATGTGATGGGTGTCCCAACCGACGACGCCACAGCCAGATCTGCCGTTCCACAGTTCCGTGAGCCAGTAGAGCAGTCCCCTGGTGAGCCACCTCATCTACATAGTAGAGCCCATTCTGCTCAGTTCCGTGCCCAATTATCTTCTTCGTCTGGGTATCTTGAAGAATACAGCAATTTGAATACATTAGTACAGTACAATTTAGTTCTCTTATGACATGACTAATTGATAGCAATTTACACGATAAAGAAGGAACATAAAGACAAATTTTCACTCTAAGACTTGGTGTAATTTCAATGGTGCCCGCACTCATTACAGGTGACGAACCACCGTTTGCTGTTTGTACCCGAGTCTTCTGTGGTTTAGACTGAGTGACAATGTCCCGAATGTCATGGGTCATCATGTCAGTCGCACCACAGTCTAAAATCCATTCGGAGTCTTTATCATCGGATTGATCTTGTACTATACAAGCAACAGACTGTGAAGGACTATTTTGGTAATTATTCACAATTGGAGGTTGAGAATTGAATTTTCCTTTCAAACAGGGACCTGATTGCTCAAATTTAAAACTTTCTGCACTTAATTGGTCAGCACTTAAATATGCAGGGATTGAATCGAGCAGTTTTAAAACTTCAGGGCCAAATTGTCTTGGGAATAAATTCCCAAACCCTAACCCTATACCTTCACTTTGAGGGTCTTCTTTCATTTTGCTCCCAGCCGCCAGTGCCGCATAGCTCCCTCCTTTCGCTGCTACACTTCCGTTGCTGCAGCTATCGCCGGCGGCCACCTGGACCTTCCCTTTGCCCTTCTTGTGTCCATCTTCCCACCAATCGGGAAAGCCCACAATCCGAAAACATTGCTCCTTTGTATGGCGGTTCATCCTACAGTGGGTGCAAAAGAGCTTTGATTTATCCTCCTTGAACGGTGGTCTCGTCTATTTTCTGGCGAGTTCTGCCTGGGAGTGTCCCTGTCCGTGTGCTGATTGTGCGGCTTCTAGTTGTTCTCTGGTGATACCCCTTGTGTTGACTGAATCTGGGCGAACAACCTACTTCCAATCAATGGCTGCTCCTCCCCTTTTGTGGGATTGAGTATCCCGATTCGGGCTGCTTCTCGCCTGACCTGAGCATAGGCTCTTTCAATTGTGGGTAGCGGCTCCTCTTTGAGGATCTCTCTCCTTTTTGACTCATACTTCCCATCTAACCTTGCTAAAAATTGAAATAAGCGGGTTTCTTGCCTTTCCCGGTTGTAAATCGTGATATCTCCTGGACACTCCATGGGATTAGGGCACCTTCGATCGATCTCCTGCTAGATACCGAGAAAGCTGTCAAAATATTTCTCTAATGTCATCGAACCTTGTTTGATCTCATGGGCTCTGATGTGTAATTCGAAAATCTGGAATGAATCACCACCACTGCCATAGGTCATCTCCAGTGCATCCCACAGAGCCTTTGTGTTTGGATAAGTAGCCACGTTACTGACAACATTTGGCTTAATATTCTGTATTACCCATGAGAAGACACTCTAATCTTGTGTCTCCCAATTTGTGTATGTCGGGTCTGTTTCTTGCAGGAGGGTTGGGTATTCCAGTAAGATGGCCGAGCCTTTGTCTTCCAGCAATGGCCACTCGCATTAAACGAGACCATAAGGGATAGTTGCTTCCATTCAATTTAATCCCAATATTGAGGTTTTCTGAATTTTGCTGTG
>JANIIA010000191.1:27315302-27336913 GCA_027478495.1 Erythroxylum alaternifolium | reverse complement strand
GCCCGAATGACTATTGAAAATTTGCGCTAATTGAAAATGATGATGAATGAATGTGGGGCCAATTTGAGTATGTATTCCGCATGTTATGTTATAGAAAAAAAGTTATACCGACTTTTGAATGATTGAGTGCATTAGCACGCCACCCTCGCAGGGCACGAACTCGAATATCATCAACGATGTCGGGTTCGGGTCTTGCAGGAGTGGGGTGCTACATTTAGGCTGGATATTTGAAGAAGTGCACCATAATTATGTAAGTATAAAATTTTATTTAAATTCTGAGTTCATTTACTTATGTAGTACTAACTAATAATATTTGAACTGAATATTGATTTTGTTTTTAAAATTTTAGAATAAGATGCAGGAGTTGTTACAAATATCAATGTTGACGGAAATGAGCCAAAGGTATATGAGATTTACAACAAGGTACTTAAAATACGATCAGGATACATTAAAGGGCTTGGGTTTAGCCCCAAACTAACTGTTTCATCCTCATCAAGACCAACATACGCTCAACGCAGTGGCAAAGCTTGGGTAATTTTTAAAGGGGCAACTTTTAATAATTTTGAACAAGGGTGGCGGTAGCCCTTTATCAATTGAGAAGATAAAGAACTTCTCAATTTGATCAAGAGTGGCGATAGCCCCCCCTTGCCACCCCGGGCTACCGCCACTGGCTCAACGTATTCAAAAAGAAAACAAGTCTCTTAAAAAAAAGGTGGCCAAGCATGAAAAGTGCTTAAGAAAATTACTTGACCCAGATTATGTAAGCAGCGAAGATGAAGACGAGCTTGAGTGACTAATTTTATTTTTATTTTTTAGTTTGTATATAAATATTTTTGAATTTGAAATTAAAATTTTGTACACAATATAATTTAAAAAAATTTTATTTTTAATATACATTGCTTCTAATTTTTAATTATTCTGTATTATATTTTTGAACAATAAATTAACAACAAAAAATTGAAATATTATATACGACAATATGGATTAAAAATGTCAAAAAAAATTATAATTAATATAGTATAACATTTAATTAAAATGTATATTAAAATTTTGACTATATTTTCAAAAAAGTATCTAAAAGTTTTCTACTACGTGTTCAAAAATGTGGTTAATAATTTTTAGCTACGTTAAAGAATTTTTGGCTACATTTACAGAAACGTAGCTAAAAACTTTTAACTACATTTTGGAAAATGTAGTAAATAATCTTTCGCTGTGAAAATATATTGGCAACGATTTATCAAATTGTCGTTAATACTCTTTAGCTACGAAAATGAAACATAGGCAAAATGTTTTAGTGATAAATATGAAAAAATATCACTTATAGTTTTCAACTACGAAAATTTAACGATGTTTTTTACGATGAATGTAAATCGTCGCGAATTATTATTAGCAATATCACTTATAGTTTTCAACTACGAAAATTTAAAATCTTGATTGCTTTTTTCAGGTAGCTTCTTTTGATGGTCAGATTTCATACAGGGCATTCGGTTTGTGGCTCAATGGCTTGTCCAAGGCCTTTTTTCGGAACAAGTCCATCATGCCTGACAAGAGGCCCATATAAATCTATTGACAAGTAGACTGAAGACCTAATTATTCATGTTTTCATTTATGCAAGTACTAAATCCTGTCCCGGTTGGTAATTAACTAATTATATTCAAAAGAAGTATTTCTTTGTTTTTGTTTAAATTTGAAAATGGTACTTCTTACTTCTTAGTCAAAGGGAAAAGGCATTGAAATTCTAACTTTGATCTTCAGAACACTATTGCTGTAGATTTCTATTTATCTGTTTAAATACGAGATTAATTGCAAAACTTGTAAAGAGAAAAGAAAGAACCATCAAATCGTTAGCGAACAACGCACATGAACCCCTTATGGACCACAAGTTCTCAATTGCCTAAGCTAAACCTCAGAGTATGTTCTTGGATTTGGTCCAATGATTTCTTATATAAGTGCAGTAGGAACGTCTAAATAATTGTGAGAGTGAAAATTCAGTATTAGATATGTGATTTAACTCTTGTTCATTTCCATCGCTTGATTCAAAAGAAAAAATAAAGAAATGATCTGTTTACTATTAATATTATGTTTATAACAATATTGGCATAACTGGTGTCTGGTGTATCCTTGGAGTTTCCGTTGAGAATCGAACTTCTAGTTTAGCAGCAATTAAGAAATTGCATAACTTTGAAGCTAACAGTGAATTGATCCTACTTTTCGTTGGATCACTACTATTTTAAGCATAAATTGAAAGCTATATTCCCTACTCACATGATCTTCATGAGAATGGCTTTAACCAAATCTCCTTAACTCCATTAATCCATCATCAAAAGAGAATGTGGCCACCTCATTAGCCATCTTGAACGATAATCAACCCCTCTAAAGCTACTCAGCTAACCTTCTTAAATCTTATATTTAACTAAAAGCTAACCTTCATTGGTATTTGTTTATTCTAAAGAAGAGAATGTTTTAGCTTCAATGATACATCATTATCAATCATGCTTGTCTATTTCTTTTTTAGCAATGTTGGATCCCAAGTGCATGCTTGGCTATAATGCCTCACAATTCTTGTACCTTTGCTCTCTTAATATGATTGTTAGATGGGCAAATGTGGTGGCCCTGGACAGCTCTAGCAAGAAATTCAAGGTCACTTCACCATAAAGAGAAAAAACCAACTCTTCATACTTAGCTTAAATTTATGGTTTCCATTTAAAGATACCAAATAAGGGGCCTTTTGTTCCCCTTTATGATTTTCTTCCACCTAGTTTCCATGCTCCTATAATGGTTTGCATGTGTTTTCTTTCTTATCAATCAAAAACTATGCATCTTGAACCCTCTTCAATCAAAATCTATTTCTGTATCAACTCTTCTAATATCTGGTAGGTCCTTATTTTATCCAAACTCTGCATGCCTGTATATTTTTAAACATTTTGTTACACTTTCCACCTATTACCCTCCTCTGTCCGCATAGCCTTTTTGAGCTGCACTGAAGGGGCAGGAACAAGCTGTACCTAAGTGCAGTGTTACCCTTTTAACGCCTGACCAAAAATCCTAATCACAGCTATTTGAATCTGATCTGCAATGTGGGTCAACCAACTGATGGAAATGATTCAAGGACACTTTATTCCCTGCTAGCAACCCCAATCTAGCCGTTGCATTTGCCTAGATGTGCACGGACCATAAGTTTGGTACCCACATCCTACTGTTGCAATCACTATAATGAACCATGGCTAGCTATTTATTAGTTACACTTCAACTTAAGTGTTATATGATCTGCAGCTAAGTCTACACTTTTCTCACTCTATTATACGTTCATCAAAAGTAAGAAGATAGTTAGCTTCTAATTGCATGGAATCAAATATGAAGCTATCACCATCAGAAGCATATCCGGAGTCCATGGATTTCCTTTCGCGTACTTGGTGCAACTTCGCAGTCCAGACTCTGAAACCAGAACTGCAAGACCATCAGTCCATTTTCCTCGTGGATAATCAAATAAAGAAATTGGGTTGCAAAGTTAAGACTTCGTTCTCGGTAAGTAAATCCATGACTAGCATTCCAATATATTATTCTTGTATTGGTAAGAGATATCGGAGTTAAACAATGAAAGTGACATGATTTCCTCACTTGCTGAAGGTAGAAAAGAGTGTGAAAATGGATGAAGCAGACTTCAAGCCTCTGCCGCCATGGAAATCCAATGATGTGAAGGTAATCTATAGAGTTAAACAAATACACGATCAGAGCATACATATCTGCATACTATCTGAAACAAAAAAGGTTTTTGTTGAATCAATCCTCTTAATTCTCTCTTGCAGTCATGGATATGGATGCAACAGGCAATGCATCCTGAACTCAATTACAACAGTTGTTTCCGTAGGAAATGGGTAAGTAGCTAGATAGTGATCATTTGGTTATGCTGTGTTAGAATAGAAATATATGACTAGTTTGTAAACAAAGTTGATGTGGAGATATTCGTGAAGCAGTTGCCATGGAAACTAATACCGTTTAAGGCCTTATCAATCAAGAAATGGTTGAAAGAAATAAAGCAAAAGAGAAAAGAAGAAGAGAGGCTACAAAGAGCTGAAGTTCATGCAGCCATATCAGTAGCAGGAGTGGCTGCTGCTTTAGCTGCAATTGCCGTTGAGAGCTCAAAGAAAGAAGATTTGGTGATGAGCTCCAACAAGGAGGCTGCAGTGGCCTCCGCGGCGGCTCTGGTGGCTGCTCAATGTGCACAAGTCGCAGAAGCCATGGGAGCAAAGAGAGAGCAGCTTAGTAGTGTGATAGGTTCAGCCATGAGTAGTACAAGTGCAAGTGACGTATTAACGCTCACTGCTGCTGCTGCTACTTGTAATAACTCATTCCTTGACTCTAATTATTTTCAACTTCCTGAATTCCCACACGGTAACGTGGCTTAAAATTGCTTGCTCAAACAGTTAAATTTATATTATATTTTGTTTTGTCTTCAGAAGAACCTCATATCAGCTAATTATTGTTTGTTACAGTGTCACCATAACAATAAACTGTGTTGACTACAATTTTGCTAGGCATAAGCAACGTTTTCTAGCCTGTCGAATGGCTCCTATGTTGTTTCAAATGATGCCTCCTAATAAAATAGCCCCTTTAACGACCATTGTGGGTTCTGAAGGGAAAAGTGACAGTAGTAGGGTCATGACCTCACCCTTTGCTGAAATCTTTAAGTTTACCAAGTGAATAAAGCCCATGAATCATATGCCAAGTGAATTGCTTCAGCTAATTGTGTATGTTATGTTTTAACAAGCAGCTTTGAGAGGAGCTGCCACACTTAAAGCAAGAACAGAATGCACGAACAGGATAAATGGAAGTGCACCGGTGCTTCCTATTGATCAGGACAACGAAGACTTGGACTTCAACTTGGAAGAATGTAGGTCTATCCTTGCCAATGGTGCGGAGCTCCACGTTGAAACCCCAGATGGTATGTAAAACATACATAATAGATGATGAGCCCAAGGTTCCAAACATCTGCTAACAACATTCGTCGCCCTTTGGTTTCGTACTTCTAACTTTGTTCCTGTCATGTCTGCTTGTCATAAATTTTTCTCATGCAAACAGGAAATTTTAGAGTGAGATCAGTGTCTATCATCCTAAACAGCCAAGCCAAGGTTAGACTAAGCTACACACTAATTAATTTCCCCTATGAATATTTTGCCATGTTATGTGGTCAATTTGAGTGAAATGAGGTGAAGAAAGATCTTTGAAATTTGATTTTAACTTTACAGGTTATCCTTAGAGTGAGGAAGCTCAGCCTTTTGAAAAGCAAGAAGGAAAGTAAGTTCTGCTTTTGGAGTTAATTTTGATGAATCAAGGCGAGGACAGAAATCAAGTCGCGTCTAATTATGAATTTTGGTTTAGGTATAATACTGGATATGCATGCTGAGTTGTACAAAGATTCAGATTCAGAGGCTGATACAAGCTATCTGATTGTGTTAACCACAAATCGGGGTGTCATCAAGCTGGACATGGGTGATGATTATCATTTCTACAAGACATGGGCCACAACCATTAGTCATATGCTCACGCTCTCTAGTTCCTTGAATAAATGTGATCTTCCATTTTACAAGAAATGAATCCACTCAGCTCCCATGTACTGCATACATTTGCTTATCAGTTTGTACTTTAATTATGTAATGATAATGTATCATATTGTAACTTTTTATTTAATAAGTGAATATAGTATGAACTGTTCAATATACTTATGGCTTAAGGTACTAGTTACAAAATTTCCAGTAACTCAGAAAGGAAGCCAGGTATCTCATCAGATTAAGATAAGGCTAACAATTTTCTAGCAGAAGGAATATTAATGAGAAGCATCAATCATATTGTAAAAGAACAGGAATTAATCTCAATTTCGAAATGAGGATGATAATGATTGCAGTGAAGGTAATCTCCCACTAAGCACGATTAGTAGGGCATCATTTGGACTTAGGGCTAAGCCATTTAGACTTAAAGAACTGATTTAGGAACGTATAAGATATTGAAAAGAAAGGCTTAAGATGATACATGGTAGTCAGAAGTCATACGAAGCAACAAGACTTCTTTTTAGCCCCTGAGGTTACTAATATAAAGAAGTCTTTGGTTAAATGTACCAATTACGGAAAAGGAGGTCAATCCCATTGACATGGTCAATGACTATTGCTTAAAATATAGAAAATAGGTCATTTTAGCAGGGCTAGGTACACAGAATCCACAGAATAACCAAAGTGGTTGAGAACTACAGGTAAAGGGCCTTTTGGACTTAATTAACACTACGTATGTGAACATGGTTGATCCTTGCATGCTTTAAATATGGGAAGATAGTGTGGCATTAAATTGGTATAATTTCAACTCCTGGCAACCTGGAATCATCCTCCTCAGAGTCGCCACATTTCAGTGCATTGCAAATATTTCCGGCTTCACTTTACTTTTTGCTATCAAACAACCGATTTTCTTTGTCTTGGTGAGGTTTCTTCTGTTCATTGTGATTGAAACTTTAAGAGAAACTCAGAAATTGTCAAAAGCAATTTTGAGAAGTTTATAGAACTCAAGCTGACAATGGAGGTTTATATTTAGCTACAGTACACACGAGGACAATTGTACAAAACAACATCGGGAACATATAGACCAAGCCAAAGGTTGTCTAGCCTTCCTTTTCAGTCCGTCAGAAATGATTATCTCTTGCAGATTTAAGTTCCCCCAAGTTTTATGGGCAGGCATTTGCGACTTGTCACAGTAACTCAAAAAGTCAACAGTATAATTGATCTTAAGAACTAAGCCTTCCCACTTTTGGATGGCCAATGCTTTCCAGATAATTTTTACTTTGATGAACTTGGAATGAGAATATACATTTTTTATCATGTTCAATTCACGTTTACCAAGTTTGGTTTATCTGCCTCTCTAGCTAAGATGTGATAATTCACCATGTCGTTTCTGAACTCAGAACTCTTTTTCTGCTTTTGTGTAGTATGCTTATTTACCACGCTTTAAAAACTACATTGAATTTTAGGAACATTTGGGGAGACCAAGCCTCGAGGAATTTATCGTCTACCAGTTGTTTTCTTAAATTCATCTTCACTGTCACATTGATCAGTTCCGTTTCTTAGGATCAGAAGCAAAACAAATGGTTTAATAGCATACATATCCTTCTGTAGCAACATGTGGTCCTTGGAACATTTTTTGCTTTACATTGCAGGAACCTAAACTTGGTGCAGCTAGTGGAGTCGGGTTCATTTATCCAACAACCTAACAGCTGTTTAAAAGCATAACAAGATCTTCCCAGAGGATCTGGCAACTCCAGTGGGCTATGTCTATAGATAAGCTGGTCATGCACTGCTCATTATGGGCACGCAATGCAAGGCACAAGTATTGGAACTTGATCTCTCCAAGACCAAATGTGGTGGAGACTCAGAGAATGCATCCTGTTGATGAGTCAAGTAGGCCAACTTGCAGACACCGCATGACACTTCTCAGAAAGCTTCCCTGGAGTTCATTGTATCAAGATTGAAAAGTTAATGTAAAAACTGCACCAATTTCCATCTTTTTAGTTTCTGTTTGATGTTGATCAGACGCAAACAACTGTTGTCAGCTTTAAATCTATTCCCTGTCCCCCTTGCCTATGCAGTCTTTACAAATTCTCAGGTAGTCCTAGAAACTTGTCCTTAACTCGTGCATGTACACAAATAAATGCCATATTCTGCCCTTCTTTTTCTTTTTCTTTTTCTTTTTCCAATAAAATAATTTCTCTTACTCAAGAGAAGTTTGGTCTCAAGCTTATGTTTTTGACAGCATGACCAAATCGTTTCAAGCCTTCTATAAGTATTTAATCTTTTGAAAACGCAAGTTGCCTTATTTTAACCTATTTTTCAATCCCTACAGAAGAGCCCAACATAAAAGTAAAGCAAGTTTTGTTTTGTGAAAAATTGAGCTAAACATTATGAAAAATTTATAGGCTGTTCCTCTCTCTCTAAAAAGGAAAAAAAAATTGATGGTTCCTCAAACAAAAAAGAATACTTCTTGTTTAACACATCTACCAAACGATTATACAAATCGTACAAGAATGCATAACGGAATAATTGAAATTCCAAAAAGTTGGTGAAGAGACAAGTGGTCCAATAAGCCAATGGAAAGCTCAAAGATGTTGAGGGAGTTGTAAAGAACACTCTTTTTCAGCAACCGAAGTGGTATGCATCAAGTCTATTTCCTACTTCGGTTCTTATCCATATTAATCCTCTCAAAACTCTGAAGAAAGCTGCAAGCCAACTGTAACGTCTGGCTACAAAGAACTGCCACTACATAGTGGAGGCATATACAACAACTGAAGCTTGCAAATCACGATCCACTTTGAAATGAGCATGGAAGAACCTTCTTATCTGCCAATACAATTCAAAATGATAAATGCATAGCAAAGGACTTGAATGTCGAATACAGAAAATAGTTAGCCTAACCTTTACCTACCTCTTTGAAGGAATGTGAAACCAGAAAATCTTTCAACAATTTCTCTTCTGATTCGAATAAGACAATGTGACTAGGTTGAGACCAATTTCTTCTCAGTTCCGATGCAAATCCAACAGGATCCATCATGAACCTGTCCGACTCATCTGGAATTCCTCTCACTTCACTGCCAGAAGAGAAGTGAGAAAGGAAAAATGATGATTTGAAGCAACTAGAGATCCAGGCAGCATGAAAAAGGCAACTCACAGCAATCAAATCTGAAAGTTCAAACCTTGGTGTGCAGTCTAAAAATCGCATGGGTAGACTGGAATGCAAAGTGGAGTAGTATGGCATTGCATGACAGGGCATTAGGAAGAGAATGCTTTTTACTTTCTCATTGCGTGCTTCCTTTGATAGATAGATCATCACATCTTCAGTTCCTCTCTGTTGAGAAGGTTTAGCAGTAAGAAACAGTAAAAGGTCAATAAAAAAGGAAATCAGAGGATTTTTCTCCTTATAGGTAACCGATAAAAGGAATTTTCCTGTCTCATTACTCAATGAACTCCGGGTGTAGACTGAAGGACAGAAAAAAAAAACAAAAAAAAAAAACACAACTTATGTCCCTTTTCTCAAAATGTTTGGAATTCACCACTAAAACCACGTTAACTTGTGACACTGAAGAAGAAAAAGCTTGTACTAAACTCCAGTATTACTGAGGACTCCTTTTCTACCTGATGTACCAGGCTCATGTACAAGGCCATTGGAATATTCGTGGCAAGCAAGAAGAAGATTGCAAACCCACTTTTAGATGGCCCTTTAAGAAGAGTGTTTGAAGAGCCTTTTCTTTTGACTGACGAAGCATCAAATCTAGCCATCACAGCTAGTGAATATCCAGAAAATATTAAAGCTATTGGAAGTACAGGCAAGACGAACCTGCAGTTCAGCAGCCCAATTAGACATTGATGACAGGCCGAAAAAAAGTCAAATCTACGCTTCAAGTAGATACCAAGAATATAAGAAAACATAGCAAAGAAAAATAAAATACCTAAATTCTTTGTGACCTAATAGACTGTAAAGAGTTAAAACCCAAAAAATCAGGCCAGAAAGCTTCCAATGTTTAGATCTGATGATGCCAGCAATTGCAAATGGCAAAAAGGTGAAAAGCATGACTGAAAATCCTTGAGAGAAGTACCAGTGCCACTTATGAGTTCCATAGTAATCCCCGCCAGAGGAAAGAAAATTGAACTTCAGAAAATTGAGTTGCACTAAGACCCATGAACCATACATCAAACGATCCAACAAACATAACAGCCCAAGCACCAAAAACCTGATGCAAAAGTGATAGTAAGAATTCCAAATACAATAACAAATGGAACCTAAAAGAAAGAGTCCACAGAAATTTCCTTTCCTACTGTTTTCCATAGTATTTGAGGAAAGATTTCTTTTGTTAACAGGTGTAATCAATGAGATGCAGTTCAGAGAAATTTTATTTTCTTCCTCCTCAAAGTCAATTGGTAGACTCAATCCAGTCAAGAAAATTTGCATCAAAGGGGATTCGATATCCTCACAACTGACAATCCGTACCATATAAAGCCAAGAAGCCAAGAATCTGAAAAGAACATCCAACTACCACAATCACTTGATGCAGTGAAAGCAGCGAAGGAGTACATGTAATTTTATATAAAATGTCTCCACATAACTAAAAGGTATCATAATTTTGCCAATAACCAGATAAAAAGGCAAAAATTTGAAGACACAAGAAGCTAGAGAAAAACAATAAGTATAAACCAGTAGGTCTTAAGTCATTGGAGAGATCATAGCGATCATAGCGCTTTAGCAGAAAAAGAGAAGCACTTATAACATCTAATAATCAGTGAACCAGGATTTCATTTCAAAAGGTATAGTAGGAAGGGAGCAGAGCATTGCCCCATAACAATCCAATAATAGTGGCCTCTAGCAAAAAGAAGTAAAGAAATTTCACTCTTTTACATGAAGTTGCTTATAAGGCTCAAATCAACAACAAACTTTAACTTAGGTATTCAGTATAAAACTTTGCTGACATTGCTGAAGGTCAGGAAGCTATCTTGAAATATCTCAAAAAGATTTGTGCATAAAAACATGGTGAAGGGTGAGATTTCCTTTTACATAAAATATATCCAGAGCAACAACATGAAAACTTTGAGTATTCACAAGAAAAGACAAATCCTCTTGACAATAACAACAATAACAACAACACCCAGTATGAATCCCGCTGGCCCGCGAGGTTTGAAAAACAAATCCTCTTGACAGACTTTCACAATTAACATACCATTGCACTATAAACAAGAATTAAAGAAGTATTTGGAGGCCAGCTATGCTGATGTGTGTTTATTACTGGCATGGTGGTGATGATCCAAACTTTTTAATATGCCTTTTCTTTTGTTTTAGTACCTAAAATAAATTTGAGTTCAGTTAAAAGGTTATGGAAGTAATCAATCTACATCTTTTTGAATGTCCAATCATCAGCCAGTAGCATCAGAATACTTTGCACTTGATTTGAAGCCATTTGATTATGCAAGGTCATGTCATTCAATTCGAAAGAAATATTATTTGTTCTAACACAGTTTAATAAATTCAACAAGTAGATATGAAACTTTAAGTTCACAAATGGTAAGCAATGCTGAAAATACTTTGATGACGATAGAGCAAATTGTATAATCACTTACCCAATGGGGAACACCTCCAGGAAAATGAATCTCAACCTATCACGTGCAAGGTAAAGCTCAAGAAGGCCAACATATATCCATGTAATAGCACTTGTTGGTCGAATTGCACAAGCAAGTGCTGCTATAACCAAACCCCACTTCCTTGAAACCAAAACAACTTTGCTAGGAGAATGTCTCAATCTCATAGATGGCCAGCAGTATAGACCCACCAATGTAAGTACAGTTTCCATACTATTTGACAGCGTACGATTAAAGCAGAAAAACATGAACCAATTGCACAATTGAGAAAAGAGCTAATAAAGTTAAGTGCATCACATTAGGCAAAAGTTATTGATCATTAGAAGCAATAAACACAGATAAGTTGATTATATGGAGAAAGAGACGAAATAAAGCAAATGATACCTCAACCCAAGCAAGGGCGGGGTTAAAGTAATAAATAACTTAAGGATACTGCCCATTGTGCTACACATTCACCAAAAACTACATAAGACAGCTTGTACATATACAAATCACCAACGGCTGAGAACAGGGCTTGCAGCAACCGTGGAGCTCTTGTCTACAAAACAAGGGACATAATAACCAAAACTTTGAAAGCCAGCATTCCAAGCATATAAATATGCGTTTAACCAATCTTTCAAATAGCCAAAAAGTTGTTAACTCATAAACCAGCCATTTGCATAGTTTATGGCGGCAATACATGCAAAACACAACCAGATAATGCAGTCAAGAAAACAGAAGTACAACAACAAGCAATCATTTCAGATTTGACTTGAAGCAATATGCTTTTTCCTGTGCCTGAGGAAACTTATGTGCAATAAGAATGGAATAAAACTCAATAGTACGTAAGTAGCAGATAAAAAAAATGCATCAATATTAGTATGAACTGAAAACTAAAGGAAGTTCACAGATCTTTATAATTTTTAGAATAAAGTAAAAAGACATGACCAGGTCACTGGTGCATAAACATTTCTTCTTATCTTCTCATCTAATGTATTGTAAAGGATGAACCACAAATCGCTGCATTGTGGTTTTGTAGTTAGCATATCCATCTTATGCTTCTTTTTAGTCTTGCTTAGATGGACATTAGCAGTATATGAAGAGGAGCTACTCTGGAATTCTATGAACCGTGAATCGGCATAGTCCAATAACAATAGCATTATATATATAGCACCATAGCAAGCCATGTCAGATTTAACAAAAAATTTACCATGAATAACGGAGTATCAAGACCGAACAATGCAAGAACTTTGTAGAGCAGGGAAAACACCAACGGGTGCAAATAGCTACGAATCCCCTTCTTCCATTCCCACGTCAAATGCCCATACCTGCCATCTAAGGATCTACTAGTGATCACGTTGAAAAAATGTTCCCTTCTTCCTGAATGAAATATCTTCTAAAATGGCTTCAAACTGGAGACTAAAAAGTTAAAGATTTGAAATCGATTAAACGGACCAATGTTTTGCTTCAGAAAAGAAAACGGTCATTCTAAAATCGATTTGCGCTTGACACAATAAAGAAGCTCGAATAGTTTCTTCCATGAACAAATACAACTTGGAATTTTTTTTTTATAACCCAAGGTAGAAAGAAGAAAGTAGGGTAGTGTCCAAAAATCCAGTGCCAAATGTAAAACACTTCTAACTAAACGTAATAAGAAAATGAAAATTGGTAGAGATATTTCTAACAAAAACAAGAGGGCATTTTCAAAACCCAACACGACTCACCCGAACACAATCCGATGGGCCACTTCAAGGGCTTGCCAGTGCTCATCCGGGTTGAAATAGGTTTGAATAAGCAGAGAATTAGCAATTCGAAATGCCAAACACAGTAGAAAAACACGTTTTTGAGAAGAAAAGAAGCTTGCTTTCTGGGATTTATTTGTTGATTCTTCTTGTTTGGTAAGGTGGGAGCTTTCTTCAGCTGCTTTAGCACCATCTGGCCTCCGCCTCATATTTTTCTCTCCGGAAACAGAATATATTAACAAACCACAACCTTCATCTCTTATTCTTCTTCCTCTTTCGTGCTCACTCGGTTCCTATTAGATCAGCGGACGGACACTGTACATACAAACGTAAGGGCAGGCAAACAGCGATTCCGTTGTTATTTGATCATATTAATTAATTTGGATAACGGATATTTTCAATTTTTATTAAAAATATTTAATAAAATTAGTTATTTAATATTAATTGTTAATATATAAAATAATTTTTAAAATCATAATTTAAAAAAAATTATAAAAATGTAAATATTATATTTTAAAATATTTCATTTAATATTATTATAAAAATTAGAATTAAATACTTAATTTTACAAAATTTAAATTTATAATTTTAATAATAATAATAATAATAATTTAACTTTAAATTTTTTATTAATATGAGTAATACAGCAAGTTATATTATATTAATATTTTTTATATTACTTTATTATCTAATAAATTAAAAATATTTATAATTATAATTTGACACAAAAACAATATATACTAATTATATATTAAAAATATTAGTTTAACATGACTTTTTATACTTAAAATTTTAATATTACGGTCACAGTCATATTAATATATTATATGTACAATGTACGCCTCCAAACCCTTGAGTTGCAGTCACCACCTGCTCGATAGAATTCCTCAACCAAGATCAAAAGCTCAATATCACCAACGTCCTACAGCCTAAATCATCAATTCTCTGCTCAATTGCTGTTAGACCCAAAGCTTTGACGTGTGGCACCTGCAAGCCTGGTGGTCTCTCTATTCACCACTTGTTATCACTTTTCCGTTTTATTATACTTTATTGCGGTAAAGAATAACATGGATAATTTGCCCTTTGTAAACACTTGCGTGCTTTGCTATCTCGGTTGTTCAAAGTTTGTGGCTTGCAATTTAGTGATCGTTAAAACTTGGATATTCATGTTTTCTATGCTTTCTCCTACTACAGTTCCTTTTATGACAGAATGCAGGGTGAAGACTGCAAAGAACGAGCTGAAATGAAAGAGAAGATTTTCCATATTTTAAAAAATTTTATGACCAGGTAATGTTTCTAAGATTCACTTCTTTGACATTTGATGTAACTAGGTATATCTTCATTATTGTAATGATTAGTTTAACACCCAAAAACCATGTCTTTCATTTGTTGCGAAACATAGGACAACCTTATTGATGCCAATGCGAATTATGAGATCAAAGCCAGTAAATATCCTTGATAGCATTAAGAACTTTGACTTATCTGTTAATGGATCTGCTGCAATTATAGGGTCACAATGCTTGACGAACTTGGTACTGCTGGAAGTAGACTTCTCAGTGGCTTTCAGCAAGCTCTTGGTTGGTTATATAAGCACAACTTATCATTTGTTGAAACTATTATTATACTACAACTCTTTTTCCCTTTTACTGATTTTACTTGGAGATTAATACATTTTAATCTTGTTGGTAGAATTTCTCCGAAGACCTCCTATAAACACAGAATCTGAGCTGATTCGAAACATCATAAAGTCCAATGAAACAAAGAGAATTAAGTTATACATAGAAGCTGGTTGCACCAACAGTTATGACAACGTACAAAACTCAAGCAAGTGTAAGTGAAATAGCAAATTCCTGTGATGCATTGAATTTCTCTATATTTTTGCTGCATGTTTAGTTTCCTAGCCTTGGTTGTACGGGGGATCTCTATGACAGTTCTTTTTTTCTGTTTCTAGTTTATTGAAATTGAGGGTTTCCATTTTCTTGTAAAACAGCATGGGCTTATTTCCTTTTGCTCCTCCTGTGTATATCAGTGCATATTATTGTTTGCATTTTTATAGAGTTAATGCATTAATTCCCCATCCCATGCTTGTATTTTCAGCAGTAAATACTCAGCACAGAGTTTTAAAATTCATCGATTTTGTGTAGGTTAAAACTTGCAATTAAGAAGGTTTCTGTAAACTAGAAGCTATTTTTCTTTTGTCCTGCAATATCTTACGTCCTGCTGTTGTGAACTTTTACACACAGAAGTACATGTATGCCTACTGGGACTTCATGACCACCTAAGTACAGGTAACTTTCACTTGCTCAATCACATTAAATTCTTGGCTAAAGAATACTTCTGCAGTTTCTATGTAGTGCCTGATGTATTTCTGATCTAACAAATTAGAGCCGTTAATGCAAGGGCCTTATACATAGGTTTAATTATTAAAAGCTCCAAATTTAGTACATGGTCAGTGCCCCGCGAAATCCCATTTGTCATTTTGGGAGATAATGTCGTTTATTTCTTTTGTTGAGAAATTTTATATTGTTATTATGTTTGGCCAGCTTTTGGAACATGTTTCCCATGCATGCATGGAAATTTTAGTCCAACTTTTACCTTTGTTTTTGCCTTTGTAAAAACATGTAACTCTGTCATTACCTTAATTTGACATTGATCATGTCAACTGGCCACACAGCCAAAACCATACTCAATGATATGGAAACCTTTCTGAAGGATTTAGCCGGAGCAGTTCAAATGTCTGGTGGATGCGTATCACCAGTGCTAAATTGTGATTCTACTGGCCCATTGAATCAGCAATCAAGTGATCAGGTTGAGAAATTTTGAATCCTATTTACAGTCAGTGGTCAGCTGTCTACTCTCTCTTCCCAGCATCTAAGAGCTGTCATGTTACTACAATGAAGTAGATGATATGATGTTGTGTGAATAGATAATAATGTTTCCATAAATTAAGGGTGACATATATACATTCCTAATGTTTGGCACCAAGATATGCAGAGCTTTATCTTCTTTGCTTTCCCTTTCTTTCATCCTTATTTTCATGTGTTTTTCTTCATCTTTTCTTTTATCCGTATGCATCAGTTGGTAGGCTATTTACAACGATTTGGAAATAGTAACTGTTTTCTAAGTAATTTAAGGGAACAGGCTAATACATCTAGTGCTACATAAACCATATTAAATACACGTGAGTCCACAAAGTTGTAAGCCATTCAAGTGGGCATTTTCAGATTTGTCTTTATCTTATTAATCATCAGAATAATTAGAAATCCCTACTTATGACTTATGCTAAATCTGGTCTATTAATCCATCTGACTTCAATCATGAAGCCTTATCACATGTGAATCTGTGTTGTCTCCTTAGCAGTGGCCTTTACATTCTTGGCCACCTTCATCTGTTGAGAAACTTATGCTGAAATATCTGATGCAACCTTTGCCTAGATTGATGAAGTCATATTTTATTCTTTTCAGTTGATGGATCACCCACATTCTGGTCTTGAAGAATCTAAAATGATGGATTGTGCTACAGTTATGGGTATCATTTACAGTATGCTGAAGCAAGACTACCTCATGCAGGTGTCAAGCTTTCCACCTTCCTTTCACATTCCTTCTTCGTGATCTATTCTTAGCATGACAGATGTATTGCTGTGTTTCAGGAAAGAATTATTAGTTCATTAAACCTCAAAACATCTTCAGGAGAACTTGAGAGTTTCTGCATGATGTGGTCTCTGCGGCCCTTTATCAACGACGAGATTTTTCACCAGGCTTGGGGACTAATTTGTTGAACTGCAGTTGTTGACTGCTTGCCGCAAGACCATGATACTTTAACACGGCATAGGCAACATAAGATTAAGAGCTACATCTATTTTACATGCTATTTAGTAAATGTTTATGGTTCTAGTGAAACACTGGAGAAAGCTACTGGTCTCAACTTGGAGCCATTGTCTGGGCATCGAGCAATTAAAGCTGTTGATCATTCAATATTGGCATGGTAACATTGCTTCTTGTTTACGTACAATCTTAATTGCGACAACGTTTTAATATTATTAACTTTAATTTACACTAAATTCTAATATTTCATAAGCAATCGGCAAAAGAGAAAGCAATGTTATGAATATCGTATCGATATTTGTATTAAATTTTATTCTGATATGATATTGTATTGGTATCGGTCAATATTGGGTATATTTTTAGATAATTTTTTAAATTTATAAAATAGTTTCTGAATTTTTTTAAATTATAAAAATAGTTCTTTAATATATTATACTGTATAATTTGTAATTTTACATTAATCATATCTCCAAAAATCATAATAATAAAAATTTAAAATAACAATAATCTATTTATTTCTATTAATATAATCTTTCATATATTTAACATATAAATAATAATCACAATTAATATAAAAAAGATTCTAAAAATATAAAATTAAGGATAATACAAAGTACTCAAAATGTTACAATTTCAAAATGTTACAAATTTATCATATAATAAATAATATTACATCAAAATATCAAATATAAAAAATAATAAATATCTATAACTCTCTAAGTATTACAATTTACAACAAGAGTTCGTACTGAAGAAACAGCCAACTAGAAGTGAAACCTAAAACAAAAACATTAACACTTATATTTATATTACATATATAGAATTTAATATATACATTAAATATATGTAAAATTAAAAGAAGAGAAGAAATGAAAATTTAAAACTTCATATGATCGATTATCTACTAATATCGCATTGAGCTCAATTTCTTTTGGTATAAAATCTTCATTATTGAAAGGACTCTCATCATCATCATCGTTCAAATTCATAAAACCAAATAATATGTTAATACTTTCTCATCTAAATTATCTTCTAAGTTGCTTTTATCTATTAAATGCGGTTTTTTAGAAACCCAATATACCAAAAAATCAATATGGTTAAAGTAGATTAGATCTACAAAATTATTTGTTCTATTAAGAGCCATAGTAAATAAATAAAATTAAATTATTAATAAATTATAAGGAATTATATATTCAACTTAACAATGATAATAACATATATTTTCTGAAGTTTTAAGTTATATCGAACAAAGTTCAAGTCGTTCAATCTTTTGTATTTCAATCTATTCCTTTTCTTAGAGTTGATGAATTCAAATGTGCTTCAATTCCTATCACATACTGTTGCACTCACACATTAACTCAAAATTCGAATTGCAAATCTTTAAAATTCTAGAACACTAATCTCAACTTGGTTTCACTGAGCAACTGTAAGATAACAAAAGTAATATTATAAACAAAATTAAATAATGATTAATTTCCAATATATATATATATATATATATATACACACATACATACAAACACACACACACACGTAGATTAGGCTATACACACACACACACACCTAGATTAGGCTTGTCTCTTTGAAAAATAGCAGTCGGCATCTCAAAATTACCAGAAGCATCTTTATAAGCCTCAATTTGTGAGCTCAGGAGATGTTGTATCATCTCATGAGAAACAATTGTTATAATAGTTAATAGCATTCTTCTGTTAACTTTAGCTTTCTTTGTAAATTTTGGTTTAAAATAAACACAAGTCTTAAAAAATGCCCTAACTATAAACAACGAATAATAAAGTTGTCTTTCTTATCTCTCATTGATGATTACAAGATAAAGTGTGTACAAAGACTTATTTTTTATACTAGACATCATAAAAAAACTCATTGTTATCTTTTCATCACTATCAGTTGACAAAGTACTCTTATCAAAGGCTCACAAACTCATGTTACAAATTGACACTGGAACTAAAATTCATTACCTTAAAATATAATTATAGAAACTTTAACTCCAACATTGGACCTGACTTATCACTTGTAAACATTTATCTCAATTCCTTCATCAGAAAAAAAAACTAAAGTAATAAGAAATTAGTGGCAAACCTTTTTACAACAAGGTAACACAAAATCCTACCATTGGTTAAATTCTTCTTCATCAAATTTAGGACTCATGCAGGATTATAGATAAACTTAGTCATTTTATTTGCTTTCTTCGCAATCTCATCACTGATAGAAGATACAAAAATA
The DNA here is from genome assembly GCA_027478495.1 of Erythroxylum alaternifolium. Taxonomy (NCBI): domain Eukaryota; kingdom Viridiplantae; phylum Streptophyta; class Magnoliopsida; order Malpighiales; family Erythroxylaceae; genus Erythroxylum; species Erythroxylum alaternifolium. The sequence goes on along the minus strand of JANIIA010000191.1, from coordinate 27,317,971 downwards.
TCTAGTATCTCTTATATTTTACAACATTAGGTCAATACAATATGTAATATAAGGAGTTCAATAAAAGAAATTATATCTGCTTTGCAATTTTTTCAGCTACTTTGTAAGCAAAATCATTGTTAGTAATGAAATAAACAATATTTTTTGACCCAATTTTATTCATAACTTCATCAAATATCTTAAACAAAGTGTCAGCATTTCTAACAAGACTAGATACATTAATAGACTTCAAAAATATTGTCCCTTAGGGGACATTTGGTTCTACTTTTATTTTTTTGTTGTAATTTTCAGTTTTCAATTTGAGTTTTCAATTTTTTATTTCTGACTTTCTTTCAAATAAAAACAAAAACATGTTTGGTTGTTAATGTTATATTTTAGATAAAACTTAAAGATCAATTATTTTTAATTAAATAAATTTATTTAGTCTCTTATATAATATTTATTAACAAATTATTAATAAAATTATGTTATTTTAATAAAATAAATAATTTAAAATTTTATTTATAAATTAATATTTATTTGAAATATATTTTAACTATTAAATCAAAATTTATTTGAATATTTATATATTTTAAATTTAATTATAAAAATTTAATAAAATTAAATTATTCATAATTTTATTGATAATTAATTTCAATTTATTAAATGTATAAATATAATTTTGAATTAAATTATTCATAATTTTATTAAAAGTTAAAAAATATATTTAAATGATAGTAAATCAGATTATGGAAAAAAAAAAGCAAAAACAAGAACAAGAACAAAAAACCACTTTTTATACTTTTCATCATTTTTGAAAACTGGAAGAAACCAAAACTAAAACCTCAAACAAACAAGATTTTTTACTGAATTTGAAAACAACAACAGAAAATCAAAAATAAAAAATGCAAACAAACACCCCCTTAGCAAAATAAACTAAAAATTAATGACATGTTCATGTCTTTTACTTGTCCAACTATCACACATGATTGAACATCCATAATTTGCTCAAGTCGTTCTTCTTTCATTCAAATAACTCTTTATTTTATAAATAGAGACGCTTAGAAGTTTATCTCTAAAGTCATCAATTGAAGGAGTCGTATATCTTGGACCATTAGAGGCAATAACATATACCATAAACTGGTAATAATAAGACTGAACAACATTAAATGTTATGCCTAAATCATAACATCATCTAGCTATTGTCATATCCAGATTATGAGTTGCTTCTTTAGATTATAAAGTGTTACGGATTAAAGACTGAGCTCTAGGAGTTTTCATGATGAAAAAAATTAAACACATCTTGTTCTTTTCTTCACATCAGGTGCAACATTTCCTTATTATTGGGTCAGAATACCACCATCTTCAACATCTTCACTATTATCCAACCATTGGGAAAAAAATTCCACAACTAAGTAAAGTCTTCATTTCTCATTCTAGATTATAACTTACTTTTTTACAAGACTCAACTTTACCTTTGATCCTAGCTCAATGCGTCTTTAATCTAGTGAATTCCCTACCTTTCAAATGATTGATGAAATACACATAAATAGTATGGTTCTTCATTCCAGGAACTAATCTAGCATTTAGCTCGAGCTAAATCGTCAAATCTTCCTAAACCGACTCCATTTTTCTAAAAAATAAATGAAGACATATGTCAAAATTAAATTAATAAATTCATATTAAAAATAAAAAATTTGTATATAATATCATTACATAACTATAAAAGTTCAATATTTAATTATAAAAATATCCAAATATCATATGGACTCTATCTTACATTTTTTTCTATGACAATATAAATTGCAAAAATGACCTTTTTCTAATGATAATACACATCGCAAAAATGGTTTAAACATTTACAATTTCACATTATGTTAAATAATGAGTATTCTCTCATAAATTTAAATACTATTTGCTACTATGTATTTAACTATTCATAAGAAAAGATGATGAATGTGTATTTGTTACTGATAAAATAGGATTAATATTTGTAATCGAGCCATAGCACATGGTTTCATAAAAGTGTATAATTTTCCCGATCTAAATAAAGCAGGTTTTACATGAAGAAGATTTGCTCTACATGTTTAATTCGATACGGGTAGGAGATGTTGGACCCCGTTTTCGGAGCCTAATAATTCGGAGTCATACTTGAGCACATTACCTTGTAGGGTCCTTTTGATGGAACCTCATTAGCCAATTAGGCTTGTCTTCCTTCTCATAACATCCCAAAATTTATATTATTTGAATACTTGTTTTTTTTTTACTCATGTTCTGATACCACAACTTTTGGACCCCGTTTTCAGAGTCTAACTCAAGAGTCATGAAATGTGAGCATAGCACTCTGAAAAGGTTCTTATAACATCCCAAACATCCATAATTGAGCGCTTGACAAATGACAATCCATTCTTATGTTGATTATGATGTGTTTGACAAGCTTGAGAATTTGGGAAATACATGTTTTATGGTTGCAAAGCATTTTAATGCAGAAATGGATATTTTCAATGGTTTTGCCCGTTTCTCTATTATAAACTTGTTATCCACGAGCTTGTAAGCTCACCCCCATTCCTCCCCATCTTTAGGTGACGAGCAAGAGATCGAGTAAGAGAGAGGCAAGGCATCACTCCAAATCTGCATGTTTTTGTTTTTAAGTTAGTGTAGGAATATTCAAGGCTTTAGCCCCATTTCAA
>JANIIA010000191.1:27290152-27303763 GCA_027478495.1 Erythroxylum alaternifolium | reverse complement strand
GACTTTTGTTTAGTGAAGTGATGTGACACGCCTCCCTCGCGGGGCACGGATTCGGATATCACTGTCGATATCGGGTTAGGGTCCGGCGGGAGTGGGGTGTTACATTCATAGCTACTTCAAACTCGATGTTTATTATCATTTCTTCTTCATCCTCTTGTTCTTCAAAAGATTCAAACACATCAATTATCCTGAATAAGCTACTCTCCTTCGGATTCTTTAATACATCGTTCATGTTAATTGTCACTTGGTCATCATTAATCCGAAGGATAAGAATCTTTTCATGGACATATACCTAAAATTTTTCGATGTTTAAGCATGGTATACCGAGATCTTGCAGATAATATGAAGGGTTTTCATCCTTTTTTTCATCTTCTTTCTTGATTTCTTGGACTTTTATATGGTTGGGTTCAGCTTGATTTCCCATTGGTTCTTTTAGCTCTACCTCATTCCTAAGTATGACAGCCTGACATGGCTTTATTGAATTTACTTTAATACTGCGCAAACAATTTTCCATACTTTGCTTACAAAATTCCCTAGAAAGTTGGCCTATTCGAACCTCTAGATTATGAATAAAAGAGGCATGATCTTTTACTACTCATTTAAAATTCTCTTCTAATCTCTTCCGGTTCTCTTCCATATCCGTGAGCTTATCCACGATTTTGTCCATCTTGGAACCCCATGAACTGGATTCATCTTGTTGAAATTCAAATAGGTCTTGATGTCTCATGTGATTACTTGCATTATTGGACTTATAGAAATCTGGGTGGTTCTGCCACCCAAAAGTGCATAAGGATGATTATTTTCCCAATTAAATTTGGGGCTCATTGAAATCCACAGGAGTCCCTTGCTCCCTATAATATACACCCTACATGATCGTTCTTTTTATCTCTTCTTAGAATTCAACTCTTTAGATGTCTCATTCTCACTCTAAGAAGTCTTAATGTGTCTCTACCTTATACCTATTTCTTAATTTTAAAAACAAAAGATAGTGGAAAAGTATTAGACTAAAGAATCAAACTAATCACCTCCCCGACAACAGCGCCAAAAACTTAATCACTGATTTCCGATTTGAATAAGTTTTAATAATTTAACGTCGATATTCTACAAGCGCACCGTTCATTCACGTAGTACCTAAGGTATTGATCCTACAAAAAGGATTAAGCTAATCCTAAAATATAAAGCTGAACATAATTTGTAATAATTCAAAATGAACACAGCTGAAGTAAGAAGTTAATTCAATCACGCAATCAATTCTAAGAATCAAATTCAAAAATATAAACAAGATAGCATATGCAGCACCTAATCAAGAATCAACCTAAGAACTACCAATTAAGAGAAAATGGAATTTTATCCGACTTTAATGAAAACCTAACTGATTATGTATTACTGGATTATCCGTTCTAGACAGTCTAGGGTTGATTACTCTCTCTCGAGTTATAACCATTAACCCTAATTTATAAACCCTAATTAAATTATGAGAATTGCAATATCTCGATCCACAATCTATCTAAAACCTAAATTAAATCTGAAGTTGTCCAAAACTATCGAAAATTTATGTAAGATCTCTCTTCATACAAATTTACTGGTTTGATTTAACTCTTGTTCTATTAAATTACCTAACTCTCGTTAGCCTAATTTAATGATTTTTCACTCGGTTCACCCTCTCAGTTTATCACCAAATGGTGCAAATGCAAAATTTAAATCCCAAGAAATCCAATTGATTGAACCCAAGTCTTCTATATTATTTAATGATATTTTCATAGTTTTTATTATACTTTTCGGGTTTTTTTGTTAGATATGGTGCTTAATTTAGTTCAAGAGTGCTTGTTTTGAATTAATATAGTTTGAGGGTAAATTTGTCATAATTAGTTATTAATTGAACTCACTCGGTTTATAGGACAATTGATATTGCAAACTATTGCTTTTCATTGCAGGACACTCAAGAAGTGGAGCCAAAAGTAAGGACTAAGAAATTGCTGAGCCATAAGATCAAGGAAGAAGACCTTTCAGGACAAGTTAGCCGCAGCGAACTCATCACTTCGTCGCAGCTAAACCTTCAAATCAATAGCTCAGACCTTTCGTGAAAATTTGGCTGTAGTGAACTCATCACTTCGCCACAACGAAAACCTTGAAGTAGCAACTTAAAACCTGAGTCATTTTTGGAAATCTCACTTGCCCGTGCATATAACCCAACCCGAATAACACTTAAAAAAACCTATTTTTGGATAAGTAAGGGGGAGTCGGCGGAGGAGGAAATTCATACACTTTTCCTTCATTTCTACTCTCTGAAAAAAAGAAATAAGCTCTAACCTCATCCATATTTTTTCTTACAGCTGTAAAACCTCCACTATGGGTGATTCAGATTCATTCCAAGTTGTGAAGTTTCTGAGTGCAATGAGTGGCTACGCATTTCTTTTCCTCTTGAAGGTGCAGCAATGGCTAGAGCTTAACGGGCTGAAAAAGGGGAGTAGTTTAATCTATGGTTCAGTTATGAATTTATAACATCCTAAGTCTAAGATTTATGATTTATAGTTGAGCTATTTGATAATGGTTTTAATCAAATGTTGGATATTCATTATGTGTAGGATGGATTGGTTTATGTAGAACTTTGAGCTTAAATGTATGAAGTTTCATATATATCTATTTGAAATCTTTTTGATTCTCTCTTATCTTGCGTGGTTATGTTTAATGTTGAGATGATTTTAGATTCCATTTGACCCATTACATTGGCCAATCCTACTACACACACGAAGAGCACTTATTGGGATTATGAAAAAAAAAATGCAGTCTCATTGATTAAGATCCTGTACTTGAAGAGTCTTTCAAGGTTTACCATTTTGAAGCTTAGTGACTTTTACTCTCACTTAAATCAATTTCGAACTATAATGGCCAAAACTCACCTTTAAGGGGACTTTATCACTATTTAGTCTTTTGCTTTTTTCGTCCTTCATTTTTTTCTTTACCCCTAAAATTTAAAAACATTCATTTTACATTCAAATTTGTTCTATTAATGAGTTCAAAAACCCCTTTTAATTAGTTTGCACATCATGACATGTAGGTTAACTTAGGTTCAATCATTTTAGGTTCTGATTAAGTGAACGACCCGAGGTTGCACCCTATAGTGCAATTTTTGAAATACTTTGATTCAACCTCCAAGAACTTAACGAACAAGGTCGAATCACCAATAAAAATGCAACAATCAAATTTCATTAATATCAAAGATAAAATAACCTGAATGTGAGTTTAGATAATCCTTATCATTCAACAATCTTATCATCAACGGCTATCCTAACTTCTATACAATCATAAAATTGAAACTAAACTGGAAATAGAATCGTAATGGATGACAGAGGGAGTAACAGCAGGAAACATCCTGTTATGAGAAGTACTTCACGTAGGCATCTTATCTACGTCTCTCTTCCTTCGTTTCTTTCTCAATCTCTTGACAAACTCTTTAAGGATTCTAAATTGTGGCTAATGCAAAAGCCTTCTTCTTGTGTTCTTCTTGGTCTTTAAATAACTTTTGCATTTTGAGCAACCTTAGGATTTTTTCAAGGTCGAAAAGGTCCAATAAATCCCTCGAAACTTGACATTTTCTCTTGTTTGCATGTGTGCCTGATGCAGGCCACGATCGTGGCCTACATCCCCTTTCTGTCATGATCATGGGCTGTGGCATAGTCTTCTGTCACGATCGTGCGCTAGCTCTTATGCTTCTGTCACGATTGTGGCCTATTAAACCACGATGGTGGGCTGTTGTTTTAGCCCGAATGTCTTTGAAACTTCTCCATTCTTTGATGTTGACCCCAAAACACTAATAAACACATCGACCCTAAAACACTAACAAACACATCAAAGTACCTCAAAAATATAATATTTAAGCTTAAAGACTTATGTTAACCCATAAAAACACTTAAACACACAAATTAACATAATTCTAACCTAAACACATACTAAACACTCAATTTAACACTTAATACATAACAAACTAAGCCGTCCTAAAACATGAAACAATTCACACCTATCAGTGACTCAAAGGAAAGCTAGAATTTTCCTAGGCTAACATATCACCAATGTTAAGTTGTGTGAGAGGTTAGAAAAACTAGCTGAGAGAATCCAGTAGGCCCAATTTATACGGTTCCAATTTCCTATTTATCAGGAGCTCACATTGGAATTTTTCACTTTACTGACCTGTGACCTTAAGAATCCCAAAGAATTGTGGCTTAGATTAGGAGGATGAGACTATAAATTGAATGTAGAATTCATGTGTGATATGTGTGGATTTCCGAGATCCTCCATCATCGATCATCATGAGGATATTCTTCCTTCTCAATACTAGAATGAGCTTACTAGAATTGAGCAATTTCATGCCAAGAATGCTCATAACAACATTATAAGGTCCCACGAACACTTGTTGATATACTAATTCATGCCTCAGCTGGTTTTTGAAAAAATCGAAACCAACAAGTGTTCCACAAAGGAACTATTTATGTTGTGGTACATGGACCACAGCATTCCAGTATGCACATTCACACATGTGCTACAAGCCATTGTTGTGATTCCGCCAAAAAAGAGCATCAATCTAGGAATGGGATACATAGTGTCTACCATTGCAGAATATTATGATGTGGACCAGAGTGGATTAACTATTCATCTCCATGAATTCCTAATACATCACCATTTATGGCGGGCTAAAATCTTTAAGTCCCATAACATGGAACTTAAGGATATCAGCCAGAAGACACATGTTAGAATTAGGGTCAGTCAAGCAAGTTGGAGCTCAACGCTGTCTCGGTAGGCAGAAGAGTCCAGTGAAGAATCTGAGGAAGAGGAAGAAGAGCAAGGCTGGAATGAAGTTCTAGATGCGATCTCTGAAACCAACAAGACACTTATAAAGAACACCAAAATGATGAAGGAGATGGCCCGGACACAAAGGTGCTAGAGCTGAGATATTCGTCGGATCCACAGATATTTCGAGCTCAGGGCATTCAATTGCCACCTCTGACACCATCACCACCTCCATCTCCATAGGATTTGTGTCTAACCCAATTTTTCTTTTTAAAATTAGCCTTCAGTTCTAATTTTTATGTTTATTTTATTTTTCTATTTACTTTGATTTAAGTTTTTTCTTTTCTTTTATGTGTTGTTTGCTCTCTTCACACTTTGAGGACAATGTGTTGTTCAACTGTGGGGAGGGATTATATGTTTTGTTTTTGAATGTGATTTTGCATACTGTATGGTAGTTATTAGGTTGCTTTTTGTGAACGGTATGAATGTGTCAATGGCTTAGATGTAGTGAAATTTATTTAATTTTGAACATAGTCTATTAGGTTGTGAATAATTATTAGCTCGCAAAATTAGTGAATTAGGAGTCTTGGGATAAATATACAGCTTAATTAAGGTTTAGTGCAAATTTAGCACCCTATAGGTTGTTTAATTCATTGATAATTTAAAGCCTTTCAACTTAAGTGACTTAACTAGTATTTTTCATGAAAATGAGTAGCTAAAACAACAAGGTAGGCACTAAAAAAAGATAAATAAATCACTATTCTACTGACTTTCAGGTTATTAATAGAGCTACTAGCCAGTTAAAAACGTGATATAGCTGATCAGTAACCGGATCGACACACATCACAAATGTGAGCCTTCGTGTCAAAAAGTTATAATGACATTTCGAGCAAACTGTTTAATAAATATGACTTAGTTGAGTAACCGGATTGACATTCGTCACCAATGTTTGCCTCTAAGTGAAAAACTAAGTTCTGGCTTAATTAAACAAATGAAAAAAAGTGTTTGTCCTTAATAAAACCTACGGGACTTGTAATAAGCTTGACTTTTCATGAAAATATACTTAGGAATAGTTACAGAGTCTGAATGTCCAAAGAATTATTAATGTATGTGTACAATTAAAAAAGGTCAATAAATTAACACTTAGATCTCAATTAATTTGTATATTTAGTTCAATTAATTTCATGTCAATGATTAGATATAACTTGTATGATTGTGTTTAAGATTAAATTTATTTCATGAAGTTGAAGTCATTGCCTCATTATTGCATTGTGTGTTACGCGCTTGGTGTGTGTTTGTTGTTTTGTTTGCTTAAGGACAAGCAAACTTTTAAGTGTGAGGATGTTGATAGCTATGATTTGCATTAGGTTTTAGGGTATTTAGTGTTAATTTGAGTGTTGAGTGTGTGTTTAGGTTTTAATTGTGTTAGTTTATATGTTCAAGTGTTTTTATGGGTTAGTATAAGTCTTTGAGCTTAAATGTTATGCTTTTGAGGTACCTTGATGTGTTTGTTAGTGTTTCATGGACAACGATGAAGAACGGAGAAGCTTCGGATAGTTTTGGGCCAAAATTATGGTCCGCAATCATGGCACAATAAGCCACAATCGTGACAAAAAGAGGCGAGCCACCATGACCTAGGCCACAATCGTGAACATTTTGGTCACGATTGTGATAGAGAGCTCTGAACCAAGCCATGATCATGCACTTTGGGCCACGATCGTGATAGAGACGATTAGGACCACCATTGTGGCAGGTAGGACCACGATTGTGGCCTCCTGATGCAGACACAAAAATAACTGAAAAAGTCAAATTTCGCAGGACTTTTTGGACCGTTTCAACCCCGAATCAACCTTAGGGCTTCCAAGGTTTAAATAGAACATTAAAGAACAAAAGGAGTCTTTGATCAGCCTTTTGTAGTAGCCAAATTCTAAAACCCTAGAGAGCATATCGAGAGATTTGAGGAAGGAGACAAAGAAAGAGAGACATGGAGAAGAAGCTTGACACGAAGTACTTCCCAGAATAGGTGGTTTCTCACCGTCGCTGCCTCCACTAATCCATTCCAATAGTATTTTCTAATTTTATTTCAATTTTATTGATGTGTAGAATTAGGATAGTCATTGAGAATAGTTGTTGTTAAATGTTGATATTGTCTAAACTCACCTTCAGGATTTTTATCTTTGATATTAATAAAGTTTGATTTATTGAGTTATTTGTGATTCGATTTCTGTTTTTAATAATTCCCTAATAAACTGAGAGGGTGAACTAAGTGAATATCATCAAATTGGGTTAACGAGAGTTAGGTAGTTTAATAGATAAAGAATTGAATCAAATCGGTAAAATTATGTAACGAGAGATCGAGCATAGGCTTCTGGTAAGTTATTAGACAATTTTAGAACTAATTTTGGTTTTAGGCCAATTGGGAATCAAGAGATTACAATTCCATAATCTAAATTAGGGATTATTAATTAAGGTTAAAAATTATAACTTGAGAGAAAGTAATCCACCCTAGGACCATCTAGACCCAGTAATTAAGTGATTCCATAATCAATTAGATTTTCATTAAAGTCAGATTAAAACCCCTTTTCTCTTAATTGATAGTTCTTAGGTTAATTCTTAGTTGGGTTGTGCAATTTGATATTTTATTTATATTTCTAAAATTTACTTATTGAAATTGATTATTTGATTGATTAATTTTCTGCATTAGTTGTTTATTTTGATTTATTATGAATTGGGTCAAGCCTTAGATTTAGGATTAGATTACTCCTCCTCGTAGGATCGATATCTTAGGTATTATATGAACGACTCGTGCGCTTGCAAAATATCGAGATTATAAATATTAAAACTTAACATACGTAAAACGTCTAGATCAAGTTTTTGGCACCACTGCCGAGGAAGTGTTTAGTTTAGTTCTTTAGTCTAAAGTCTTTTGTTTTTAAATTAAAAAAATTAGGGCGTAAAGTAGAGACACATTAAGACGTCTTGGAGTGAAAATGAGACATCTAAAGAGTTGAATGCTAAGAAGAGATAAAAAGAATGATCATGGACGATGTATATTATAGGGAGCAAAGGACTCTTGTGGATTTCAATGAGCCCTAATTTAGTTGGGGAAATCATCCTTATGTGAACCCATACACTTCAGGGTGGCAAAATCACCAAAATTTCTATTAGTCTAATAATGCAAGTACTCACATGGGACATCAAGACCTATTTGAATTTCAACATGTTGAATCCAGTTCGTGGGATACCAAGCTGGATAAAATCATGAATAAGCTCACAGATATGGAAGAGAACAAGGAGAGATTGAAGACAAATTTGAGCAAGTAGCAGAAGATCATGCCTCTTCTATTCACAATCTAGAGGTTCGAATAGGTCAACTTTTGAGTAAATCTTGTAAGCAAAGTGTGAAAAACTGTCTGCGCAATATGAAAATAAATTTAATAGAGCCATGTGAGGCTATCACACTTAGAAATGGGGTAGAGCTAGAAGAACTAGCAAGAAATCAAGCTAAACTCGACCTTAGAAAAGACCAAGAAATCAAAAAAGGGGATGAAGAAAATAATGCCAACCATCCCTATTATTCACTAGTTCTTGATATACCATATATGAACATAGAAAAATCTTGGGGAGATGTTCAGGAAAAGAACTCTATCTTTTGGATTAATGATGATCAGATGACATTCAACATAAATTATGTAACTAAGAATCCGAAGGTTAGTAGCTCATTTATAATAATTGATGTGTTTGAATCTTCTGAAGAACAAAATGATGAAGAACAAATGACAACAGACATTAAATTTGAAGAAAGTATGGACATCTCTGTTAGAAAAGTAGAAGAAGGAAAGGAGAGGAAGGTGATTAAAGAAGAAGGAGAGCAACTCACCTTCATACAGGACAAACTATTGGATTCGATAGAAGATTCAGGTAGTTTCGTTATTCCCTATTTTATTGAAAGTTTGTTAATGAGAAGGACATTGATTAAATTAATTTGTTTTCTCATCTTTATCAATATTGTCCTTATGTTCATTTTGCAATTTGTAGCTTACTTAAAGGCTACAAAACTGATGTTCAATGAAAAAGGTGGAAGCAAGTCACTTATAATTGATCCTGAATGAGTTTCCGAGGATAGAAGGTCAAGCTAATAACGTTAAAAGAAGTGTTGCATTGGATGCAACCCATGGAAAATTAGAACATTTGAATTTCGTAGTTAGGATTATTTTTCTGTTTTGAATAAAATCAAGAAGGAATAGGATTTCCGAATAAAGTGGATGATGTCTCAAACAAGTAAAAAAGAGGTGAAAGTGGTCACAAAAGAATTAAGATGTGAAATTGAAAAGATTTGGGAAAGAACGAATGAAGAAAAAAATAAAGAAGTTTGCGAGACCCGTAGGCTTATCGCAGGTTTACGTATGCTAAGTTTTACTATTTTTAACCTCGATAATACTGCAAGTGCACGAGTCGTTCACGCAGTACCTAAGGTATCGATCCCACGAGGAGGGTTCATCTAATCCTAAAATCCAAGGCTGAACTAAATCGCAACAATTCAAAATAAACAACTAATGCAGAAAATTAATTAATCAAACAATCAATTACGAGAATTAAATTTTGGAAATATAAAAAGGATAGTAATTTGCACAACCCAATTATGAATCAACCTAGAAACTACCAATTGAGAGAAAGGGGGTTTTATACAACCTTAATGAAAATCTAATTGACAATGAGATTACTGAATTACTGGGTCTAAACGATCCTAAAGTGGATTACTCTCTCTCAAGTTATAACCTTTAATCCTAATGTATAATCCCTAATTTAAATTATGGAATTGTAATCTCTCAATTTACAATTTACCCAAAACCTAAATTAGTTCTGAAATTGTCTAAAAACTTACCGAAAACTTATACAAGATCTCTCTTTACAAAAATTTAACGGTATGATTCAATTCTTTATCTATCAAACTACCTAACTTTCTTTAGCCCAATTTGATAATATTCACTTAGTTCACCTTCTCAGTTTGTTACCAAATTATTAAGCACAGAAATCGAATCACAAATAAATCAATAAAAACACAATAAATAGAATTCCATTAATATTAAATACAAAAATCCCAAAGGTGCGTATAGACAAAAACTCAACATTCAACATAACCTATTTACAAAAACTATCTCAACTCTATACATCAATGAAATTGAAATAACTGAAAATATGTTGGGAATGGAATGGCAAATGTAGTGACAGCGAGAAACCTCCTGTTCTGGGAAATACTTTGCATCAAGCTTCTTCTCCTTGACTCTCTTCCTTCGTCTCCTTCCTCAATCTCTTAATAAGCTCTCTAAGGTTTCGAAATTTGGCTGATGCAAAAGGCTCTTCCCAGGCTGCTTCTTCTATCCCTTAATGTTATATTTATACTTTGGAAGCTCTAAGGTTGATTTAGGTTTGAAACAGTCTGAAAAGTCTTGCGAAACTTGAGTTTTCTTGTCAGCCCTATGTAGGCCATGATCGTGGCCCTGGCTGCATAATCGTGATCAGTGCCTAACCCTCTCTTTCATGATCATGTCCTAAAGTGCACGATTGTGGCCTAGCACAAAGCTCTCAAAGTGCACGATCATGGCCTAGGTTCTGTCAGCTCGCCCTTTCTGTCATAGCCTGTTGTGCCACGATCGTGGGCTGTGTTTTTAGCCATAAACTCTTTGAAACTTCTCCGTTCTTCACCGTTTACCCTGAAACACTAACAAACACATCAAGGTACCCCCAAAATATAACATTTAAGCTCAAATACCCATACTAACCCCATAAAAACACAATGCAAATCACAACTATCAACATCTCCACACTTAAACATTTGCTTGTCCTTAAGCAAACAAAACAACAAACACATAACAAGCAATGCAATAATGAGGCAATGACTTTAACTTCATGAAATAAATTTAATCTTAAACACAATCATACAAGTTTTATCTAATCATTAACATATAAAATCTATATCTAGGGGCTTTGAATTAAATATACAATTTAATCAAGATCTAAGTGTTAATTTTTTTACCCTTTTCAATTGTACACACACATTAATAATTCTTTGGTCCTTCAGACTCTATAACTATTTCTAAGTATATTGTCATGAAAAGTTGAGCATATGACAAGTTCGGTAGGTTTGATTAAGGAAACACAATATATATATATCGTTTTTAAACATAGACTTAGTCTTTTTACATGGAGGCAAACATTGGTAATGAATGTCGATGCGATTACTCAACTAAGTCATGTTTTTATTAAATTGCTTGTTTGAAACTTCATTATATCCTTTTAACACGAAGGCACACATTTGTAATGTGTGTCGATTCGGTTACTTAGCTATATCATGTTTTAAACTAACTACTAGAAGGCTAGCAGAATAATGATTTATTTAACAAAAAATACTTTTTTTATTGCCTACCTTGTTGTTTAAGGTACTCATTTCTATAAAAAAATACTAGTTAAGCTACTTAAGTTGAAAGACCTCAAATTATGAATGAAAGTGACAACCTATAGGATGCTAAATTTACAGTAAATTCTAATTAAGTTGTATATTTATCCAAAGACTCCTAATTCACTAATTTTGTGAGCTAATGATTATTTACAACCTAATAGACTATGTTCAAAATTAAATAAATTTTATTCATTTAACACATTCAAACAATTCATAAGTTGCAACTTAATAACTATCATACAATATGCAAAATCACATTCAAAAGCAAAAACATATAATTTGAGTAATACATTGTCCTTAATGTGATAAGAGAGCATAAAAGCACATAAAAGACAAGAAAAATAGAATTTATAGTAGAAAGAAAAATAAACATAAAAATTAGGACTGAAGGCTAATTTGGAAAGGAAAAATAAATAAATGGAAAAGTTGTGTTAGACATAAATCCTATGGAGATGGAGGTGGTGATGGTGTCAGAGGTGGTAATTGAACGACCTGAGCCTCGAAATATCTATGGATCTGGCAAATATCTTGGCTCTGGCGTCTTTGTGTCTAGGCCATCTCCTTCATCATTCTGGTGTTCTACGCAAGTGTCTTGTTGGTTTTGGAGATCGCATCCAGAACTTCAGTCCAGCCTTGCTCTTCTTCCTCTTCCTCAGATTCTTCACTGAACTCTTCTTCCTACCGAGATGGCGTTGAGCTCGAACTTGCCTGACTTGCCCTAATTTGGACATGTGTCTTCTGGCTGATATCCCTAAGTTCCATATTATGGGACTTAAGGATTTCAACCTGCCATAAGTGATGATGGTTTAAGAATTCCGAAAGATGAATAGTTAATCCCCTTCGTTCCATGCCAAAATATTTTGCAATGGTAGACACTATATACCCTATTATTAGATTGTTGCTCCTTTTGCACGGAGTTGCAACAATGGCATTTAGCACATGAGTAGATGTGCATAATAAAATACTATAGTTTATGCGCCACAACATAAAAAGTTCCTTTGTAGAACACTTATTAGTTTTTGTTTTATCGAAAACTAGTTAACACATAAATTTATGCAGCAACAAGTGGTCGTGGGACCTTATAATGTTGTTATGAGCATTCTTAGCATGAAATTGCTTAATTCTAGTAAGCTCATTCCAATATTGAGAAGGACGAAAGTCTTTATGATGATTGATGATGGAGGATTCGGGGAATCTACACATCTCACACATGATTTCTACATTTAATTCATAGGCTCGTTCTCCTAACCTAAGCCACAATTCTTTTGGATTCCTAAGGTCGTAGGTCAGGGAAGTGAAAAATTCCAGTGTAAGCTAATGGTAAACAGGAAATTGAAATCATATGAATTGGGCCCACTAGATCCTTTCAGCTAGGTTTTCTATTCACTCACGCAACTCTAGCCTATCAAGTGTGTCAAAATCAAAGTACTTAGAAACTACAATTTGTCTAGCAGGAAGGGAGCAAAAACGAGTACCTTCCTCCTCTGTATAGATCAGGACAGGCGAGTCAAAGTCTGCTGCTCAGTTTCTTCATCCACATCCCACAACTTGTTGTCATCTATATGGCTCCCATCGGGCTGATTGTTTAATGTGCGGCATAATTGGGTAGAATATGAAAGAAAATTGGAAGGTTGAAATTTTAGAGAGATGTGAGAGTGTTTGTAAGCCTAAAGTCTAGAGAGATAAAGTTTAAAATGAAAGTGAATGTAAAAGGGAAGTTAGACTTGAATAAATAAGTGGTTACAAGGATAAAATGGTAAGAAATTTTTAAAAACTGCGTCCTCCCTTATTTTTGCACAGTCGTGGCTTGCTGTTTTTTTTCCCTTGTTCTACATAGTCGGTGGCTATGATCGTGGTCAGCAGCTTTCCACCAACATTATTTTTCTTCCTTTTTTTTCCAATATTTTTACTTCCACTTCTTAATTCTTTGCGTCCCTTTATCTCTCCTTTCATGCTGAACAATCATCCACATTATTATGAATTCCTATTTCTTCTCGATTTTATTTGAAAACAAAAATAAACCCAACTACGGAATGCAAACGTTCTAAGAAAAACAATCAAAGAAAGTAAAAAAAATTTATCATGGGTTGCCTCCCATGCAGCGCTTCTTTTAACGTCAGTAGCTCGACGCTCCTTTAAGCAACTTGGTTCGACTCCAAGTTGCAATGGCAGCGTAGTCATTAATTGCAAAGTTTGCACTTGAGCTACCATGCTACAAGTCCCACCTGCCTTATAATTCTCCTTTCCTCACCTTCTTCTTCGCGAGTGCTTTTTCCTAAAAGCATTCCCAAGATCCTCGATATCTTCCCATTCTCCTCGAGGTTTGGGTTCCTTGATATTCACTGGAGGTGAAGGAGATCTGTACT
>JANIIA010000191.1:27207019-27231555 GCA_027478495.1 Erythroxylum alaternifolium | reverse complement strand
AAAATATTTATTTTTATTTATTCTAATAATTTTACTTCTTATTTTCTCAATCCTTATTAGTTCATTATATAATAATAGACATTGATGTATTTTTTATTTCAATAAAGTATTTTATTTTTACTTATTCTTATAAGTTTTACTTCTTATTTATTATATACCGGTTTAAAATGGTTCATTACCGGTTGAACGTCTAAATCTTAAACCTTTCCTTCGACCGGTTTAATATCCGGTCCGGTTTTTAAAACATTGGTTTTTATTCAAGGAAAGGATATTCTTTTCTTAGGATCCTATTCTTCCTTTTGTTTACGAGATTTCCTACCATTAGAGGCAATCTTTTGGAAGTCAATGATTTAGCCATTAAACAATTTGATTCTTGGTTTTCAATATAAATAACCATTTCCATCAAAGAAAGGAGATCTATAATGTTTTGACAATTTTAACTAGAAGAAGCTGTGGATACACCTACTTATGTTATAATGGTTTTTGCTTAAAAATTATGTTTAGAAGTTCAATATAAGAGACCCATTATAATATCAATCATTGATTTATAATGATGCTTAAAAGGAGGGCGACTCAAGAATCAGTGAATTTAAAATTTTTTTACCATATAAAAATGTATGAGATGAAAATGTAGTTAAAATGCAATCATACAAATATAAATAATGTAAAGAGATTACAAATTAATTTTATATTAGTTTGGCAAAAAAGTTTGGGCCTACTTATACTCCTAAAAGCTCATTTAAGATTCCACTAAATTATTCTTTTAACTAGAAGGAGAAAAATCTTTTCACAATCTTTCATAACAGTCAAAAGTAACAAAAAACATATTAAATCAAAGAAGTTCAAAAAGTAGTCTCCTAATAAAACTTAACAGCTTCAATCAGCTTTGCTTACTAATTTTAATGCTTTAAGAGTCAACATCGATGCTGTTTTTTTAATATATGTTTTTAGTCCTAAATCTTCACCACACTATTTTGGTCAAATGTTCAATTTCTTGCTTTGCTTTATTTTCTTCATCTAGAATTAATTCAAATTTTCTCAAATGTCAGGGCATTTAAAAGATCAAGTATGGCATAACAATAGTATTTTAATATGGAGGAGGCTGAGGGAAACCTTGGGGAATTGAAATATGATGATTGATGATTGAGAATAACTTCTAGGTTAGAGCATATGTGAAAACACCAATTGAGGATCTGGATAGTCTTGGATTCAATGTTAAGGTGCTACTATTATTTACTTTTATATGTAGAAACTTAATCTAGTTGATGTAGGATACTGATTTAAACTCCTCTTTAAGTTGGTTCATTGACAGATTAACTATCCATGAAAGTTAGACATCCTAACTTATAAATTTCTGCTTTATATTTTTATAAGAATATATTTACTTAAAAAAGTTTGTTTTTGCTTAATGTGGTATGAAATTGTTGTGTTACTTTTACATGCAATATGCTTGACATAGTCTAAGGCACTCTGTTCATTTAGTTCTCATCTTAAGAAAAGCTTTACTTAATCTTGCCATAAACAAATTTAGAGAATATGTGTGGTTATTTTCATTTGCTCTTGCTCTGTATGATGTAATTGAGCCAAACACGAATCACTAGTCTAAGAATATATCATATATGTAGTAATGAGGTATAGTAGAAATGTTATTGGTTAAGATCATTATTGATGACCCACGGACGTAAAGGTGTTCTAGAAATGTTGTGCTCAATCTAGATATATTCTTAGCAAAAATAATTAGCAATTCATTCACAATCTCTACAGACATACGAGAAGCTTACAAAAACTACCACAACAATCAACAATTCATTCACAATGATTCCAAGATAGTAGACATGCACAAATAAATCCAGAAACATTAATCCTTAATCCATTCAACAATCAACAATTCATTCACAATGATTCCAAGACAGTAGACACGCACCAATAAATCCAAAAACATCAATCCTCAATCCATTCAACTATTAAATCCAGAAACATCAAGACAGTAGACACGACAGGTGAGCAATTACTCACCTAGTTGTATCAATCTAGAAACATCAATCCTCAATCCATTCAACTATTAAATGTATACCATAAGACCAATAAGAGATAAGATTCTAGGACAATCACCTTCGCTGAAAAACACAAGAAATGCGAGTCTCCGATGTTGCGAGTTGCGACGAAGAAGAAGAACAACGATGTCATTGACTTGCGACGGTGCAATAGGAGGCAGAACAACGTTAGGATCAAGGTCAGGGTGACTGTGAATGGGACTGAATTGTGGCTTGTAGGAGAGATGAGTAGGAGACAAGTAACCACTGAGACTAACGAGTGACGAGGGAGGAAGACGTGCTTTTGTTTCGTCAGAGACAAAACGACGTCATTTTTTCATTGCAAGAAAACGATGTTGTTTTTTCTCTGAGAAAACAATGTTGTTTTGTCTCTTGATTTTTACTTACTTCCAGAGATAAAATGATGTCTTTTACACTTAACGCAAAACGACGTTGTTTATCTCTAGAAGAAATAACTCTAACCTTAACAAAATGACATCATTTTTTAATTAATAAAATGACGTCATTTTACATGGGATTGAACCTGCCCGCGGTCTGGCCTATGCACCCACTTCTGTGGGCCACGGGTAGTCCCCCTAGCCCAGCCTGGTCCATCCATTCAAGGGTCAAATTCCCCTGACCCGTGGCCTAGCTCATGGCCTGGTTTGATCAGGCCAAACCTGTTGACTACGGGCTGGGCCGGGCTAATATTGACATTCCTAACCTGAAGCTAGGCCCAAGCCCACGATCATGACAGAAGCTTGGTGGTCTGCCACGATCGTGACATAGACCAAAAATTGAGTGCCATGCGTGACAATAGATGCAAACTGGCTTCTAAAACGTGACTTTTCAAGGGATATTTTGGACTTTTGGGCCCAGGTAAACCCTAATATTTTTCCTAAATGGAAAAGATATATAAAGAAAAGAAAAAACCTAAGAAGAGAGATCCATTCTCTGCCACTTTGAGAAAGATCCAAGGAGAGAGGAAGAACAAGAGAGAAGGAGAAGAAAGGAAGAAGGAGAAGAAGGGTTGTAGTGTTGCTATCTTCTCGATTTATTCTGACCCTTCCAAGTGAAATTTCATTTCATCTTTATTGTTCTTTCTTTTGAATGTGTAAGATGGATTTAATACTGATAGATTTAATATTAATGGATTTGGGTTCGATGATAATGTTCTAAACCTCTTTAGGGATTTGTTCTTGAATCAATGTTAATGTGATTTATTTTCATGTTAATACATTGGGTGTTGTGATTATTTGGTATATTTTTATGCTTCTGTAATAAATCAAGAGATTGACCCAATAACAAAATGATTAAATTGGGTAATGAGAGTTAAACAATCTAATAGATCATGTAAATAATTAAATCGAAAATTTAGATGAAGAGAGATCTCATATGAGGACCTGGTAATCTATTAAAGGGCTTAAGATCTGATTGGATTGGTAGGTTTTTTGTTAATTAAGAGATTACAAATTTCATAATTCAATTAGGGGTTATGATTTAGGGTTTAATGATTATAACTTGATAGGGAGTAATCCACCTTTGAAAGTTTAGGACCAATATCGTATTAACTCAAAAGTAATCATGTTAGCATTTGATGATAGGACAAATCCTCCTTCTTATAATCAACTAATCTTCCTTGTGTGATTTTCATTGTTAATTTAGTGGTGTTCAATTTGATTCTTTGTGTGTTAACTATACATTATAATTCTAATCAATCATCTTCACGTATTTACTTTTCTGTGCAGTTTTTATTTTCATTTTAATAATTCTTTAGGCCTTAGATAACCTAGAATTAGATTAGTTTGACAACTCCTCAAGGGATCGACACCTCACATACTACACCTACGACCTATACGCTTGCAGTATATTGAGGGTTTTAAATATATTAAAACTTGCTCAACAAGTTTTTGGCACTATTGCTAAGGAGTTAGTAGGATTAGTTTAATTCTTTTAGTCTAAGGAATTTTCACCAACTCTTGTGATTGTGCTATCCAATCACAATAAATTATTTAAAAACAAAAAAGGGGAAAGAAAGATGAGCAAGAAGTTTGGTCGCAAAGTAGAAGACAGATCAATTTGGACATCACAAGGCAACAATGAGGAATCGAAAACGTTAAATGTTAAGACGAGATAGAAAGCACGATGATGGAGGAAACACATTATAGAGAGCAAAGGACCTTTGCAGACTTTAATGAGACACAATTTGGTCAGGAAAGTCATCATCATTATTTGACACGTACAATCTAAGTTAGCAAAACTACCTAGATTTCTATTGGTTTAATAATATAAGGACTCACGTAAGAGACCAAGACCTATTAGGATTTCAACAAGATGAGTTCAGTTTATGGGATTCTAAATTAGACAAGATCATAGATAAGCTTATGAACATGGTAGAGGCCCAGAAGAGACTGGAAGAGAAGTTTAAGCCAGTAATAGAGACCGTGCCTCTTTTATTCATAACCTAGAGATTCAAATGAGATATATTTCTTGTAAATTTTGTAAGAGAATTGTGTAAAACTTTCTGAGCAATATAAAAGTACATCCAAAAGAGCAGTGTAAGTTTATCACACTTAGGAGTGGGAAAGAGAAAGAAGCACTAGTGGAAAAACAAGTTGAATCCCACCTTGTAGAAGACTAATAGAAGAAGAAGGAGTGTGACTCATTCAGGAAAATTGATGTGGTCAAATCTTTAAAGGAGCAAGAAGAAGAAGAATAGAAGAAAATGGACATAGAGCTTGAAGAATATAAGAAAGTCTCTGTTCATGGAGTGAAAGAAGAAGAGGAGATGAGGGTGACTGAGTAAGAACAAGAATAGATCACCTTCTTATAGAACAAACTGCTTGATTCAATAGAAGATTCAAGGAGTTTTGTTATTCCCTATTTTATTGACAGTTTATTAGTAAAAAGGACATCATTGAACTTAATTGGTTTCCTTAATTTTATCAATATTGTCCTTCTGATTATCTTACAATTTATAGTTTATTTACAAGCTACATAGCTAAAATTGGACAACAAGGGTGGAAGCAAGCCACTCATAATTAATCCTGACTAAGTTAAAGGATACAAGTTCAAGCTAATGACTATAACTTAGCACGTTTAGTAGTTAGAATAAAATTGTTGTGTAGTTAGATCTGTTTTAAATTCTATAAATAAGTCTTAATGATTTGGAATGAGTTGGATTACTAACTTCCTTACTCTCTTGAATCAATTATGAGAAAGGAAAGCCATCTCAGTGTCAAGTGGATTTGAGTTCCACTACCACCTTCGACACCATCACTCTAACCCTTGTCTTTTATTTTTATTGTTATTTTCAATTGTTCTCACGTTTCTCTTATTTCTTTAATTTTTATTCCCACCTTATGTATTGTTAGTTTGTTCTTCTCACATTGAGTACAATGTGTTGTCTAAGTATGGGGAAGGTTGTGTGCATGCGTATTATATGTTTTTATTTGAATGTGAATTTTGCATATTATATGTTAGTTTTGTTTAGGATTGCATTGATGTGATTTGTGTGAATGTGTTGATGGCTAGGACTTAACGGAATCGATTTAGCTTTGAACATAGTCTTTTAGGTTGCTAAACTTTATTAGCTTGAGAAATTAGTGTTCTAGGTTGCTTCGGTTAAATATGCATGTTAATTAAGATATGATGCTAGTTCATTCACTTTAGGAATTTACTACATTCATTTATAATTTTAGTTCAATCAAATAAGTAGCATCGTTAGTATCTTTTCATAAGAATGATTAGCTTAAGAAATGAGGTAGGGAAGACAAAACATAATGTTGTGTAAATCCTAAATAAATAACTATTCCGCTAGCCTTTTATGAAACAGATCGGGTTATGAATAGATCTAGTAGCTAGTTAAGAATGTGATGTAGCTGAGTAATCAGGGAACATTCATCACAAATGTTTGCCTTCTCGTCAAAAGGCTATAATGACATTCCAACCAAACCGCTTAATAAAAACATGACCTAGTTAAGTAACTGGGGGACATTCATCACAAATGTTTACCTTGGCATCAAAAGGCTAGGTTCATGTTAATAAAATTAATAAAATAGTTTGTTGTTTAATAAATCCTAATGATCTTATGAATAGAATGATTTCTTATGAAAAGCCACTTAAAGATAGTTATTTTGATTGACTAATAAATTATTATAAGTGATAGGAGTGAATGAATGTGACATTAAGTCCTAATTAGAATGTATATTTAGTCCAAAGTATTTAGACACAAATTTCACAAGTTAATAAGTTAGAACAACCTGAAGGATCGAGTTTATAGTTAAATTTATTTCATAAAGTTCAGCACATTATACCATTATTGGATATATGTGTTTTGTTGTTAGGTGTGTCTTATGTTTTATGTTTTATGTTTTGCTTTTTCTTTTTTTCTTTTTGCTTGAGGATGAGCAAAACCTTATGTGTGTGGATGTTGATAGTTGTAGGTTGCATAATATTTTAGTGGGTAGTTTAGTATGTGCTTGGTGGTTAAATTGAATGATTAATGCATGTTTAGGTTAGGATTATGTTATTTAGTTAGATATTTGTGTTTTGAGTGTTTTATGGGCTAGAGCATGCTATGGAGCTTAAATTTTGTATATTTGAGGTGCCTTGATATGTGTGTTTGCGTTTCAGATCAAATATCAAAGAACGGAGAGAAATCGAAGGAAGCCTAGAGCAAGGCCCAAGGCCACAGTCTTGGACTTTAAGCCACGATCGTGATAGAAGCTCGGTGGTCTGCCATGACCATGGCCCCATATGCCACGATCGTGACAGAGAGAAAAAATTAAGTGTTATGATAGTGGCACTATAGGCCACGATCGTAGCCAATGCGATAACAAACGCGGATTGGCTTCTAAAACACGACTTTTTGAGGGATATTTCAAACTTTTGGGCCCGGTTAAACCCTAATGTTTGCCCTAAATGAAAAAGATATATAAAGAAAAGAAAGAACCTTAGGAAGAGAGCTCCATTCTCCACCACTTTGAGAAAGATCCAAGGAGAGAGGAAGAAGAAGAGAGAAGGAGGAGAAAGGAAGAAGGAGAAGAAAGGTTGTATTGCTACTATCTTCCTAATCTATTCTGACCCTTCCAAGTGACATTTCATTTCATCTTTATTGTTCTTTCTTTTGCATGTATAAGATGGATTTGATAATGATGGATTTAGGTTTGATGATGTTGTTCTAAACTTCTTTAGGGATTTATTCTTGAATCAATGTTAATGTGATTTGCTTTGATGTTAATACATTAGGTGTTGTGATTATTTATTATATTTGCATGCTTCGGTAACAAATCGAGAGAGTGAACCAATAGTAAAACGATTAGATTGGGTAATGAGAGTTAAACAATCTAATAGACCATGTAAATAATCAAGTCAAGAATTTAGAAGAAGAGAGATCTCGTGTGATGACTTGGTAGTTTACTAGAGGGCTTAAGATCTGATTGGATTTGTGAATATTTTGTTAATTGAGATATTGCAAATTCCACAATTCAATTAGGATTATGATTTAAGGTTTAATGATTATAACTCGAGAAAGAGTAATCCACCATTCAAAAGTCTGGAACCGATACCATATTAACTCAAAAGTAATCATGTTAGCATTTAATGATAGGATAAATCCTCCTTCTCATAATCAGTTAATCTTCCTTGTGTGATTTCCATTGTTAATTTGGTGGTGTTCAATTTGATTCTTTGTGTGTTAATTTTATATTTTAATTCCAATCAGTCATCTTCACGTGTTTACTTTTTTGTGTAGTTTTTATTTTCATTTTAATAATTCTTTAGGACTTAGATAACTTAGAATTAGATTAGTTTGACAACTCCTCGAAGGATCGACATCTTACATACTACACCCACAACCTGTGCACTTGCAATATATTAAGGGTTTCAAAATATATTAAAACTTATTCAATAGTGTCTATTAAGTAAATCATTTAGTGTATATAATATTTTATAACTGTATGTATTATAAATAAATAATTTACTGAATAAAAAAATAATGAAATCAATTTAGTAGTTCAGATACTTGTTTGGTATTGGCCATACTGGCAAAAAATTAGTTCAAAATAAGAAAGTTTCATATTGAACTTTGGTACTAACTTTTTTGGTTAGTATCAACTAATATCAGCCAGTAACCAATATATCGATCAGATACTTGTCAAATATTGGTCAAATTGTAATTTAAAAAAAAGGTCTAAGACTAAATTTTAAAATTTTAAAATTTCTCTTATATAAAATAATAATTCTTTATACATAAAAAGAAATATGATAAAATTGTCTACAATTTATTTAATAAATAGTAAAGATATACATAAGAATGCATTAAATAAATTTTTGTATGTAATTAGACTTATACAAAATGATTATAGATGATATAACTAAATATATTAGTTTAACATAATTCAAATATTTTAATAAATATTTTTAAAATTTGTATATTTCATATTAATAATATATATAATTTCTAGTGCATACATGTGAAAATTATTAGAATAACTTTTGAAATATTTAAAGATAACATTTGAAATTAACTTTACTAATCATAAATGCAATTTTTTACTTTATATTATTCTTAATGTTATATTTATCTGAGAGTTAAACAATCTTTTTTATCTCAATCTTCTTAGACAGAATTTTCCTAGCCATGTAATTTAATAGCATAATAATTCACTATAATTATACTCGATAATAGCTATTAAATAGACAAATAAAGAACACTAGAATTTGATGAAGTTCGACCAATTATGCCTATGTCCTCGAACATTGATATTTCACTATTTCAAGGAAATAATACAAGTGAAAATATTACAAAGAAAGAGAGAATCTTGCTTTAAGAAAAGATATGCACTTTTGAAATAATTAAAACTAAAGGAGGAGGGTTTATTTTATAAGGAAAGCAACCTCCCACAGATCTATATTTTCCCTGTGTGGGATGAGCTACAATTGTTGACAATTCAACAAATCTCCACCTTGGAAATTTCCACATCTTCAAATCTCTCACAAAACTCATCTTTAGTAGTGCCTTCAAATGCACTTCAAAGCGTCCATTTTTAATTTTTAGCCAATTGATAAAGTCTAAAAAATGTTGGAACTTGACTGCAATCACCACTTTTGTCAACATTTCAGTAAGATTTTCAGTGGTTTTAATCTTCTGAATTGCCACTCAACCTTCTTCAAGAACCTCTTATACAAAGTGATAACAGATATCGATGTGCTTCGTACCTGGTTCTTTGTTAAAAGGATAGCACTCTGACTATCACAATGCACTTTGATGTACTTTTGTCGAACCCCTAATTCACTAAGCAATCCTTGAAGTTGAATTACCTCTTTCACAGCCTCTATAGCTGCCATATACCCTGCCTTCATGGTCGACAAAGCAACTATTTACTATAAGGTAGACCTCCAACTGACTAGTTCCTTTGCAAGAGTAAACACGTAGCCAGTAGTTGATCAAGGCCTGTCCAATTCACCAATATAGTTAGAATCATAATATCTAACTATACATTGACCGTCTTGCTTATTCCTCTAAAATACCAAACCAACATATACGATGTTCAAATGTACTATAGAATTCATTTCACAGCTTGCCAATGTTTCTTTCTAAGATCATGTATATACCTGCTCACAACCTTCATTGGCTGTGACATGTCAGGCCTTCTACACACCATAATATACATCAAGCTACCAACAACATTTGTATGTGGTACTTTTGACATGTATTCCCATTCTACATCATTCTTTATAGACAAAGATGCACTAAGCTTGAAATGAGGAGTGAGTAGAGTACTAATAGGCATTGACTTTTCATTCAAGCCAAAACATTTCAGTACCTTTCTCAAATAATGTTTTTGAGTCAAACAAAGTCACCCTGATTCCCTATCTCTGCTTATTTCCATGTCGAGAATCTTCTTGGCTTCACCTAGATCCTTCATTTTAAACTCCTGATTCAACTGAATCTTCAATCTCTCAATTTCTCTTAGATTCATTGAAGCTATCAACATATCACCAACATACAGGAGAAGATAGATAGAATATCCATCTTATAACTTGTGAAGATACACACAGTGATCGTATTTTCTTCTTATATACTTCTGCCCTATCATAAACTTGTCAAATTGCGTATACCACTGCCTCAAAGATTGCTTCAATCTGTAAAATGATTTTTCAAGTTTGCATGACATATTCTCTTTTCCAGCAACTTTAAAACCTTCGAGTTGGGTCATATAGATATAATCCTCCAAGTCTACATGTAAAAATGCAGTTTTTACATCTAATTGAACTAGTTCCCTATCAAACTGTGCTATCAAAGCCAACAAAATTTAGATGGAGTATGTTTTACAACTGGAGAAAAAACTTAATTATAATCAATTCCCTCTGCCTGAGTGTAGCCTTTGACCACCATTCTTGCTTTGTAGCAAACATCATTCTTTTTAGGAAATCAATCTTTCTTTGCATATACCCATTTGCATCTAATTGCCTTCTTTCCCTTTAAGAGATTAGCTAGCTTCCACGTCTGATTTTTATGAAGGGATTGTCTTTCTTCATTTTTGGTTATCCTCCATTTATCTTTTTTTGAACTTTGGACTAATTCCTTATAAGTGGTAAGAATGTCATCAATTTTAATTGTAGATGCATCAGCCATCATATTAACAAAACGAGCAAGTACTTGAGTGTTTCTATTTGACTTTCTCAATGCAATTAGTAATTGTTGCTGTGGAGGTTCTTAGGTTGGAACCTCTTCTTCGTCTGACTCCTATTCTACCATAGGAGTTTTTGTATATGCTTCATCATTTGCTAGGGTAATAATTTTTCTTTCAAACTCCACCTGCTTTAGAGTACAATATATCTTCTTAATACTTTCTTAACATGGTAGATTCATCAATGGTAACATCCTGCTAAAAATTATTTTCTTTGACTTTGGGCACCAAAGATAATATCCTTGCACACTAAAGGTGATCCCTATGAAAATTGCTTTCTTTGCACGTGGATCCAACTTTGACTCCTTAACATAATAGTATGCAGTGTAATTAAACACATGTAATGAATCATAATCTATAACAAGTTTTCCAAACCATTTCTCCAATGGCATTTTACCACCAATAGCACTAGATGATAGGGGGTTAAAGAGATGACAAGAATATGTAACAGGTTCAGCCCAAAATTCTCTGCCCAACCAGCATTGGACAATATACACTAAACGTTCTTTAGCAATGTTCAGTTCAGTTCGGTTCATATATTTTGCCACCCTATTTTGTTATGGTGTACCCCTGATTGTGAAGTGTCTGACAATGCCTTTATCTTCGCAGACTTTTAAAAATGGATCACTCCTGTACTCCCCACCATTATTTGTACAGAGACATTTGATCCTTTTGCCTGTTTAAGTTTCCACCACCTTCTTCTATTTGAGAAAAACTCTCAACACTTCATCCTTAGTCTTCATAGTATACACCTATACTCTATAGGAAATATTATCAACAAAGGTCATATAATAGTGTTTTTCTCCCAAAGAAGATGTTTTGGAAGGTCCCTATACATCAGAGTGAACATAGTCCAAAATACACTTGATATCATGGATTGTTGTTCCAAAATTTACCCTTGTCTTCTTCCCTTTAACATAATGCTCACAAAAATCTAATTTGCAAGTCTTCACCCCTTTCAGCAATCCTTGATTTACTAAGAGAATCAAGGATTTTTCACCTGTGTGCCCCAAGCGCATATGCCATAACTTGGTTGCTTCTAACTCCTTCTCATCACTAGAAGCTGCTACTGTTGTTGTTCCAATAACAATAGTACCTAGATAATGTTACAATTTATTATTCTTCTGTACCTCCTTTAATACCACAAGTGCACCAGAGATGATCTTCATCAATCTATATTTTTCTACCACCTCAAGACCTTTTCTTATAAGGCCCCTACAGAAATGAGATTCTTCGACAGACCCATCACATAACGAACATCTGTCAAGATTATGATTGATCCATATTGATTCCTCAAATGAAAGGAACCAACCCCATGTATGGTAAGAGGGAAGTGATTTGCTGTGTAAACAATTTCATCTTCTAGTTCTCTAAAATCATATAACCAATCCCGATTGGACACATATGATGACTGCATCCTAAATCAAGCAGCCATGCACTAGAAGAGTTAGTTGATGACATAACAGGAAGTAAAAAATCTGAGTCTTCATCATTACACTTAGTTATATTTGAATCTGCAAAGTTTTTCCTTTATCAGTTTTGTCTTTATTTTTGAGCTTAGGACAGTCCTTCTTCCAGTGCCCTTTGTCCCGACAAAAGGCACACTTATCTTTGCTTAATTTGTGCCTCGACTTTGATTTCTCTTTCTTTCCTTTAGTCTAGCTTTGCGAATAGCCTCTAACCACCAAGGCTTTTGTTGCTCCACTTTTATGTTCTTCCTTTGTATTCCTTTTCAATTCATAACTATACAAAGCAGTTGTAACTTCACTCAGAGACACATCAACCTTCCCATTGAGTAGATTAGTTTCAAGAAACTCAAACTCCTCAGGAAGGGATCCCAATAACATTAAAGTTAGATCTTCATCTTCAAATGTCACATAGAAGGTTATTAAATTAGTAACCAACTGATTAAAACTAGAGATGTGATCATTTATAGTGGTTCCTAAAATATAAAAGAAACGAAACAGTCTTTTCATCATATGGAGCTTATTCTGACTGCTTTTCTTCAAAAAAGTTTCCTCCAACGTGTTCCAAAATTTATATGCGGAAGTTTCTTTCTAGAAAGCATACTTTTGCCCTCTGGAAAGACATAATCGATTTATACCACATGCCAAACGATTTATAGTCTTCCAATCTTTCTCCTTACTATCATTTGATTTCTTTTCTTTAATGGAAGTATCAAGACCTTACTGAAAAAGAGCCTCTTGAACTTTACTTTTCCACATGCTGAAATGACCCATACCATCAAAAATCTCCACCATAAATCTTGCATTTATCACTAAAGTTCTTGCCTGAATAGACGAGGAAGAAGTTGTCGACGTGGATGGTGTGGAATTTTTTTGTCTTTTATCATTTTTGCTATAATTTCTATTCAATAGTTATCGATGCCAGATGCCAAAAGCCCAAGGAAATCTTTTCTGATATAGAAGATCAGACTACGCTACAACCACAGAGCATACTAAGAAGAAACCACAGAGAATACTAAAAAGAAACTTTGGCTCTAATACCAATTATTGCGAAACTCTGGTTAATTCCACTAATAATAATAAATTCACCTTGAGTATTATTATGTAGGTGAATAGAGTGTGAACAATTGTACCGAAAAATCACATAACGTAAATTCCCATAAAAGACTGGAGGGGTCACAAACGGTCCCATTTAAAACCCAATCTCCTTAGACAGAATTTTCCTAGACATGTAATTTAATAGCACAATAATTCACTACAACTATACTAGATAATAATTATTAAATAGATAAATAAAAAACACGAGAATTTAACGAGGTCAGGTCAATTATGCCTACATCCTTAAACATTACTAAATTAATATTTCATTATTTCAAAAAAATACTACAAGTGAAATATTGCACAAAGAGAGAGAGATTTTTACCTTAAGGAAATTTTGAGATAATTAAAACTAAAGGAGGAGGGTTTATTTTATAAGGGAAGCAACCTGCACAAATCCATATTTTTTCAACGTGGGATGAGCCACAATTGTTGACAATTCAACACTATAAACCCAAAACTCTACTTAATCATGCAATCAAATCCCCCTTCATAATTACTATTACAAACTCTAGTTCATAATTTTCAACAACCACCACGTTATCAAATGCGTCACATCAATTATCAATTAAATTAAAGTCCCCTAATTTTTGGCTTTAGCAAGCCCAAATGTTACCTTTGCTTCATAGTTATAAACTTGCCCACTATATTGATGCATCATCAACGCCACTACCTGAACAAATCAATGATCAACCAAATTCTAAATTTGATTATTGGTTTTGCATTGATCAACGCAGTTGGATTATTGGGTCAATGAGTAAAAGTTTTGTTCTTCAAATTATTGATACAAGTATTAGTCAATAAGCCAGGTAAAAAATTTCTACTAACTATGCGTCAGGCTCACAGGCTCAAGTGAGACCAATAAAGTCAAAATTTTACAAGCTAGTTAAAGAAGACAATGAATCCATTACACAGTATATGCAAAGTACTAAAGGTATGTATGATTAGTTAATTGCCTTAAAAAGCTTGATAAAAGAAGAAAACTTGGTTCAAGTTATTGTTAATGGCTTAGACAAACTTTATAGACCTTTTGTTAAAGGTCTAAAATAAAGAGTGGATTATGTTTCATATGATGACCTTGTAGGGAAATTGAGTTGGGATGTGATCCCGACCATAGTGGAATAAATATGAAACTTTTTTGTAATTTTTGATTTCCCAAAACTAAGATCTCTTTAATTCTATAAATGATTAACACATAATTATAATAAAACATTAATCAAAATTTGTACCTTATTATGAAACTTAATCCTTATCTTGTCATATCCCTTGAACCATTTTAGAAATCAATTCGTCTCAATCACCAATCCTTATCATATCATATTGCTCGAACCATTTCTGAAATCGATCCGTCTTAACCACCATAGATATACAAATGTTTGACCTTTAATAGTATCCACAGTATGGGTTAAGTGAACCTTGTAATTCTTACAAAGATGGTTAGGCAAGAAGTGTTAGCTCTATTAGAGCTTAAGCTTATTTATAATAAGTTTTGGACATTTTAGTAATTTAATTAAAATTAAATTCTAATTTCATTTAAACTTAATTAGAATTACAAATAATTCTAATTAAATATCAATTATGTCCAAATAAGATCCAATATCTCATATTGATTCTTTTTTATTAAATATCTCATATTTAATCATAAAATTTCTCATACTTTCCAACTTGATTAAAATATTTTCGCTCTCTTCAACCCATTCTTTATGTAAGACCCATTAGGTTCTCAAATATATTGGCAATGAATATAAATGATAATTATAATTAGAATTAGAATTAGATAAATTAAAACTCTTTTTAATTTATCTTTAATTCTCCAATTAAACAATTTATAATCAAAGATCAAGATTGGCGTCTAGCAACGCATCATGACCACTCAAATACTTAGGAATGCCAAAGTAGTTTTGACTAACCTTTTTATACATAATTTTCTGTATGATTCAATCATTTCATCATATAATGTTCTGATTAGACATAGAGTATGAAATTAATGTCTACTCTTTTTTAGTCCAATCATATTAGTTATTTGTCATTAGCTTTTGATTCAATTAATGACATTTATAAGTTATTTATAAAATGTCATCTCACCTCAGCCAAGGATTTCCCAAATCAATACTAATCAAGAAAAACCAAAATTTCTCCCTAATTACTTTAAGGTGATGAATCCTATCTTAATCACACAACTATCTCTGTATAGTTCATTTTACATCCAGTGACTATCAATTGAACAACCCATGATTAAATAGGTCATAAGTAATATTAAAATATAACAATCCCTATACGAGACAACTTTAGTGACCTCAAGTCAAACTATCACTTGTACAATCATCACATTGAGAATTCCATAAACATACGAGTGACATCCAAATGGATTTTTCATGTCGAGTTTGTTCAGTGAATTTGTTCTCTAACAAGCACCCACATATTTGTTTAAGTATCTCCATATTTTAGCCTATAAAATCTACTATTTCTTTTATAAGGAAAAACAAAACGTGTCCTATCTTTTTGTGTTATGTTAATGTTCAGTCTTAATAGAACAATAGATAGGAACAATTTAGAGATAATATATAAATGCAATATAAATCTCATAATTATAATTTTATTTGCAATGTATAATTATCCTATAGATTTTATCTTATACATCTAAATATGTACATGATAAAGATTGTCTTTAAATAATTGTCATTAAACTACAACCAAAATGATTGACTATATGACATAAACCAAAAGACCTACATGATGAACAAGAAGTATTTCTGGAGGAAATACAGCAAAGGAGTATGTTCCCCTTACTGTAAATTATGATGTCCATCAAGCTCCCTTTAATGGTCAACAAAGATGGCAAAATTTTTCAAGAGGTAGAGGACATGGACCTAGTATGGGACATAGAGGATATCAAAGCTATCATACCAATTTTAATGGTTACAATCCAGTTTTCCTGCAAATCCATTAAATATGTCACCCATCATTTGTCATAACTGCCATGGCTATGGCCAAATAACCCGTCAATAACCCACTAATTGAGGTCAACCAAAATCGAGCCACCGATCATCTACCTTCAAGCCCGCTGCTAACTATACTTCCTAAAACCTGATTCCATCCCATTCACAATAACCATGGCATTGGAATAGTATGGCTTTGAGATGTTGATCTAGTGCACAAATCTTGATTATCGGAGGAGGAGGACCATGCTTTTGCTCAGACACTTTGGGATCATCGCAAAACTGTGAATTGGTATTTCCGAAGTTTGTGAAAATCGCCGGCTGCTGGCTTAACATTACCATGTTGAGCATTGCATTATTTGATTACTACAATATTATTTTGGGAAAATCAACTATAATTCAATCACATCTGCGATTAAAAAAATTATTTATAATTTTTAATTATTTAAGATATAAATAAAAATAAAATAGTTGAAGCATACTTAATTAGAAATCTTATAAGATTTTATAAAATAATTGGAACATAATTTAAAATCTTACAAAATTTTTATTTTCAAGAACTATAATTTTTATTTATAATTTTTAATGATTTAAAATATAAATAAAAGTAAAATCGTTGAAGCGTACTTAATTAGAAATCTTATAAAATTTTATAAAATAATTGAAACATAATTTAAAATCTTAGAAAATTTTTATTTTCAAAAACTATGAAGCATGAGTTTTTTGTTACATTCATAAAGCAGATAAAAGGAATTCAAATTCTTTTTAATATTTAAAATAACATTTTTAATTTCAATTTGGAATTCTTTGAATTACTGCCAATTTCTCCATTTTAGAGTGATAAATTTTTTATTGATTTAATCAATTATTTTTATATAAAATATAATAATTTTCATATAAAATACCTTAATAATCTCAAGTATAATGAGATTAAAAATAATGCGTAAATATAATATAATTATTAAAGTTACGATATTATTATAGTTTTAATAAAAGTTTACAATCAATAAAAGCATAAACGAACACGTTATCGGGGCTGTAAATTGGTTCTCCTTTAATTGAACCAGTTATATCTGTTGATAAAGACGTGGAAAGTCGCCAACTTTTGTTCGGCTAATTCTTCAGCTTCACAGAGACATAGTAAAGATACCATCCTTCCTATCAAACACATCTAACTGGTTCTCGGTAATATGCTTTGGGTTCATATTTTGGCAGAAAGGCGTTAACTAAACGCAAGAAGCAATATCCTTCGTTAAGACGTAAGCGTTGAACCAATTTTCATGAGCATGGATCAATGCACAACTTTCTCTCTGTCTTGTTGCAAATGCTAGTTTCAGTAAAACCAAAAGCTCAAATCTAGGGACAGTTTTTATCCATTATCTTAATAGAAGGTCTGATTTGGTATATCCAACTGTGTTAATCTGTACTATAGCAAAAATAAATTAAACACAGACATACAACGTCTCCAATCTCTCACCCTAATAGTTAGCTATGCCCGAACGAGTAGCAGACGGCGCCTCTCACGACCAACGATCCCAACTTTCCTTTCCCAACACCCTCTTAGAATCCCTTCGGATCTTCTCCAGAAACAAACTACTTTTCTTTTCCGTATTTTCCCTCATCGCCCTCCCACTCTCCCTCCTCCTCTTTTCTCTCTCCTCCTCCTCTCACTACCACAAGTCTGAGATCCTCGGCCTCGAGTACCTCGCCGCCCAAGCCCACACTCGCTTTGAAGCCCGTCATGTCTGGAGAGAGTCCCGCGACTATGGTCTCTCTCTCCTCCGCCTCAAGTTCTTCTACTTCTTACCCTCTTATGTTCTTTCTCTCTTCCTCGCGGTCACCGCCGTTATCTCCACCGACGCCCTCTACCATCGCAAACCCATCTCTCTACGGGCCGCCGTTTCCGGCGTTAAACTCACTTGGACCAGACCCTTTGCCACTTCGATCTGTGTTTACGTAGTTCTGTTATTGTACGCCGGTGTGGTGCGTGCGTTAGCTGGGACCCTTGGTCGGACAAGTTCAGGGTTGAGATGGGTAATTAGGGTTGGTGGGTCGGCGGTGGAAATGTACATAATTGCCGTGTCGGCGATGGCCTTGGTGGTGTCGATAATGGAGACGAGATTCGGGTGGGAGGCGATTCGGGTTGGGTCGGGGTTGATGGAGGGGAGGAGGTTTGGTGTATGGGTTTTGTCGGTTTTGTTGGGGTTGGTTACGGGTTGGATCGGGTCAAGAATGGAGCGTTTGATGATGGATGGTGGAGATTCGTTGGCGAAGTTGAGATGGAGGACTGTGATGGGCATAGAGGAAGAGTGGGAGAGGCTGGGGTTGATTGGACTATACGCCGCGGTGTTGGTTTGGAGTTTTGTTGTGGTGACCGTTTTTTACTGTGAGTCCAAGAAACGGCATGTCGTTAGGGAGGTTGATATGAATAATATCGACGAAGATAGCGTGTTGTAAGTTATCTATTTTCTTGTGTTGAAGCCTCGAGGGAAGCGATTGCAAGATTTAAGAATCATTTTTTTTTCTTTGTTTTAGCACCTTGTTCTATTTTCTTTTCTTTTCTTTTAATAACAAACTGGACCAATTGGTTAGGCCAAAATAAATATAAACCGATCTGAAAAAAATCCGCCAACTTTTCTTAATAACCGGGTTTTTTTAGTTTACGTGGGACCCACGGTTTTTTAATAATATAGGACCCACTATCTTTTTAATAAATGTGAGATCCACCACCAACGTTTATTTATTTATTTTTGACTTCCCTTCTTTGTTACATGATCTTGTGAGAATTGTAATAGGCCAATCTCCTCTCACCTCCATTATTCATTTTTGTATCCTTCTCAGTATCTATAATCAATACCATCTCTTTAAAAAAAACAAAACATTTAAGTTTCTTGCTCACGCACACCCATGACTGTTCATCCTTGCTTGCAGTTGTAAATCTTTAACTTTGAGTTTTAAAGTTGAGATTTTTAAAGTGTCGATTTCATAAATCTTTTAAATTTTCAATGAAAATTTCTTTGTTTTCAAAACTCTCACACAATTTAAATAATAAAATATAATTTTCTCTTTATATTTTAATTAAAATTTTATTTTAAATTATTTTAAAAATAAATTACCATTTTATCCTTAAAAATAGTAAATTTATTTAATATCACTTATAAATTATATTTGTCAAAATTTAGGTTCTTTATTTATCTCCTTATATTTCAATTGAAAATTTTTAAATTATTATTTTTAGAAACTAATTATTATTTTATCATACATTTGTTTAATAAATTAAATTATTAGTTAGTATATATAAGTAATTTTCTTAAAATAATTAAGAATGTGTTAAAAATAATATTTAAACTATAAAAAAGTATATTTAAAGGACAATAAAAAAAGTTAGAATACACTTAGAGTCTTTTCTATTGACTTTCGTTAAATATACTTCAACTTTTATGAGTCTTTAAATAAATGATAACATAGAAATATAATTATAATTATAATTGTTATTGTTATTGTTATTATTTTAAAATTTATGTTAGACTCAATCTTAGTTTAAATTATTATATTTATTATTAGTATATTATATATTAACGAACATTATTAGTGCATTTTTATTTCAGTAAGGTATTTTATTTTATACTATATTTTTAATTATTCTTATAATTTTTACTTATTATTTATTATATACCAGTTTTACAGTGGTTTAATACTAATTGAACTTTTAAATCTTGAACCTTTTCTTTGATCGGTTTGATGTTCGGTCTAATTTTTAAAACATTACTTTTAATCTTTGAAAGTGTTAATCTCCTAGTCATGCAGTATTCTATATTAATTCAATGTGAATTAGAGTTTTGAAATAGTTCATTGGATTTAGGATTTAATAAAGTATAATGAACTAACATGAAATGATTAAATTATCCCAAATGACAATGGATTTAAAATTAAACTAGATTACTTGACTAGTAGTTTGATAATTGGTTATTAGTAGGTTCTCTAGTTGCCTCTCTTAAATCCTTTGTTGGATCACATATTTCTATAGCTCAGGCTCTCACAATAAGAAATCAAATTATGTTTGCCTCAATTCCTGCTTTACTGAAGACTAAAATTAGTCAAACTTCTCCCAATTTGGATAATGACATGATCAAATAGAAGTATATATCAAATGGTATGTTCACCAATCAGTCCTATAAATAGGTTATTGCAAATAATCTACCTACTCTTCCATGGACTTATACAATCTAGTTTGGTCATCACCACCTTCGAGGTTCAACAACTTTATGGCTTTCCATGCTAAATAGGTTACCTAATATTGATAGACTTGGAATATTCATATACCTTACTAACTGGTGCACCTTATGTAAAAGAGTTGAGGAGACTAGAACACTTATTCTTTAGATGCGGCTATGTTAACAACATTTATATTCTATAGTAAAGCAACTAGATGGTGTTTCTGTGTTTTTTTATCCTTCCTAGTCACTAATATATTGGATGAAAGGAATAATTGTATTTTCCATGACATAAGCATCACTAACCAGCAATTTAGCTATTTATTAATGCAGAGGATTAGAACTCTTATTAGTATTCATATGCATAGAGATTTGGATTTGTATTTTCTCATCTCACATTGGAAATAAAGTTCTTAATTATTACCTTATTTCTCAATCATGATTGAAGAGTAAGCTTGCAGTTAGCTTGTTGGCTTTGTAATCTCCATATTGACATATACTAGGAATGATTTCTTGTTTGCCTTTTATGGCTTGTTTTAATTATACCTTTTTCAAAAACAATATTTAAAATGTTAGTCCATATTAGTTAATTCAACATTCTCCCACTTGGACAATATTAACATACTATAACGCTTTCATCCAACCATCCAACCATTAAAATTCACGTCTTGCATGCAAAAACAAGCAATTTCCATGCACAGCCGTGAGCTGCTTCCTTGCTTTGTTCTTCACTTTCACACTTTTCTTCTTGTATTATTCTTGCTCTAATCTTCTTCTTCTTGCCTTATAAAGACAAATGAGTGTGATTCTTCAAAAAATGACCCAAATATAGTGCTTTCGACTCACTTTAACTCCTTCGCTTCTGAATTGTGCCTAAAACCAAATATGAGTCACAGTGAGTATCTTAAGCAATTTCATGTCGTTAATCGCTAAGTGTTATGGAATAATTATACAATCAATTAAGCACATGTCATGTGCCTATTTTTCTAGTTTCAGTAATAACTAAAATATTGTTTGAATTATAATGTACATGCTTACTCGATTAATCTTAACCTTAAGATCTTCACTTCAAATGTTTATATTTCATGAGCTTTTTCACCTACAACTTTCAAACTTTAACAAACATCAGGGTAGTTGTAGGACTTTGATCATTGATATATCTTATAAATAAAACACTTTAGATGATTAATAAATAAATCCTCTTGAAAAATTTTAAGATAAAAACGTACAATGTCATGATATTAAGCTTTATTTTGTTCATAATTATTCCTACCTCATTTTCCTCTTCAATTATTGCACTAAATTATTGAAAATCTTAATATTGGTGCCTATGTCATTTATGATTGATGAATCAATGATAACTCTTTCTATATAACTGATGTAACATTTCACGTGGATTATAATATTACTTAAAGTCCAAGTTAGTCCCCCTAAATAAGTGAAACCCTAAAATAAACTTTAAATATATCTAAAAATGAAATCTGAAATAATGTTTAACATAAATCTGAAATACTATAAATTATCAATATAAAATTTTTACCTTGATATAATATAAATCTTTTATTGTATAAGGTTAGTGCCTACAATACAAATCTTTATAATACAATTCAAAACTTATCAAAAACTAGCAAATTGTTTATTGTCTTTCTTAGAAGCCGTGTTCTGTGTTGAAGAGCGTCAATAAATTGTCCAACCTCATTTGTCTTCTTTGTAGTTTTTGATTGTCCGTATATCAAGGTAAGTCGCTCAACTATGTAACTTATAATGTGATCAGTTTTGTGTTGTTCTTTGGGACTTTACCTCTAACAATGATTGATGAGTTAAAATATAGAGTCTATCTTAAAACAAAATTACCAAATTGAGGTTATCATGGTGTAATTAACTCTTGCATAAATATAATTAGAAAAATGTCATATATTTTCTTCAATCTATTTAATTGAAAATAAAACTGATTTTTTAATCCAATTTTGTTGTTTGTTTGAATTAAAACTTATTATGTTAACTTCTAATGAGTTATCATTATGTTATTTAGATCTTTGTTACTTGTCGTCCATCGTCTCCGATTGTCCATCTATCCAGGTAAGTCATCCAACTTCTGTTTATATTTTATGTTCTACTTTAATAGATTATACGAATGTGTGTTATTCTTTGGAATGGTTATCTTGGTTTTATATGTTGTTGTTTAGAATATTATTAGAATGATTGACGGCTAGATGTATGAATTACATAAGTATTTACTGCTTGTCGAATGAGTTGTATAATTATGGATGATTTAAGGCATAATAAACTCCTAGGATGGTATATAGGTTGAAAACCCGTGATGTAACTCCCATGAGGCTTATCGGTGAAAAACTCCACAAACCTAGGAGTCACAGCGAGAACTTACTTTCTCGATTCATATGGTATAATAATACCACGTACTATAGGGCTTGTTTAAAATCAAAATTTGGAAATGAAATTGTATGTGATTAATTCATACATAAAGACTTGAACTTCAATGTGATGAATTCAAACTTAGTATTAACATAAGAAATTCACGTATAATTGACATGACAATTCTTTGTATAATAAACCCCTAAGATGGTATATAGGCTAGAAACTCGTAAGTTTTAAGTTAAAAATATGCCATTAAAAAGAAAATAGGATATGATGCAACCAAGTTTAAGATTACCATGATTTCAAGGAGCCAATGCTACGCTACGTGAAGCATCACATTCTGCAGATGCTACAGAATTAGGTATTATACGTCCAGCTACTGCACATCCATATGAGACATCACCTTCTATACCTGCTGCTATACCATCCAGTAGTCAAGCTACACCATCTACTACCCTTATACAGGCAGAGATATCAGGGATAAACGTTTGCAAATGAAGGAGGCGAACTCCAATCAGAAGCTAAAGGAGTTGATGGAAAAACTTACATCACAATTGTTAACAATTTGTAAGTAAAATTCTAAAAATTTTGTAATACATGATAAGACCATAGGTTTATACTGAAGTTATAGGTTTTAATTTGAAAATTATCTAAAATAGCTTATATATTATGTTGGTTCCGTTTGCAATGTGCTCAAGAAATATCTTATCCAAGTTAAAGGAGAAGATAGATCTTAAGGGTTATATATAAAAGAATGTCTCTAAGGCAACAAAGGATTTTTACTATCAGGAGTTTGAAGTACACAAATATATTTTTTAATCTTTTTTACTTTATCAAATTTTATACATTAATTAGATAAATATTGTCATTTATAAGTACTTAGAGTATGTTTTTCTTTTTTTAGAAATTTTTTTAGGATTCAAAATTTGATGATGTAAGTTATAATGTAGAGAGGAGGCGAGCCCGTATACATTATAGAAACTTTCTTGCTTTGGTACACAAGAATGGTGTACAACCACCATATACATCTGAAGAAATATAGAGTCCTTGGCAGCAGTATTGACATCACCCAAAGCAATGTTCATTTTAAAGCGCAATTCTGTAAACAAACATAGAGGAACGAACAGAGAGAGTTTACCCCATACATACTCGAAGATCTATGACCCACCAGGAGCATGCAGAAAAACTTATAAGTATGAAAACTTTACACTTATATTTTGATTTTTGTTCTTTGATGTATGAAATTTGATTTTAATATAATTTGATGTATAAAATCTAAAATGAAAATATATGTGTATTATAGAGAATAATAATGTTATAAATGTCTGGTATCATTAATGAATGTGTTATTGAGTTATATTTTTTTATCTAACAGGGGGTAAATATCATAAAAATAGAGAAATTTATGTCAGTAATTAGTGACAAATTAATATATTCTGATGGTAATTACAGACGAAATTGTGTTATTCTGTCAGTAAAAATATACCGATATATTACATAATTCCATCGATAAAGATATACCGATGGAATAACAAAGATCTGTCAATACATAATATTTTCCGCCAATAAATCTAGCTATAGAAAATTGTAAATATATTGGTAAATTGACCGACAGAAAATGTAGCACCCAAATACCTCCTGGAAGGATATATGAATGCCACACAAAATAGCACAAACAAATCAAAGCATACAAAAACTTCCAGTAAACAATTCA
>JANIIA010000191.1:27078873-27092008 GCA_027478495.1 Erythroxylum alaternifolium | reverse complement strand
GACAATTGTTTTTGTTCTGTCCATCACAACCAAACAACTCACTGTCTCTAATTTCTGTTCCGTTCCGTCTTCAAATTTTCGTCTCGTTCTGTCTCTGCATATTGGAGACAGTAACCAAATAGACAGTAAGGGTATCTAAGTTGTTTGAGGGGATATAGGTGATATCTCTATTTAAGGAATTAGTAATAATCCTAGCATCAGACTTTAGAGAATAGATCTTTCTTAACATGAAATTGCCTTTTAAGTCTAAGTTTCTCACTTTTGGTTTTTAAATCTTAACCTCATTATTTTGATTTGGCTTTGCTATTAGTATTAAGGCGCTCATTTAAGTAGAATTAAGAAGATGGAGTTTGAGAGCAAAGGACTCATCAACAAAATTAAATGTGGAAAAGCTTAAGTTTGAGCCAGAGTTTCTACAAGAGAAGATTGGAAGAATAGTCAAAGAATGGATTTTATTAGCAATGGTATTTATTTTGTAGCAATGAAAATATAAAGGTTAAACACTTGAATAAGTAAGTCTAATGTTGCGAAGAACTAATATGTCAAATGGATTAGAAGCTAGGGTAAAATTAGCACTAAACTAGACCAAGACTTTCAAGAAATGCAAAGTAACTAGGCTTAGACCTTACAAGATAACATACCTAATTTGTAGAGAAATACTATAGACTTGGAATGAACTACATTTACATTTGTACTATTAATAAAATCTTTGACAATTATAAGTTTGATAAAATATCAAGCTTGAAATTTTATTTAACTAATAAAGAAAAGAGTACCATAAGCTTATAAACTTATAATAGACCTACTTAATTAAGCAAATCACGTTATAATCTATTGTAGCTTACTCATATGCAAGATTTCCTATCAATAATAAACGCATGAGAAAACATGAATACTATAAGATTGCAAGTAATTAATAAGCTTACTAAATTGAGTAATCTACATTACAAGCCTGTGTGTCCTGTTCAAACTCAAGGTTATATAGTAGTAAAAAGTGCATGATAAAGATGAGCAATTAAGTTTACTCATTAAAATTAAAAAGAAACCAACACATACTTAAATGAAATTCCTTCTTGAATTTACTTGTTACTAATTTTCTTCAAAATTTGGATGGGATGCGTTTAAGCAAAACTTCATCCTAAACATCAAATTGATGGCGTTTTCTTTATATTAAAATACTTCTTCATTCTCTTGAAGGCCTTTTGAAGATTATCCCTCGCTTTGTCAAAAAACTCTTACTTATCCCTTGTAAATCAATAGGCATTATGAAATTTGGCACATATCTTTTCTTATTCAATCTCAAAGGAGTGAGGAGATGCTACCTTGACATAATCTTGAAGGGACTTTTCTTTATCACCAACGATTTGTGAAAGATATAATAAAACTACATAATATCAATTAAAACTAGTCCACATTTTAACTTATATAATGGTCTAAATATTCCCTTATTAGGCCATTGTTCATCTCTATTTCACCATCTATTATAGGGATTAATTAAAAAAATCAATTTGTTCTATTATATAAAATAGATATGTTTTTAGTAATTACTTAATAGAGATGTTTTTAGTAATTACTTCAATACTAATTATTATATGTTGGTCCTTAAATGTCACATGGTAAACGATTAATTTACTATATTTATATACCCATATTTAGTTTGCTTAGCTTGTTATTTAATATTTTATAGTATTTTCCTACTTACTTTGCTTGAAGTATGTTTATAGGTGATAATTTCCTTCATATACTAAAAGGAGAAGAATTCGAGTGAAAATAAGGAATAAAATGATGATTCGAAGAACTTTAGAGATATACGATCATCTATAGTGGCCATATAATTCACTGTAAATGTGTGGAGCTTCGAATACATTATTTTTGCTCATGTGAATATATATGCTTGTGTATGTTGACATAAGCGATCATGTATGTTGCTCTTGCAAGCTCCAGAAACTATGTAAGGTCGTAAATTGAGGTGTTTTTAAGATAGATGATCGCCTACATGAATGTGTAAGTGACTATATATGTCCCAAAAAATCTAGTTTTTACTATAAAAGGATATTATTGAAGTCTATATAAAGAAGAAAAGTGTTTTAAAGTTGTATTAGACACTAGAGAAGAAGCAGTCTTAAATAGAAGAAGAGGAAAACTTGAAGATTACATTATAAGATCTGATAAAGAGCAACTGTTAATCCAAATTGCAAGAAGGTTTCATTAAAGACAAAAATGGGGAAATAAAATATAAACTCTTTTATTTCTATTTTTTTCATGCATATTTGATATTGAATTTGTCTTCTATTTTTAGAAACTAATTTAGTCAGTGCCTAGGTGTAATGAACTCTTAGTTGGAATGAATAGTTTGATATAATCTTTTTTTAATTCAATTTTATTAATTAGTTTATTATAATTCAATTATGCATTTATATTATTGAATTGATATATATGAAATATTAGTCAAATGTTTGATTTTATATAATTGAGATTGAGAAATCCTTTCGTGTGATTAGATCTATAATTGAATTTTTTCTTATGTTTATAAGAATTTATCAATTTTAAACCACAAGTGCTTAATGTGGTTGTAGCTAGCACTAATAAGTATGGATTGATCCTACGAAGATTGTAAGTTCTAGCATTAACCTTATTCCCCTTATCTAATCATCAATTCAGATTTTGGATTTAATTAAAAATTCAAACTACACTAAGATTGAAACGATATTAAACTCAGATAATGGGAAATACTATGAAAAATAAATGTCAAATAAAGAGTACGTAAATGATGAATCCCCCTAAGATTTCTTAAATATTAAACCTTTATTATGTAACTGTATTATTGATTATTGGACCATGAAAAATCCTATCTTATATTAATATCTTTCTCAAAACTATTAACATAAAATCCCTGAGTTGATTAACTGAGATCTTTTTCTAGCTAAAACCCTTACGATTGCATTATTAATTCTTGAATTTCACTATTAGGTTTAACCTAATCTAAAGGATTTATATTGGCCTATCTCTAAGTTTTCATACATCTCCTTCCAATCATGGTAGTTCTATTCACACAAAAGGATATCTTAATGTCAATGATATTAAACCAAATTATGAACTAATATTCCTGATATATTAGAACTAGAATATAACGCATAATTGAATATGAATAAATCAATCAATAAAACTACATTAAATAAAAGATCAAATCATATTGTTATCAAAACTTAGTGCTAATCACATCTAAGGACTAAACAAATTAGTTCGTATCCAAAGAAAACAAAAACAAAGACAAATATGCAGAAGAAAAATATAAAACAAAGAAATAATAATTCTAAATCCCCTTTTTTCTTTTAGTGAATCTTCCTTCAATTTGAATTCAATCTTGTTATTTATCGAATTTAGTGACATATTCTTCATGTTTTCCTCATCTGCTAATTAGAACAGTCAATTCTTTGTGTTTCTTATGAATCAAAATGCCCTAAAACTCACCTCCTCCTACTTTGCCTCCAACGACATCCTTTTATAGTGAAAAAAATAAGGTCCTAGGATACACACAGTCAACATACATGGTCTTGTAGATGACCATGTATCTCAAAAATACATGAATTTGTGATTTTACACTAGCACAAAGACTTACATGAGCAACATACATTGTCATATATTTCAGCATACTTGAGCATGTAACTTCACAAAACCATAAACAATATTCTTCAAATCTCCAAAAGTTTGTAGAGACTTACATAGTCACTATGCACGATTGTGTAAGTCCTCACCTGCTTTAAATCTTCTTTTCATGGTACGATTTCAACTAAATTCTTCTCCTTTTGG
The DNA here is from genome assembly GCA_027478495.1 of Erythroxylum alaternifolium. Classification (NCBI taxonomy): domain Eukaryota; kingdom Viridiplantae; phylum Streptophyta; class Magnoliopsida; order Malpighiales; family Erythroxylaceae; genus Erythroxylum; species Erythroxylum alaternifolium. Next base: position 27,088,198 of record JANIIA010000191.1, on the reverse strand, counting down.
TTCATAAAAGCAATTATCACCTAAAAATACACTTGAAGTGAATTAAGTACCAAAAATACTATAAAACTCTTAAATAATAACCAAAACACATTAAATATAGGTAGATAATTATGTTTAAATAAGCATTTATCAAACACTTAAGCTTTTGGTTGTCCTCAAGCAAATTATAATCTAAATTATCAATCTTACAAACACCCATACCTTATTAACCTCAACCTGTGCATTCACACTCTAAATCATCATGTAATATCAATCAAATTAATATAAAATAGGATTCGAGTTATCTTAGAACTAACCTTTATAAGTCAATATCAATAATAATCATATCTATAATATTTTTAAGTCAAAAGCATAAATGTTTTCACTCTCACCAAGAATTTACTCAATGAACTCAAGTGTTTATGGTGAAAATTTTAAGAACTGTCAAATCAATACATAGAATAATTCTTAACCATAAGCTTGCAATATTATCATATTTCAACCACTTATAAGTAAACTAGAAAAAAAAAGGTTTCTTCAAGGTTTTAGTAGGATTAGGTCAGGTATGATAGGGATAATGAAGAGGGTGATAAAATTGAAGGGAATTTGTAAAAAAAATTACAAGAAACTTATTTCTTCATAATATAGGTCTTTAACATTTTAAGTTAATTGGTACCATAACTTTAACATTTTTCTTGTTTTAATCTGATAATAAATATGACACCAACAATTAAATAAATATTAGACCTTTCAAATTTTCAAGTTTCAAGTAATTAAGTAAGAGTAAATAACCTTTGGCATTTCAAATAATAAAAAGGCTTCAAGAAAAATAAGGTAAAGGCTAATAATGTAGTTATAATCAATGAAAAGGTTAAGTCTCAAAGGTGGTCACTCCTAAGGGATAAAATATTGTCGGATTATAATTAGTAAAATAGGTTTAAACAAAGGGTTATATTTAGATGCCTTTATCATTTCAATTCTTTTAATTTAATAAATGTGGTCTAAATATGAATAACAAAAGTAAGTTCTAAAATTATTCAACTATGCATGATAACCCACATGAAAGAATAAAAAAGATTAAAAAGATAACATATTCACTCTTAGGTTTAAAAGCTCACAAAAACTGATCTTATGTGTGTACTATTATGCAATCTTTATTCAAATTAACTATCTTAATGATTACTAAAAACAGAACTTAGAAAACCAAGTTTATTCTAAATTTCATCCTTATGTTTACTAATTCAATTTAATAATTAATTATGATATTAGGTCGTTTTTCATAGATTTTCAACTAATTCAAAATATTAGTTAAAGTTAACGAACCCCAATGCATAGCTCTCCACTTTGCAAGGGTTAGGAAGGGACATCAATTGTACGCAACCTTCCCTTTGCATGTTTACAAAGGCTATTTCTATGACTCAAACTTGGACCTTATAGTTACAAAGAAGTAACCTTATCAATTACTTCAAGGCTTGAAATATCAATTAATTATATTTAATAACAAAGATTATAAAAAGCTTAAGAAATCTTTTCCCTATACTTAGAATTGTACATTATCCCCTATATACATAATATAAGCGTAGATAAATAAAAAGTAAGAAAGGGATGCAGTTGGTACTTCCCTGAATAATAAGATTTACAGAGTTTTGATTTTGAGGAGCAATCCATCAGATATTAGACACAATCATCCTTGTAAAGTATAAACAAAAAAGGATAAAAAGATAAAGATAATAGAAATAATAAAATAACTAAGAAAAATTGAAATAAAAATAACATAAATGAAAATAACATTGTATTAACATTTAGACAAAAAATAACAAAGGGAAGAAAATAAGAAAAGTACTCAAATAATGAGAAAAAGAAAAGAATAAACCAAAATTAAACATCCTCAATATTTTTGTGACTATTGCATATATGTCGATAGAGGGTCCTCGGGTCGTATATCCTCAAAATAGAGAGGAGCTGATGATTATGTAGTCGCTCCAGATGGTGGAGGTTGAAAAGTCATTCCATGATGGCTCGCCATCTGCATCAATAAGTCCACCATCCATCTAGTATAGCCCTCAAGTTGGCCTATCCATTTCATTATCTCTACCTACTGTCCTCAAATAGTACACTAAGTACCCACAAGCTGCCCCATGTGTCTCTCCAATTGAGCTATCTCCAACTAGTACAAGTGTGGAGTCCACACCCTGGGAACTTTAGCACTATTCCCCTCCTATGTTACCCCTCCCATCTAGGATGGCGGTGAATGTGACTATGTTGGTTGGATAGCCATATGTAGCTCCTCCCTAACTCCTCCCAAAGTGACCTACTCATCGGGAATTCCAATCAGGCAGTAGATGTCATTTATAGGTCCCCGCTGTTTGTGTACCATATGCATATGCCTCATCACATCTAGATTCAGTGTTGCCGTATTACCTATCAGTCGCATCACTGGTAACCTATCAAAGATCCCCATTCATCATGCAAGCATCTTCATGTAAGTTCCAACACAAGTCGTTCCAACCATATTCTTATCATTGTGATGTTAGAATAATTGGGCTAATGCACGTCCTAGATGTATTGGTGTCTCCTCGTTTATGCTCTCTAGTTATAACATATCTAAATTTTTTATGATGCAATGGCTATCACCCCATCCACCCAGTATGTGACCCAAAACTCTATTTACAAATCTAAACATCAAGTGTCGTAGACATAAGGCTTTGCATCTACTCAAGTCATAGTGTCTATCCTTATTGATCATATGCCAAAATTGTCAAGAAGACATACTATACTAGAGGTCTATCTGCAGGGCTAAATAAGCTTGCCTCCCCACGAGCTCTTGGTCGTAGAGCCCAATTCTGATGTGGACCTCAAAATAGCTCATTCAAACCATCTCCACTAGTAGTTGGAACTAAATAATGTTCAATTGGTCCCCGTCATGTCATCCTTTCTCTATAAAGAATGTAGAGAGCACCTAGAGCATTAATTCCTAGTATGAGGGCACCACGATCTCAAAAAATTAGGACCATTCTCCAATGTTGATAAGGTCTCCAGCATGTTGGATCAAGAAACTACCTCAGTGCCCCCAGTTAATGCTATAGCCAATTACAAAAGTCTTCTCCTTCATTCTTTAATACTACTCCTCATAGGTCGCTCTAGTGGTTACACTGGAAGCTCCCCTCAAGTCTTTAGAGGACGTTTCTCCTCATTGTCCCTTCCTTAGTACCTTTTTTGCTTATCGTGGTCCAATCATTACGCTTGAAACTTTAAATAAATGTTAGAAATATGCAGCTAAATTACAAAACACCCTTTTCCCACACTTATTTCTTATGCTCACTAAATTGTTAAATATGAAAACGAACTAGAAAAAGGAAAATTGAACAAATAGCAAAATCACAAACAAATAATCTAACACTAATTAATTAATTAATTGAAAAATAATTAATAATATAATTAATCATAGAATTTAAATTAAAAATATTGCATTTAACAAATAATACTAACCTAATTATTTAATTAAAAATTTAACCTTAAAATTGAAATTAATACATAATGTAACAATTACACAAAATTAGAAAATTTAAACAATGCATTTATCTAAAATTCAAAATTGAAATGAAATTAAACAAGAAAACAATTTCAATTAACTATAAATACAACTAATTATTGCAAATTTCATGCAAAATCATCACAATTCAATGATTAGTGAGCAAAATCGTATAAACTCGCAATCCTAAGTAAAGTTTTATCCAAATTTCATTAATTCATGAAATTGAATTAATAAATCATATGGGTATGGATAAAATTCAACCATTAAACCATAATTAACCACAAAACCAAGCAAATTTTCACAAAATCGCAAAAACCAAACCCTAGCATTTTTGAAGTAAAATCCCTAAAAATTGCAAAATACCTACTTATTCATGCATAAAAAAGTGAAATTGATAAGAATACTTGGATGTCACAAATTGACTAGGAAAGCGTTGAAAATAGGTTGGAGAGGGAGAGTGGCGATGGAGGGAAAGTAAAAAGAGAAGAGAGAATGAGAAAAAAAAATGAAGGTAAGGTGAATTTAAAGCTATCATGGACCTATACGATTTGTTACACGATCATGTAGTTAACCGCGTAAATCATAGACTCCTTAAATCTAAAACAGGAAAACAAGCTTTTATAAACTTACACGGTCTGTTACAAGGGCATGTATCTAACCGTGTTAGTTTACACGAGTGTGTAGCTCTCTATAAACGTTTTCAAAATGAAAAATAGTTTGAAATTTTTACATGGTCTGTTACAAGGGCATGTATCTAACTGTGTTAGTTTACACGAGTGTGTAGCTCTCTATAAACGTGTTCAAAATGAAAAATAGTTTGAAATTTTTAAAAATTTTGCACTTAAAATTGCAAAACTTTTAACATGCATACCCTAACAAGAAAAATATGCACACTTTCTTCAAGATGTTTAATGTCCTAACCTAAAACACATCAAAACTCTATAAGATCCTATGTTAACATCAAAATAAAAACAAAATGAAAGGAAATAAAGGAGTCAATTCCTATGAAATTTATCCTAATTCATAGGTTGCCTCCTAAGTGGTGCTTATTTAATTTCATTAGCTAGACATATCCCTTTATATATATTATCATCCTGGGTCTATAATTAGTGACTTGCTTCAACCTATTTCTTCATATAACATTTTCATAGCATATGAATAAGCCATATGTTGTAACATAATAATAAGGAAATAATTTATTAAATTAATAGCTCCAGTAGACTCCATTAAAGCCCTTTTCAATCAAAAATTGTTAATAAAATAAGGAATAAAAAACTCTCTGAATCTTTAGTTGACTCAAACAATTTGTCTTATGGGAAGTGGGAACCAACCATACTCATAGTGACTACCAATAATTCATTAATCGTTTCCTTATGTAGGTCGTCTTCTTGTTCTTCTTTAATCAACTTTGTCATTCTTCAACTTTCTCTTCTTAAACAATGACTTCCTCCCTTCTTCTTCTTCAATCATCTTTTTCCACTCTTTTACTTCCTATTCGACAATGTTTTCCTCCTCTTCTTCTCCCTCAATTATCCTTGTCATATGTTCTTCTTGATTTTCTAAAATAGCAGTTACCTCCTAGTTGTTTTGAAATGTCAATTCATTTGTGAAGTCGAACTTTATCTCTTTTTCACTCTGTGGCATTAATAATCTCAAATTTTATGTTATATTTAGCTCACTATTTTTAAGTGAAAAAATCTCTCTTCAAATTTACGTTGGCTTGCTTCACCTTTGGTAAGGTATTCCATTATTATATCTATAGGTCGTTCTTCTTGTTATTGTTGTTGTAAATATTCAATTGGAGCGTAATCATTCCATCCCTTAGTGCAACTGTTGCTTCATTTTGAATTATAAGTATTCTCGTATAGTGCACTTTGATGCTGGTTTTGCATGCAGTATGGTTGCTTCTATATGTAGTTTTGTGCTTGACATTCATGATTGTATTGTTACCCCTACAAAAGTCATAAGATAGCATGGATATTGGTTGAGCCTAAGAATACATGCCATCATACTTCTTACTCCAAAATTTTGATGTTTCCCTATATGATGGCATATTATAACTTCCATGAGAATATTGTCTTCTCCATCCTTCCATTATGGGATATACCTTTAATGATGAATCCCAAATTCTAACTATAAACCACAAACACAAAGTCAGAATAAAGAAGATCAAATGATAAATAAATAAAAATACGAAAAATAAAAATAATGGTTAGATTAATAAAATCTAATCTTTCCTAATATTACTAATCGCTAGTAATAACACCAAAACTTAATTGGTGTTGAATATGCTTATAAAAGATTGAACAATTTTAAACTGCAAGTGGACGGTATAGTTGTAGCTAACATTAACAAGTACAGGTCAATCCTATGAGGATTGTAAGTACTAGTATTAAACTTTTTCATATTATCTAACCATCGAATTAGATTATAGATTTAATTAAAAACCAAACTATCAAACTAAAATAAGATTGTAATAATACTGAATTCAAAGAAAGGAAAAATAATACAAAAGTCAATATCATAAATAGTACTAAGGTGATAAATCCCACTAATATTTTGTTAAATATTAGCCCTTTATCATGCAATTTTATTATTGATTGTTTGACCGTAGAAATTCCTATCTTATGTCAATATCTTTCTTAAGACTACTAACAACTAGTATTCTGAATATATTAGAACAATAATGTAATGCATAATTGAATCTCCATAAATAATCAATAAATTTGCATTGAATAAAAGATCAAATCATATTATTATCACAAATTATGGTTCATCACACCTAGGCACTAAACAAATTCGTTCCTACTTATAGAAAACAAAACCAAAGATAAATATGTAGAAAAACAAATAGAAAACAAAGAAATCATAATTCTTTATCTCCTTTTTTGCTTCTAATGAATCATCTTACAATGTGGATTGAATATTGTTATGTATTAGATTTAGTGACATATTCTTCATGTTCTCCTCACCCTTTGATTAGAACTATCACTTCTTTATGTTTCTTGTGACTTAAAAATGCTCTAAAACTTGCCTCGTCCTATTTTACCTCTGATCATGTCCTTTTATGGTAAAAAGATAAGATTTAGGGGATATAAACGATCAAAATACATAGTTGTGTAGGTAATTATGTATCTCCAAAAACACCTTAATTCTCGTATATGGTTGCGTATATCAACATACATAGGCATGTAACTTCACATGACTAGAAACAATATTCTTCAAATCTCCATATGTTTATAGAGACTTACACAGTCATATACATGGTCATGTAGGTCCTCACTTGCTTTAATATAGGTATATAATTATAGCAAAATAAGCATTTATCAATCTACCATAGTTTGAAGGAGTTATATGCAAACCTAGAGATAGTTCAACATAAATCCTTTGGATTAGGGGCAAACCTAATAGTGAAATTCATGAATCAAGTAATGCAATCTTAAAGGTTTTAACTAGAAAGAAATTTTAGTTAATCAACCAAGGGTTAGTTGTTAATAGTCTTGAGAAAGATATTAATATAATTTAGGAATTTCTATGATCCAATAATCAATAATTTAATTGCATGACAAAAGTGTTAATGTTTAATATATCTTTGCAGGATTCATCACTTATTTGATAACAACTAATCATAATGTTTTCTTTATCCTAGCTTATTATTGTGTTAACTTTAATTTAGTTAATTTAATTTAATTTTTAATTAAATTCAAGACCTGATTTAGTAGTTAGATAGTAGAAAAAGGGTTAATAGTAGTACTTATGTTCTTCATGGGATAGACCTGTACTTGCCATTGCTAGCTACCGCCACACTATACACTTACATTTAAAATTTATAATTATTATAAGCATAAAATAAAATCAATCAAATTTTTAGCATTGATACTAGGGACTATAATATTAGGAAAGCTTAACTTTTATTAATATAACCATTATTATTTTATTTTATTTCCTTTCTTGTTTCTAGTTTATTTATTTATTTTATTGAATCTTTGGTTTTCTTATCATTCACAATTCTTGAGGTTAGTTTATGACTCGAGGTAATCCATTGAGCTTAGTAAACAAAGATCTAGAAATTGAGACAATAACTCATAGAAATCTCTGTAGTACACAACTTAGAGAGTTTGAGTTAAATAAACAAATAGAGGATTTGAAAGCTCATATTGATACCAAAGGATCAGGAACCATAGCCAACTAACTATGAATGATGTTTGATTACACTGTATTGAACTTGACAGGAGCTGAGTCTAGTATTGTCAAACCAATTGTTAATACCTATAATTTTGAGATTGAGCCAAATATTATTTAGAAGGTACAACAGTCTTTTCAGTTTGATGGGCTACAAGATGAGGAACCCAACGCACGTATTTCAAACTTTCCAAGATTTATGATTATTTTAAGGTTAATGGTGCAAGTAACGAAGCAATCAAATTGAGATTATTACCATTTTCAATAAGGGGCAAGGTGAAGCAATGGTTGATTTATCTGTCTAGATCATCACTTACTACATAGGACTAAGTATCAAAGATACTACTTCTAAAGTAGTTCCTAGTAGTAAAGATGGCCAATTTAAGTAATGATATCTCCTCCTATTCGTATGCTGACTCAAAGACATTATATGACATATTGTAGAGGTTCAAGGAGATGTTGAGGAAATGCCCACATCATGGTATACCACTATGGACGCAAATTCAGACCTTTTACAATGGTCTAAATTAGACTATAAGGTAAATGATAGATGTAGCAGTTGAGGGTCCTCTAAGTAATAAGACACCAGAAGCATCTTATGACCTCACTGAAGACATGGCTATGAACAATTATCAATGTAGTGTAGTGTATGAAGTAGATGTAGTGTCACAATTGGTGAACTAGGTGGAAGCTTTAAACAAAAAAAGTTGATAGACTAACTACGAATCCTCAGTTTCAAGTTATGCAGTATGAGGTGTGTGGGTTATTAATTCAAGTCAAGATTATCAAGTAATATAACCCAAACATATGGATTACATAAGGAATGCTCTTAGACCCTAAAACAATCCATACAATAATGTATAAACTAGGATAGAGGAATCACCCTAATCTCTCTTAGGGAATTAGGGACAAGTGAGGAAAAACCCTCCACCAGGATTTCAACAATAACTACTTCAAGCTAAAAAGCAGACTCTAGAAGATATGATGTCTAATTTATTCAATAGTTAAATGCAATACATCAGAGAACAGAGGCTTCTGTACATAACTTAGAGTTATTAGAGAAAGATATGACTTTTAAATTTACTAAAGAATGTTTAGATGTTTTTAACACTCTTAAGGAAAATTTGATGATTGCTTCAATTATGATTAGATTAGATTAAAATTTACTGTTTGAGGTAATGTAACCAGCAAGTGATTTTGTAGTAGGAGTAGTACTTGAAAAAAAAAGGACAAACATTTTTAACCAATTTACTATCCTAACAAGACTTTGCCTATTGCCTAGGAGAATTATACTATAACAGAGAAAGAACTACTTCATTGGATTTTGCATTCAATAAATTTATATCATATATAGTTTTACCTAACGTTATTGTTTATACTAACCAGTTTGTATTAAGATACTTGTTGAATAAATTGGATGATAATCCTAGAATAATTAGATGGATTTTTTTGCTATAGGGATTTGATTTAGAGATTATGGATACGAAAGGAGCTAAAAACTTAGTAGCAAACTATCTATATCTGTAACACCCCATTACCCTAGAGTACGTATCGGAGCGCCCGTGGGTCATTCCGACACATAACCTAAGATACTGGAGCGCTACGTGAAATTACTATCGAACTCCACAT
>JANIIA010000191.1:26960374-26974593 GCA_027478495.1 Erythroxylum alaternifolium | reverse complement strand
GATATTTGATCTTATAAGGACTAATTCATAATTATGACAAAAGTTTGACTTTAGTTATAATTTTGATAAAATCCAAGCATATGAAAAATAAGATTTTTCATATAAAAGGAAAAATTAGAAAAATAGATGCTAGCACTTCTAACAATTTTTCCTTTCAAAATTGATTTTGAGTTTTTTCTCTGAATTGATCTGTGGATACCGTTAGAGGCCGGACGAATTAACGGCTTGTGGATTGATAAGATTCAAAGAGAAAGGAAAAATCACGAAAGGAAATCAAAATAGGTGTGATTTTGATATATTTCTTGTTTTATGTTTCGATTTAATTCTGTTAAAGTTGATTCTGTGGAAAAATTTTAAAATTATTTTCACTGCGCTTAGATTCGATCTTGCGTATTTTTCCTAACACAACTCTCAGTGCAATATATTGCAGAGCTGGCGGGATGTCATGCAAAGATGATGACGATGTACGGAGGCGTTTACTGGCTTTTTACTGGCTTAATACATTGTGTCTTTTTACTGGCTTCAAAGAAAAGCACGGAGGCGTTTAAAAAGTATTAAGTACTTCAACACCATCATATATTTGTCAAAAATAATATGTTTTCAAACTATGCTATAATATTCTTCCATTAAGTATAAATATTTATAGAAATTAATTAGATTGGTACATTTCTCATCAGGTATTAGATTTATTTATTTATTTATGAACTTAACTACATGGCGAATTATTTATTGATGATCATTCGTAACTAATTTATTAAATATAAAATAATATTTTAAAAAAATTTTATTTTTATTTGCCTGTAAATAAGCATTAATAATTAATCATAAAATATTTCTTTTATTTATTTATACTGAGCCCCTCCTCTTATACCCTTTTGTCCTCTTTCACATCCTGATCAATTTTCAGACTGGAATCACAACTCAACCACTCCAATCTATTTCTCCTTATGTTCTTAATGTTTTGCACCTACTGACATTACGTATGATATTGCTCACGAGTTAATCCAACTTCTGTTCTTTTCTTTTCTAGTTACATAAGCTTGGGAGATCATTTGCACTTCCACTATGGAGAAACATAGATGAAGAAATATCCATGTCTTGTCGTAGAATAAGGGAATATACATAATTGTTCTGATTCTAAACATGCCTTGAGAAAACCAAGATAAGGAAATGATTTTCTTAATTTGATTATCACATCTCTTTTACAAAGAACCCGATGATGTTAGAGCCTTAATTAGAGGTTATTAATTAATCTTAATGAATTTTTCGTACTTCATTCTTTTGAATGTAAGCATAAAAAGAATCTAACATAACATAAGTTGTATTATGAATCGTAATCTTAAATAATTATTTGGGAAGGCTTGGATTAAATGAAAGAAAGCCCCTCCATTATTATTTATTTGATGCAGCCATGAATATAACATTATTGTACGTCCTCTCATTGTTTATTTGCTTCCTGAGGCCTGATCAAACTCAACGGCACTTCTCTTGTTCACATTCAATTGTAATTTTGACCTGTAACAAGATTTTGATATTTCTGATGGGTCACCTCCTTCATGTAGAAAATGACATTTTCCTGGCTCACCTATTACACTATCAAATTGCAAATCAAGGAATCCACCTCATGAACATTTTTTTAAAAAAAAGGAGAGAGAAAATCATCAGACTACCAATAAACTAAAAAAAAGCTTTATTTTTTTCTCTTCTTTCTTGTAGTTTATTAAGGTGGGGATTGGGGAATACCATTTTCTTTCAAATTTAGCAGGTCAAAAGCCACGTTTTGATAGAGCAACGTTATATTATCACCATTTCATTAATTGACAAGAGAATATTTTGAATTAAATATTCCGAGTCCATCCTTAGTTTAATAGATAAAACCGTTCGTAAAACAATGTGTGATCCGTCAAATTTTTAAGAGATGTACGGCGTAATTAGTCTCTCTATCGTTACTTCTTTAAGTGAATGTTTTTCACCTTTCTTAAACTCATCGGGTATTGAAATTCTTGTTTCTTCTTGGTTAGTAATTACTTGTATTGCCAAAGAAATACAGGTACATAGGTTAAGAAAGAGAGCAGTGCTAGACAAGGCAGCTACAAAAAGCCATAAACAAACGTGGAAAAGCGTTCCAACAAGGGTCAGTTCAATGAACCAGTTATAGTTAATCGAACTTGAAATAAGTCTACAAAATTATTATAGACATAGAATAGAAAAATGAAAAAAGTCTTGATTCGAGAGAAGGGCCTGATTCTAGTATTATTGACAAATCTAATCTTCAATGATTTGATGACTGGATACACATGCAATCGAGCTCAACGGTAATCAAGCTTCTTTCGGCTTTTCTATCAATGGTCACTTTCCTGATGTTAGGCTTTGAGAACCATTTTGCAGTAGTTAGGGGGACAGTTCAGGTTATTACGTTACATGCACACATGCATTAATTACGGAGCTCCTAATGGATGACATATGTTGATAGCTTTTTGAATGAGAGTGAAGAACCATTGAAACGTGTATGTGATTCAAAGACGTACATGTATATTCCGTTTGCACTTGGAAAACAATATGAACGAGGCTCTAATATATGAAAATTAGGTGACAAAAGTGAAAAGGACAATACGAGACCATCACCTAAAAGTCCTGATTCTGTCCAGTCCTCCGTTGCGAACTTCATACATTTTACGTCCAAGTGTTCATAACCTCAGAGTCACACACGTAAACTTTTATCCGTATGTCAGTCATTTCACATGCTCGCTAGCATCTACTTGCAGAGAAGCATCACTGTTGCCAAGTACCCATAAAATATTTTAAGAGAATTCCATCTTTTATTAAATTATTATTTTAATAGCAAATCTAAAAAATATTAAACAATGAAGAAAAGGCTACCGGGACGCCTGTACAAAAAAGGCGAAAAAAAAAAAACAAGTTCGCTAATCGACCTAGTCGCTGCTCTTACTCTTTTAACTGTCCTCCTCCTCCTGTTTCCTATTCAAAAGTATGTCTTTAACATATTTACATCTCCATCCAAACCGCCAAGTGAACCTCTAAGGTCATTTCCCGCACAATTTTCCATCAGAAATATTTACAACCCATTAACCGCTACTCTGATATTACTTGACAGTGAATCTCCATGGCTGCGGCTATTTGAATTACTGTCTAGTCCAAGTCGAACAACCATGGATTCCCGGTGGGATATGGGTAACCGTAATTTGAGCTGCTGAAAGCTTGGTACCAGTTCCTTCTCTGTCCATTCTTCTAAACCTGTTGGGCCTGACCATAAGCTACCTATAATATTCTGCATCGCCTCTTCTTGTATTTCGATTGGAATCCCTTCACTGATGATGGTGGAGAACCTTTTGGTGACACATTTCGTGATATCACTTTTAAAAAGCCCAAAATCCAATGGTTTGAAGATAATTTCATCATCTACAAAATTGAGCAGCTCACGAGACGCTGTTGAAGTTGCTGGAGTGAGGAGTCTGTTATTAAGAACATGCTCATCTTCGTGGTCAAATGTAAGATCGCTCGAATTCCGAGAACCGTCCGCGTTATCTTCTTCAACATCAGCAGATTCGTTTAGATCCAATGACAGCCCTGACCCTGCTTCCTTTCTTGGCTTTGCAGACTTCTCTTCATGCAACCAATTGGCTCGGCGTTTTCCTGTTTTCTCAGAAACGGAAAGACTTAGTTGCCAACCGCCACTTACCAAACTAGCAAGCTTCTTTTCGTCGATTGATGCACCACTTAATAAGAATTTGAGATTATCTGGCAACCAATTTGCAGTTAGAATAAAAACAACATTCCCAAGACTGATTTCACGGCCATGGGAATCTGCAAGTCGACCTCTTTCCATTGCCCGCTTTATATTTCCTCGAAGAATTACATCCACTTCATCAATGTCCTCTACCATGATCACCGAGAAAGGATTCCTCCTAACAATCTCTGCTATGCGATCCAGTACTGTTTTACCCCGAAAGTTTACATCAGATTCTTCATCCTCCCGCCTTGATCCAAGAGAAATCACTATTGGATTGGCACCACATACTAGTTCTGAAAGAGTCGATGCCATCTTCTTCTTGCCAAACCTGTCTGGACCTGTGAACAGTAGCCAAATGTCACCCCTTGATCCAGCACCCCGCCGTTTCCCATTTCCCAATTTGCATTGGGTCACAGTTGCAGCCAACGCAGATGCTGCTTCTCGCTGCCACCATACCTTATCGGTAAGACCTTTCAGTAGCTTCTTGTACGAGTCAACATTTACTGAGCTTACTAGTTTGTCACTCTGTAATTCGAACAACTTATTTCGTGGTTCGGAGTCAACGCACCCCAAAAAGTCTTTAGTGCGCTCCCCATGGATTTTCTCTGGAGTGGTACCAATCACCTTAGGCCGCCCAAGAACAAGATCTGTCCTGACAGGACTTGCAGGTGGAGTAGATGCCTGTCCAGATGGTTGGCTGGACAGCAGATTCGGGTTTAATCGCAAAGACACACCCAGGTTTCTATTTAAACTCAAATTGGCCTGGAAATGCTGTTGGGGGACAGAGGTTAGATTGCACATGCTTGTCATTGCAAGAACCGGTTGGCCAGTTATCTCGGAGCCAACGGGAGGCCGATGATGCCCAGGATGAATGCGTAAGCATGTTTCTTGCCATTTTTTTTGTAATTCTAAGCTCTTGTGCTTCAAAATCGTGTCTTGATTCGTATTCTGCCACAAATACACATCACGAATCAGCTCCTGAATGAAAACATACAACACTTATTTCAGAGCATGAGAAGTTGAAAAGATTGTTTATCATGGAAATATAAAGTTGTATTCTTGCTTTACCAGAGTCTGATCTTGGGTCTTAACATCACCCTCTTGAAACTTGGCATTTTTCAACCACAGTGGCAGATCTGTTACTGTTTTTGATTCAGAAGTTTTCTCCAAGTCCTTAGATGCAATTTTTGCTAGCTCTTGCTCATAATTCTGCATGCGTTGAGGGGAAGAACTAAGTCTTAAAGCAGGATCCAAGTTCTCGGAATGAGGCCTTGCTACCGTGGTAATCACCGTCTGGAAGCCCTTCAAAGGCGACAAAGACTCAACAGAACTGCTAAGAATCCCGTTTGCGCCAAGCCTGGGTACCAGCAAATGCAAAGCAAAGGAATCAGGCCAAATTCCAAAACTACAGACACAAAGCAGACCTCCAAAAGAACTGTAATATCTATCATATAGGCAATGACTCGGTTAAAAATAAAGTGAGGCCGAGAGCTTTCGATTCCAGAGGTAACTGTGCATTTAAGACATCAGAATTGTCCTAAAGCATCAAATTTTCAAGTTCCAGCGCTCTGGAAGATAGATTGGGAACATGTTTAACTTTTCCAAATAACATCTTCACATATAAAAAACAAAGTTTAGTTATAACGGTTCGGAACGAAATGCATAAACTAATAATTAAAAAAGAATAACACACCTCGGAAAAATCCCTGGGAGAGGTGTTCTAGCAGCAATGGGCACAGCCTGCAAATCCCAATCCTTTTCCATAGAAGGATGGTAAACTTGGCACCTCAAATACGTCTCACATGTAGCATTTCCTATCAGCCAAACCCTTCCACCACCATGAGCTTCTCCAAACCTCGTCAAAAGCTTCCCCATCTCCGTCACAGCAGTCCGGCTCACGTCCGACATAAGCTGCTGTCTCTGCGGTTGAATCCCGCCAGCAACACCACCTGGAAAATTCACCGGCTGTTCAACAAGCCATTTCAAATCACCCAAATCAAGAATCACGCCTCCACAATCCATATTTCCCATTCGAGCCTCAATCAAACTCCCCAATTCCACAATCTTGGAGGGCATTTGGGGTTTATCTACAAACTCTTTTTCCAAATGAACCACTTGAACGTTCTTTAGTACGCCCTCAACAGTTTCTTTACCCTCAATGCTCTTCAAAACCTCCTTAACGACCATCTCTGGCTCTGATTCCCCAACCAAAACAGGATTTCTCTTCTTGGTCCTCAACAGTATATCAAAAACACGCTTAACCTCATCATTCCTCTGCTGCCCACCAGATTGTGTTGCACTCGCTTGCTGCAATCTCGGGTTCACGTACAAGCTCCGATTTGCTGTTGGTGCAGGGACTGGAACAGCTTCAGGTGTGCGAAATCCCAATCCAATTGTGCTTTGATTAGTTGTAGAAGAACCAGAATTCGAAGAAGAATTCAGAGATCGCTCAATTGTGGCCTTAACAGCAGGACTCGAGAAACTAGCTTCTCTCATAACTCTACTCACTCCCGGGTCATCGAGTATCGATACAATAAGCTGCTCAAGCTCTACTTTAACTGCTAATAGAGGCTGCTGTTGCTGTTCAGGGCATCCTCGTCTTTGATGAGCCTGAGCTCGCTTCAAAGCCGCCATTAATGCATTAGAGATTGGTGGGTCGTTATCGGGAATCTGTGCAGTTGGGAGTCGTTCAAGAGCGACGCTGAAGCAGAGCTCGAGAGCTCTGCACTGAAGAGGATGTGAGGAATTGGGGTGAGATTTGATGCAAGCTTGCCGGAGAAACCCCGACGCCGAGGCCAAGAGCGTCGCTGCCACATGGAGTGGTGTCGTCTGGCCGTGATTACGTCGACTCGCTTCAGCGATTGATTGGTTCAGTACGTTTGAGGCTTCTGGGGTTAAGGTCTGCTGGATGGTGCTGAGACCTGCTCTCATTTCTAACGATGAAGTTGCGATCTTTAGTCGTTTGCTTTTAAGACAATAAAAGGTTTCAACGGATTGGGCTGGTTTTGGTTTGGTGGTAAAGGTGGACAAATTGGCAATTCATCAGGGGAGTGGGGCTGAGAAGAGAGAAACTCGGCCAGGAGTGCGTGAGTACTAGAATGAAATCAATCAGGCAAAACAAAGCTTCAAGAGAACTAGCAGAATTGAGCTTTTTAGGTCGCTCAAAGCTTTCTTCTTCTCTATATTGGGATTTATCTATCTATCTATCTATATGTCTCTCTCTTCTCTTTATCTGCAAGCTCTCTTTTGGACAGTGTGTATATGTGTCGCACACAAGAAAGCTGAATACCATACAAGAATTCAACGCGAAAAGGAAATATCAGATCCCCTTCTTCGTAAGAACTATCCCGTTCTTTTCTCTGCCTTGTTTTTTTTTCTCTCATTCAATGACCAAAATATCCCAACAACCAAAATGTCTAAAAATGCCAAACCATTAAAACTTTGTCACAAAAGAAAAGGAATAGTTGAAACCTGAGTCGGTCTCAATGTTTTCTACCATCTATTACAAAGAAAAACAAACAAAAGGTGAACTAAAAATCACGTCCTGGTGCCAAAGAAGAAAAGGTAAACATATGGTAAAGAAAGATAGGAGAAAGAGAGAATTTCTGGAGTAAAAACAAAAAAAGTATTATGAGCTTTGCAAGCATTTCTGGAATCTGATATGCTTTTTGTGTAATTTAATTCATTAATGTACTTTATTCTTACTCTACAGTACACTTTGCTTTAAAAATCCTCTCTTGTCTCGATTCATATTTCATCGTGAGATGAGACAGATAAAATGGAGTGAAAGTTGCCATCTTTTCATAAGATTTAGATTATTGGAATGGTTTTCAGCTTTTCTTTGTATCAGTAGCCGTTTAGCATCTTAAGATGAACTTACCAAATAAATTAAGAAAAAGAGAAAATTTGGCTCAACTCCACCGCTGTGACAAGATTAGATTTTCCGTTTTGATTATAATATTTTTATTATATTCTATTAAAATTTATTTATATATTTATATAAATAAATAAGGTTATAAGATAAAAGTGCACTATGACACTCTCCGGAATAACCGAATCTCAACAACCCCGCATAAGTGAGATTGCGAAAAACGCGCGTGGAAATCAAGTAATGTTTTTTTTACCATTCACACGCAACGCAATTTCTAAGGCCACGCGTCCCTCCTGCCTGACCTTGTAATGATAAAATATTCATATCCCAATTGCACTTGCTTTTACTTGTCGGGGGATTCAGTTCATTTTCTGTTTTGAGTACCACGATGGTGAGATTCTTGGTAAAAAGATTGAAAATTTTTCCTCAGGTAAAAGCAGATTGTGAATGCTTAGACTATCGGAACGAAATGCCACTATTTCCAAATTCCAACATCAACAGGCAGGAACACAAGAAAAGCTATTCGGAACCCTAATGAAGGATTAATCATTGTCTAAATATTCTCCGATTCGAATCAATGGAGGTCACTGTAAGACTCCAGTTGCTTCTCTCGTAACAAGTTAGGCTTCGGTTGTTAGATTTTACATTTTATAGTTAAATACTGCTTAAATCTAATGTGTAGGTTACTTTAACAAATTAGAGCATTATAATATACAGTTTATACTATTACAAATGTTTTTAAAAATTGATTTGAAACAGTACAAGATGAGTCACAAATATAAATATAAACATGGACATTGACAAAATTAAAGATGAATCTTAAAATTTAATAAAATATCATTTTGTGATCAAACGTATATATGTTATAATATTTATTATTAATGATTTAATAACAACAGAATGAAGTGTAATAATACCTTAAATTGTAATATGCAAACTATAGTATTTTAAAATTTCACAACTAATATGAACCCTATATTTTAGCAGCATAGAGGGTTTGTTTTAATTATTTGATTATATTCAAGAAAATTTGGTGATGAACAAAATTGACATGGGAAGGGAAAAAAGAAAAGGTGAGTGAGAGTCAGGCACGTTTGCTTAGCTTGTTCGAAGAAGTTGCTATATATGTAGGCATGACAGGATAGTAATCGACGAACCAAAGCTTGTTAAATGACTATAAGAAAGTGGTGTGACGTTTGATGATTGGTGGAATTAAATTGTATTTATTAGGCCTACTGCCTAGTGCCTACACTGGTTGGGGAGATGTTGTATCGCTTAACTTTGCTGCAAGACAGAGAGGCCCCATACTAGTGCTTAGAAGTAAATTTGGTTAGATGATTCTCTTATGTCTGAAGTTACTCTGAAGCTTAAACGATTTTGACAACCATTTGATTGATTTTGAGGTCGGCTCAAATCCCCACCACTCCAGACCAATCTTTAATTCATTTTAACTAATCTGTTAGAAGAAAAACAGTAGATTGCTTTTCTATTAATAGATATAAAATTAATAACAATTATCGATTCCTCTTTCCACTAATACTTGAATACATCAAGTAATTATTTAGGATTGAATTGGGTTGGTCAGTCAGTGACTAATTAGATGGGTGCATTCACGGACCGTCCTTGTCTGGCTTTAGTCGGCTAAAAGCGATGCACGGGTTTCCATTTTCTCTTTTTATAATTTATTGGAGAAAATTATAATTAATGAAAAGAATCATATAATTGCATGCATGAAATTTGGGTTTCATTTCGACATTAATACACAAGGAAATGAAGTATCTACACATAAAACTCAAATCTTAGCTGGCATTTTAGGGACCGACTGGAGGGATACATTGGCAAGTTATATTATGTTGTTGATTTTTTATTAGTTATTACATTATCATGCACCAACTAAACTAATTCTTCATACTTGGAGGACTATTTATAACTAATTTTGACCTACTGACAAGTTCTAGCAAATTAGAATTAATGGGATTAAAAAACCTGTCACATTATTTTCATATTAATTAGTCGGAGTTGCAGGTTGTGTTAATTTTGAACTTTTGAGGTCTAACGTAAACTGAAAAAGCACGTAACATCATAAAAAGTAGTCGTAAGTAGATTCCATCAACTTTTTATTTTTTTTATTTTCACTATTTCCTTACTTTTGAGAGAAAACAAGTGTGTATGATGATGATAATATTACTTCAACTCAACTCAACGCGTTTATCGAGAGACTTTTCTGCTCTGACTTACTTACCCTCTACAGTTCTAGTCCTAACTACTTTACCCACCACGGCCTTTTTTCAGCTTTCAAACTCCTTTCTTCTTTCTCTCGCACGCGTTTCCACTGGGTACTCAATTACCCAGCCTCCTTTTCCTTTCTTTCTTCTTAATTATATTTACTCCTATTTTACATAATGACCCTGTTTAATAAATAGCAGATTGTATTAGTTATTAATTAATTTTATCAATAGTTAATTAATATTTGATTATATTAATTAATTTGACCAATAGATAATATCAGCTGATTATTAAAAATACTTAGTAAAATTATCTGTTTAGTATTAGTTGTTGATATGTAAAATAATTTATGAGAACATAATTTTTTAAATAAATTTCTTATTATTTTGTCGAATATTCTTATAAGAATTTAGATATTAGATATTTAATTTTATAAAAATTAATTTTATAACTTTAATAAAAACATAACAACAACAACAACAACAACAATAATAATAATAATAATAATAACAATTCAATGTTAAATTCTCTATTAATATGAATGATGCAGCAACGTACATCATATTAGTATTACATATATATGTATATATATATATATTAAATAATTATAGATAATTATTTAATAAATTAAAAATTATCTATAATTATAGTATGACACAGATACGATATATAGTAGCTATATACTAAAAACAATAATTTGATGTGACTTTTTATTTTCAAAAACTTAATATTATGGTATTTTCAAATGTAAACTAATATTATAAAATTAAATAAACCTTAAAGAGTTTAACTACCTTTATTATATTTTTCCAAACTTCATAACATAATTGTACGATTAAAAACAACTTTGAAAATACACAGAACAAAAGTAAAGAGTAAAGTGGAGGCAATATTGTTATTAGATAAATAACTAACCACAAACGCTACAATTAAGAAGTTTTTAAAAAATTATTGGGTGGATTGAATCAACTAATACAACCAGCTCATAATCAAACAGATAAATAGCTTTTTAACATGGGTCAAGCCAACCGAATCAATTCATAATCAAACAAATAAATAGCTTTTTAATATAGGTCAAATAGTTAATTTGAATCAAACAACTAAAAAAATAATTTATCAGCTGTTTACCAAATACGGTAAATGACTTTCATATTTCTTCACTACTTTCTTAAAAAATACCAACTTCAGCAAGTATTTTAATATTAATAGTTAATAATGATGGTAGTCTTCAGTAAAATTGTCCAATTTAAACTAAGAACGACGTAACTCAGAGATAAAGGTTGTAACTGGTCTAAAAGGACCTTCAACCCTCTACATCTATTACAATGTCACCCTATATTCGGCCCTCAGGCTGGCAATTAGGTCAATCTCCAAATCTAATACTCAAATTTGAATTTATTAAACCAAATATTTGAATTATAACAATGACATGTTATTTAATAATTAATAAAAAAGACATTCAAATTCAATAAATTTTAAATTGAAAAAAAATGAATTCTAACCCCAACTTATTATATTTTACCCTCTTATTTTTTGTTGCCTATAAATTTTCTTACTACGCGGAGTTGAAAATACCAGAGCCGCCATTCCTTATTGCATAATTGTTGATGAAATATTCTCTTCAACCTAAAATTTATCAAGTTGAGAATTATTAAGTAAAATAAAAATGTCATATACATTAACATTAAAAAAAGAAGAAGAAAATAAGTAGCCATTAGGCATCGATTATAAACAAGAGACGCGTGTCTGTTTGTAAAGGGCACTCAAATCTACAAGGAATCTAATCTAATTCAACATTTATTAGTAGGCAAATGGTTTCGGTCAAATGTTGGAACCAAGTCGGATATTTGATATTTATGATCCTAAGTGTCGGTTTTAGCCGTTTGTTACAAGAAACAGAATTATTATGTAGTATTTTTGTTTCGATAAAAATCGATTTGAACATCTGTTTGTTGATTGTTGATTGAAAACAGAAAATAATTGTTTTATTTGATACAATAAATATGGAAATAAACAATAAGGATTTCAATTTAAAGTCTGATGGCATCTTTATCACTTTTTGATATAAAACAAAACTAGGATCATATATGAGTGAATCATGAAGCAAATGTGTTAAACATATTTAGAAACCATCATTTGATGAAGTTGGAAATTGAATGTTAGATAAGTGGATTATAGAGACTGAGAGCTCTATTCTTTATCTTTTTTAGAAATCTTGTTTAGTTGATTACTAAGTAATGTTACAATCATTCCACCTGTCAAGATACAGAAACATCAACATCAACATCAACATCATGAGTTCATTCGTAAAGAATTAATTTTAAATATTATTTTATTCAATTCAGTTAATTTTATATAACAACATTCATATCTTAATCATTAGTTAAAATTTTTAGAAGACAAATAATTTCATTATTCAACACAAAATGGGAAACAGTTGTTGGTTGTGTAAGATCGTTACTAACTTTCAGCTTTCGAAAATATCATCATACTCTTCTTCATTGAGAACGATAAAAGGCTATAAGCTAGCTGCTACTAAGAGAATTCTAATTCCTTCATAGAGACCTCGAAGTCCTTCAAGTCATAGAAATATGGATGAGATATTTCTTGAACACGTTTCACATAGAACCAACCTAATATATAAGTTATTTTAGATTATTTTAAAACTAAAACCTATAATGTTAGTATAAACCTATCATGTTATCATGTATTACAAATTTTTTAGAAATTTATTTACAAATTGTTGATAATTGTACAGTAAGTTCTTCCATCAACTCCTTTAGTGTGACACCTACATATCCCCTGGAAGGATATGTAGATGCTACACATAACAGAACCAAAATAATCAAAAACATACCAAACAGTCACTGACGTGTATTTCCAGAAACTCAAGCAAATAAGCTTTATAATCCATTAGGAGATATTTTATAATCAAGACATAATTTACATCATACAAGTTGAACGTTTCAAATTACAAACCATAATTCTAATTCTGACCTGTGCTATAGTTATTACAAACCATACATACATAAAATACAAATTCCAATATGCCTCATTACATTAACTACATCATAGAAACAAACTCAAATATACATCTTGTCAAAACAAAACACATCCTTCTTTGTCCATTGAAGTTGTCTTTGTCTCAGTCTTTAAACCTTTTTATCAGAACCTACATGGAGGTAAAACCACCGTGCTAAGCATAAAGCATAGTGGGGAATAACTAAACAAGACATGATTTGGCGATTGTTTCTAAAAGTTGTTTAACATTCACATATACAGAATCAGATCACATTTCAAACAATAATTATTTATATAAAAGCGCAATCCAAACAATATGTATCTCAGAATAGAATATGTCAAATCAAAACAGGATATATTTGCTTCAGAGCAAAACTTACAAGCATCAGAACAGAATACCAAAATTTTAGAACCAAACTTTAAAGTACCAGAACAGAACTTATCTGTATCAAAACAGTGTCTAATTATATCATAACAGAACTTAGTTATTTCATATCAGAACTGAGCATGTAACAAAATACAAGACAAATTAGCCTGCTAATAATTTTTACAGATGTGGGTAATGGGACCAGTACAGAAGATAACATGTTTAGTATATGAAACGGAAGAGACTTAAGTCTCTGAAACAGAAGACACAGAAGTGTCTAAAATCAGAAGACACCGGAGTGTCTGTCTAGTTACAGAAGACACCTTAGTGTCTAATTACAGAAGCAACTACTAACTCTTCTAGGCATGCCTATTTACCTACGACTAGGACTCAGCAATTTTAAAACAATCCAATTCAAATTTCAAAATTTTATGCAAAAGATGAAGAACAACATATGTTTTTATTCTATTTTACTCCAAATGAACTTATTCATTGACATTTGATCAAACATAGCATACCTTGTGAATACAAATATGTGTAATTATGCATCAATAGAAGTGTTGAGTCATCTCACATTATGTATATGCACACAATTAGAAAGCACTTCCAATACAACCCCAACTATCAAACTCCTCGGTCAACTGATGGTCCGGAATTGTCATAATATTATCGCAGAAATTATCAATTCACAAACATCCATATCCAATTCATAATACATAAGTCTTAGGAACTCATTCATTCATGATCACACTAAGAAATTCAACATTGTATTTGTTAGTAGTGTGCCCTAGGCCAATAGTTATATGTGACTTTTGCACTGACATTCTGACTTATGAATAATATGTTATGAGGTATTCTTTTAAATATGCATGTATATTGTTTATGTAATGTGATTTACATTCCATGAATGGTATTAGGCTTATGTCATCATGTATGTGACTTGATAGTAAAACCATAAGTATTATAATACTATTCTAAACTGT
>JANIIA010000191.1:26887033-26903356 GCA_027478495.1 Erythroxylum alaternifolium | reverse complement strand
AGGAGATATTTTATAATCAAGACATAATTTACATCATACAAGTTGAACGTTTCAAATTACAAACCATAATTCCAATTCTGACCTGTGCTATAATTATTACAAACCATACACACATAAAATAAAAATTCCAATATGTCTCATTACATTAATTACATCACAGAAACAAACTCAAATATACATCTTGTCAAAACAAAACACATCTTTCTTTAGCCATTGTGGTTGTCTTTATCCCATCTTTAAACCTTCTTATCAGAACCTAAATGGAGGTAAAAACCACCGTGCTAAGCATAAAGCTTAGTGAGGAATAACTAAATAAGATATAATTTGGCGACTGTTTCTAACAGTCGTTTAACATTCATATATACATAATCATATCACATTTTAAACAATCTTTAATCTTTCATATAAAAGCGCAATTCAAACAGTATGTATCTCAGAACAGAATATGCCAAATCAGAATAGGATATATTTGCTTCAGA
Source organism: Erythroxylum alaternifolium (assembly GCA_027478495.1). Taxonomy (NCBI): domain Eukaryota; kingdom Viridiplantae; phylum Streptophyta; class Magnoliopsida; order Malpighiales; family Erythroxylaceae; genus Erythroxylum; species Erythroxylum alaternifolium. Next base: position 26,902,877 of record JANIIA010000191.1, on the reverse strand, counting down.
GCATTACAAGTATCATAACAGAATACCAAAATTTCATAACCGAACTTTAAAGTACCAGAACAGAACTTGTCTATATCAAAATAGTATCTGATTATATCAGAACAGAACTTAGTTATTTCATAACATAGCTTGATTATATCAGAACTGAGTATGTAACAAAATACAAAACAAATTAGCCTACTAATCCTTTTTACAGAAGTGGGTAACGGGACCAGTACAAAAGATACCATGTTTGGTATCTGAAATAGAAGAGACTTAAATCTCTCAAACAGAAGACACAGAAGTGTCTATAATCAGAAGACACTGGAGTGTCTGGCACAGAAGACACCTTAGTGTCTAATTATAGAAGTAGCTGCTAACCCTTCTAGGCATGCCTATTTACCCACGATTAGGACTTAACAGCTTTAAAACAAATCATTTCAAATTTCAGAATTTTATGCAAAAGATGAAGTACAACATGTCTTTATTCTATTTTGCTCCAAAATGAACTTATTCATTGACATTTGATCAAACATAACATACCTTATAAACACAAATATGTGCAATAGTGCATCAATAGAAGTGTTAAGTCATCACACATTATGTATATGCACACAATTGGAAAGCATTTCCAATACAATCCCAACTATCAAACTCCTCAAACAACTGATGGTTCAAAATTATCACAATATTATCGCAGAAATTCCCAATTCATAAACATCCATATCCAATTCATAATACATAAGCTTTTAGAACTCATTCATTCATGATCACACCAAGCAACTCAACATTGTATTTATTATTATTACACTAAACATCCTTTACATTGTCATCTCCATTAATAATGCATAATTAAACTAACTATTTCTTAATTACATCAATTACCTATTTAAGTTCAACCACACCTTAAACAAGTCCATTTAAGTCCTATTGCACCAGATAAATTAACTGAACCTTATATAGTTCATGAATTGCACAAAATTTCATTTTTTTTCACCTTCCTAATCATTTCCCACAATTGTGGGATAAGTGACCTGAAACCTCCAAACAACTGTTTTCACAAGATAGGTTTTTAAATCAGTTTTGTATGGCTATTCTGACCTATAAACTGACGTTTTTAGACAATATGTTCTTCTAAAAAAATGTTCCTCTATGTGTTAAGCTTCAAAATAAATAAATTTAATTCAACTTGGTTCATTATTCCAAGAGTTATACCCAAAATACTACAGATTTTTCTCAACCATGGACAACAACTAGAACTTCACTTCAAGCCAAATTTCAAAACCCTTAGTGATAGAAATCAAATTCAATTATTTCATGAAAGTTGTAGATATATATATCTAATTTAATCTGAATTTAAAATCATCCCATTTAGATACCTACAGTTCAAGATATGGCTAATATACCAATACTTATTCAGTGGAACCACTCCTTCTAACAAGTATCCATCATGTATCAAGCTTCTAAACTCAATTCTTTCTTAATTTAGTACACATTTTATCCATTTCAAACATTAAACAATACATGTTCTAAAATGATACCAAGTTTAGTATTCCCTTACATGTTTAATTTCAAATTCTAGCTCCAAAGAACAAGCCAATCTAGCCTTCCAAGCAAGCAAACACAATTCCAAAATCAAGGTGACCAAGAAGACAACAACATAGGAGATCACGTACTCTACTTCCTTGATGCAATATCTTGCATAATTCTAAGTGAAATTGAAGTAAAATTTAGATTTAAGAGAGGGTGAAGGGTTTCAGTGGTGATGTTTCAATGAAAGTTGCAGAAATTTCTAGTAAGACACCTAAGTTGCTAGGTGTCCCAATCTTAGAGGAGCACATGTCACCAAAGCATTCGAGTAAGAGATAGAGGTCGGGATCAATTTGCATATGAATTTATATTTTCTTATTTTTGTATCAATTTGTATATTCCGCAATTTTTGTACAATGTGTATTTAAATGTTTTGTTTATAATAACTTTCCGAATGGGAAATATTTGTAAATGATTTTGTGTTGTAATAACAATTATGAATTTAAGTGTTTTGTATGCACAATAGGCCTCAGTGATTGATGAAATTCGGATGATTTGTGAAATGATTGTAACCCTTGTGATTGAAAAAGTTTATGAAAAAAGTGGGCCCAATTGATTATTGATTTCCGCATATGTTTGTGCAACTAAAATTTTTTTTTATCGAGTTTCAAGTGTTTAACTATGCTAGCATGCCACCCTCGTGGGGTATGTTCTCGGACATCACTCGGGATGTCAGGTACGTGTCTTGCGAGAGTAGGGTGCTACAAAAGAAGTCTTCTCTTAAGAAAACTACACATTTCCTCAACTCAAAGATCATAGTTAGAGCCATCAAAGATGATATTAATAGGGTTGAGAATGTATTCAGGAAGCTTATAGGCATCCATAGTAAAAGAATGTAATAAAATAGGAGAAAACTTACTTATTGGGATGGAATTTGGTTATTCTGACTTCAAAATTGGATTCAGGGTGTTGAAAACCTTAGGTACTGGTTTGGTTTGCAAAGAAATCAAATTAAAATTTATTGAATTGAACGGTCAAAGTGTCAATCAACCCCTTTTAGAACTAAACTGAACTGATGGGTCTGAATCGAACGAAGAGAATATGAAACGTGGATGACTCAAAGGACGACACGTGGGCGTGTGATGTGGCACAAAAGATGACGTGATAGAGATGACTATGATATTGTGGATGATGTGGATGTGGCACTCCCTTTAGTTGCTGAACAACATCATTTTATCTTAGAGTGAAGCGATGTCGTTTAAGTCATTTTCTTCCTCCAAAGAATCTGCAACTAGGGTTTTCGGAGATCAGTGGCTTTTGGTGGCACGTGTGGAAGTTTATGGCGACGAGATTTACACCGTTGTGATCTGCAAAGGACAAGGAACAATTTGGTGTACGACAAATTATTTTTATAGCAGATTTAAGAATGCATAATGAAAAAGCTGAATGCGCGAGAGCAAGAATGAAAAAGCTCCATAATTTTGACTCTTTTTGCTACAAAGGAGGCTCTGATATCATGTGGAAATAGAGAATGACGAAAGAATTAAAGAAGAAATCTGTATTTCTGTGTGTGTCAAATGAGATGTACATACTGCTATTTATACACTAAGTGTCTCTAGTTAAAGTAACAAATCAACATAATAATATACATTATTAATGTATACGATCTTAGGTAAAAATAAAGGCTAATTATAGTGGATTAGTTGACTAAGTAGAGATTATGTGAAGATGTGATAATATATGTTAATAGCACCATTCAAGCTAAAGGGTACCCTTTTTCCACACACAAATTGTAATATCATGTAACTACGGGGAAAAGTTTGAAGGCAATGTTAACTGTTTCCAACCAAAGAAAAGGAAAAAATGAATATAGGATAAAGGTTATTAAAGTTTCAGAATTACCATAGATGATTTAAAGAAATGACAAAATGAGGACAGCCCCATCAAAGACTTCCCTATCCATTCTTGTTGAAAGTAACAATTAAAAGATGACAAATTCCCATCTCAAAAGCTTCATTTGAAAAGCATGTTATCTTTACCCCTTTTTGTTTTGAAGAAAAAGTCTTAGGTCGTCATCAGTAATAGTGTGAAAAAATTTGGCCTTTTAGGTACTAATGCTTTACACACAAGCACTCGATTTTTCAAAGCGAAACAAGCTAAGAAAAGTTCTCCCACACTGACTTTTAACCTTTTGGATACACATACGTAAGGAAGCATGCTTACTCGAGACACTTAACTTTTTATCATCATGAGCATATTTGAACACCTACGTAATATGTTAAATTAATCTTTCAAAATCTTTAAGGTGAACCAAACTTTCAAAAGTGCCTACTTTTGTTTGTATCAAGCTAGTCACTTTAAATCACAGTAAGCATGCCAATGGGAGATACAGAACTGACCACTTATTTGAAAAATCTTAGTGAAAGTTCCACAATTTGCCTCAAAGCAAGCTATAACTAGAATATATATAATCTTGACATCTCAGGTATTGAATAAAATGTTTCGTAATGTTAAATAGAACAATATAAAAGCACTTCCTTATGGTCAATGAAATTTAACTAAAATGATGTCTATTTTTTCAAAGTGGCGTCAGATCAAGCTTATGTAGATCTTATAAAAATGAACAGCACATATTTAAATCATTATTTGCTGGTAATAAAATATGAGCTAGTTAACCCCAGGCTGAGGAGAAACTACTTTCAAGAAGAATCATAAATTCTCTTATGCATGTTGTTGGTTCATTTACTCATCCTCGTCCTCAACTTTCAACAGAACAAACTATTTGGTGGCTGATTTCAATGCCAGGGAACCTCGAGCAAGACAAGAGAATCGCTTTTTGCATTAGTTCTTATCAACTATTTACACAATGGGGGGCCCAAACTTCTTCTTTGCCGTCCGATTCTTTTATATATTTTGTTTCTCGATGCTAGTTTTGTATGGCGAATCCTGACCTCTCATGTTTTGCGTGCGTCAGCACTTGCAGAGTCGTCTCCATATGTATAACTCGGTTGAATATTCCAAGGAAATGTTCTTTCTTTCTTTAAATGGGACTTGATTTAATCACTGAGCTACATATGTTATATGTATGCATAAGAAGAACAGTTAAACTGTAAACATTTTTATACACTTCAATTCTGTCGATGCGAATGGGGACGGAGTGGGAAATTTTTGTGACCGCTCAAATTTCGAACTTAAGTTGTAGGGGAAACAGCATGATTATTTAAGCAAAAATCTATGAAAATGCTATAATTTCAATGCGTGGGAGTCAAAATCCGGTGAAAAGAAAGTATACTTCCACCCCGTCACCAAAGGCTCTTTAGGGCTTAATGATGGTAGCTTTCAATCAAAGTTCCAGTGACCCCCTTTTTTTCTTTCAAAATCCGGTGAAAAGAAAGTATACTTCCACCCCATCACCAAAGGCTCTTAAATAATCGATCAAACAAAAAAAAGAAATTAGTGACACATGCAAGGGATACATGTGAAGGCCAAAAAGTGTGATGCCCTTTTCAATATACATTTGGTGGGAGACATACCTGCTCTTGGTGAGAAGTATCTGAATAAATAAGGGCCAAAAGCTGTTTTGGTTCTTATGTCAAGAAGAATGATGGTTTGGTTCAGGGTGATTCATTTGCTTTTGGTTGGAATGTCAACTATCTTCCTGTGGTCCTTATAGAATTCAAATCTTCCATAAAGACTCTTAATCAAGTGATGATTATCCAACCCCAAAGCAAATATATTTATGCTGCCAATAGCTCAACAGGCGTTGTGATCTTGTCCATATTTGGACGAGGGGATTGAAAAACACCAATGGTAATTACTTATAAACATGTCTAGTGCTATCATAATAAATATACATATAAGGAATTATTGCCAATTTGATTCCAGTATCGTCTCTGTCTCGACAGTTGTCATGATCATTTTTATGAGCAAAAAGCTCTTAAACTAGCGGAGTAGAGATGGGTCACGCACATCTCTACTGCGCTAGTTTTCTCAACTTGCTAACCAGTCTTTAATTATTTTATAACCTGTGTACCAGGAAAACTTGCTTGCAACTTTCTTCCTGATTTGAGTCAAATGGGTCAAAGGGAACTTTCACTCATTGAAAATGTTATTATTTCTCTTTTGTGTCTATCCTACTCCTTGGATGGAAAGTGATTGGAAATTGTTTTCAAAACCATAATTGATTTATCACCAACACATACACCTTGCATTATTATAGGCATCGCAAGCCAATATTTAATGGATTTTGGAAGCTGTAGATTCCCCGCAAGTATGAAGGGAGAAGACAAACAAAATATGACAATGTTCAGGCAGAGTTAAAAGGCCACAGAGGCACAGATGATGTAACCAAAAGATGGAATAGAAATAAATATAGATACCACACATGACATATTCAAATGTGATGCCTACTGCTCCAAAAGCCTGTCACAAAAGAGGATCCAATTCCTGCAGTCAACAGTAGCCAGGGAACTAGACAAAGTAAGGACGGAAGGTGAGGAATAAAAAGGAGAAAAATAATAAGTTAAAGTTGAGACAATGGCTCAAAAGCTGGCGGACCCAGAAGTTGTTCATTGTCAGTCAGAAGCTAGTGAAGGCAAAAGCAAGAATGGTGCATATGCCTTGCCAAGGACAAAACATCTTTACACAGAGATATTGGAAAGGAGTTTCACATTGCACCTGTGGACTGAGTGCAAACCTATAAGATTCTTAATAAAGATGATAATGCATTGCATTACAATAGTAACTCCACGACTGAAACATTTCTTTCACCGCGATCATGCCTAAGCATTTTCTAGCGCACGAACTGCCATACTTTTGACTTTATTTCTTTGTTTGCGTTTGTTGGCGTTAAAGTTGGAATGGTCTGACTGCTTATGGGAATATCAATTTTGCACTTTTGCCTCATTAAATGACAGTGTAGTCTCAAAGACAAAAATCGCAGCAGGAATTGAGAGAGAGTCCTCCATTTATTACATAAAGTAGCATCGTGTGTCTGTTTGTCGAATGCCATGTAACTCCCGACATCGGCGCCGAATAGTGAGTTGATCATAAAATTGGCGTTGAGTGAAGTATTCCCTGTCTTCAGAGTATGGCTGCAATTAAATATTTAATCATGAAGTAGGTTTCACAAGTTATGTTGATCTTGACAATATCTTGGTGTTTATCTCACCATCACTCACACTCGGGATGTAAGAGAAGAAGTGAATATCAAACTAATTCATTTAATTTCTTATATGATTTAATACAAAAGATGAAGTGAAAAACATCAAAATAAAACTCTGATAGCTTGAATAGAAGCTAAGGAAAAAGATAAACATCAAAATAAAACTCGGAAAACTTGGATAGAAACTAAGAAAAAAGATACGTCGATCATCAAAAAATGATTAATCTATCATTCAAGTACCAACATCACAATTAACCTCTTTAAAAAGATAAATATTTCAAGGTTACTTGTCATGTATACAATTTGGGATGCAATTGTGTACCATATCGTGTTCTTCTTTGGCAAAGACACATACACAGAGAGTAATTATACCATATGATCATAACTTCAAATGAAAGCAGAATATTAGCAGTATTTAATACGGACGTGTCTCAAAATGTATTCGTCCTAGTCGCTTAAGTTTGATAGAATACAAGCTTAGTGTATCTTTCCAGAATTTCAATGAAAGAGTCCACAGACTATGACATTATCATGTCAGAGCATGTATTCTTTATCAGACTTTGCAAAAAACAACACTTAAATGGACTTGAAGGAAGAATGACTTTCATGTTTTTTGGAAATACATCAACCATCTTGACACTCATTCTTGACGTATTTTTTAAAAATACCAAGTATGCACCTCTAACAAATGAATTTATCATTTTTCAACAATAAATGAATTCATCCCATTATAAAGCTTTGGTCTTTATATCAGTTATTTGCTCCTTAGAAGAACAATGTTCAAGCTTTAGATCTCCCGCCTTGTCATCTTCTTTTATAATATAAAATTTGACTTTAATATGCATTATTATCTCATGTTGAATGGAATTCCCTCCAATGGCTATAGCGGATTTATTGACAATGTAAATAAAGGTAGCTTCCTTCTATTCCAATTCAAGATTAGTTGACAATTTTTTTAGTCATATGTAATGGTTTGGAGGACCAGTAGCTGCAACATAGTCAGCTTTAGCAACGGATTGAGTAACAAGTTCTTGATTTTTAAAATGTTAGATGAACACCCCATCACTAGAAGAAGAGAGATAATTAAAAGTGTTCCCAGCATTACCAATAAAATAAACCTAATGATTAAACATGCCCCATCAACTTAGTGCCTTTTTCTTTTCTTGGAAATTAATCCAAAATTTAATGTTACCCTTATATGCCTTAGAACTCTTGACAACACTTAGATTGATTTTACTTGGTGCTTGCATAAAATCTTGATTATAAATTCATCAAGTTTAGTCTTGTAGCTAACGAATATAATAAGTTTTCATATATTGTTAAATAAGCATTTTTCTCACCATATTTTGTTGATAACTTCAAGTTCACAGTAAGAGCACAGGCCACTAACTTAGCCTTTTACATATTGAACTTCTTAAGGATGGACTATATATATTTTGATTGACCAATGAAGATAGAATTATTAACCTATCGATCTATATATCAAGAAAGTAAACTTCTCTAAGATTAGATATCTTAAATTCAACTTTATAGTTTTTTTTAATAAAGCCACACGCTCTTCATCATCTCCAAAGATAAAAAATCATCTACATACAAGAAAACAATTTACGTCATTAATTTGTTTTTAATTAACACTTAAAAGAATAACTTTATTTTCATATCTTCTAAACTCTTTCTTAATAAGATAATGATCAATCATGCTGTACCAAGCTCAAGCTCTTTTATCATATAAAGAGCTTTGTGATGTAGGTATATCTTATCCTATTTTCCAAATTTGATAAAGCCTTCAGGTTGCTCAATATATACAATCTCCTTAATAATATTATTTAAGGATGTTGACTTGATATCAAGATGATATAACTTCCATCCATTTTAGAAGCCAATTCAACCAATAATTTGATGGTATTATGTTTTGCAACTAGTGAAAAGGTATTAAAATAGTCAATTTCATGTTGTTGGAGATAATCCTTCATAAGTAGTTTTGCCTTAAGCTTATTGATTAATCCATTAGGATTAACTTTAGTTCTTAAAAACTTTTTGACTCCAAAACACTTCGTGATTAGATGATTTTTCCACCAAAGATCATGTTTTATTCTTATGTATCATGGAAATATCCTCTTCTATGGTTGTAACTTGCTTTTCCTTATTGATGCATTATTAAATGGAACTAGATTAATAATTATTAAATGTGCTCTTTCATGAATTTTAGTAAAGGGACTTATTCTCCCATCTGGTCTTAGTGTCAAGCTCATCTTGACCCTCCTCTAAAAATTCTTCTTCTTTATGAAGCACTAAAGATTCATCTTTACAGTCTTCAATATATATCACCATTTAATAACTTTTTCCAATTTGGTTTTGCAACTTCATTGATTATAAGATCTTATCTCACTTAAAATCTTTTATATTGCAAGACTGAAGACTTTATAAACCTTACTTATGTTGCTATGCCCTATACCAATCACTTTTGTTATCAAGCTTTTTTTTTTTGACCTTAAGAACATGAATATGGCATACATTGCCAAACACTTTCAGATTTTTCAATAGAAGTTAAGTTGCAAAGCCATCTCTTATATGGTGTTCTACCTTCTAGTGTCTCGGTAGGTAGGTCATTTAGCAAATACACCAAACTTTTCACTTAATTAGCCTAACAATTCTTAGATACTACTTTTTCAACCATTATCTACCAATTCTTCGATACTACTTTTTCAACCATTATGCTTCTTGATATTTCCATGATGCTTCTGTTCTTCCTCTATTTTACTCTATTTTATTATGGAGTATATAGACTGTTAATTGGTGATCGATTCCTCTTTTGACACAATAAGCTTCAAACTCTTCAGAAACATATTCTGAACCATTGTCATATCTTAATTGCTTGAATGAGAGGTTTATTTCCTTTTTAAATCTTACTTTTAATTTCATGAATTCAACAAGTACCTGACTCTTATGATCCAATAAGGTAATCCTATTGTATTTGTTGTAGTCATCAATAAATAACATAAAGAATCTACTCTCATTTAGAGAGATATCACTCGTGTCCACATACATTAGAGTAAAGTAGTTTCAACCTTATTTTAGCTCTCCGAAAGGCGTTTCTAAAAGAAAATCTTACATGCTTCCCATGCTGGCATGTTTGATATATTTATTTACTTTTAATCATTTTGGGAAGACCTTATATAATATAATTCTCATTCATTTTTTCAATATACTAAAAGTAACACATTCCAATATTTTATATATATATATATATTATAGAACCATTAATAGAATAAAATTTAGTAACAATTATAAAATTACTTTCTTTATGAGAATTAACTTTAACATTCTAACTAATAGAAAAAAATTTCTCTTTATACAAATTCTTATCAATTTACCTCCTTTAACATAAATTACTGCAAATTCACTTTTAGCAAATTTCATTATATATCCTTTCTAACACAACCCTCACCAATTGACAGGACCAAGGACCATTCTATTAAGACAAGTTTGATCCATAAAACCAAACTTAAACATAAAGAATGATATGAAACATCACATATAAGAAAAGATAAAATTGAGAGTGATAAGATTCTAAGATTCAATCAACAGTAGTAAGCTATATAAGATTATAAGCTTTTATACAACCTAAAATAAGACTTTCTCTAAACTATTTAAAAAAACCATCTAATGGTTTTTTAATTGATCAATAATAATGACAATATATTGATGGCAATAATAAGAAAATCTTATACAGATATAAAATCATAAGAACTAGAGTTATAACAAGAAATAACAACTGGAAATTTCAAAACCCTAAACAACTTAAATTACGAGTCCAACGCCTGTCCATGAAGCACATCAATGCTGGTTTTATTTTGGAACTTTAAAGGTGTGTAATAAAGATAAGTTTAGCACTAGTTACAATTTTAGTTTCGATTTTAATTTTCTTTTATTTCTCTAGTCTATAAACCTAGTAAAAGACTTATACTAGTTTACTTTTACTTACTCCTTACCTTGTCCCTTCACTTGAATCAATGGTATGAACTTTAAATTAGCCATTTAAAGTAGCACAGATTCACTTCTTTCTTGAAGATCTAACATTTTATCATTGAGAAATTCTTTGACCTTCTTTGCTCTAATCTTTATCAATGGTCTTCGAATATTCTTTAATGGATATCCAACAACTTTTGATGCTATACTTAAACTATTAGTAACCTGTCTAAGTCCCTCTTCATGCCTCCCTCGTGTAGAAGTTCGAATAGCTCAAGTAGATGCTTGGTTTCCAACATTTTCACAATCAGAAGTTGATTAAGGCAACGCACTAGAAGTATATCAATTTATCAAATTTATACATTTTGAAGTATGAACAATAATTGATCCCTTTCCTTTCATTTCCTAGAGAGCACTATTATCTATTCTAACTTTGCTTTAGAAGATTTTATTAATGAACTTGAAAAAAGACTCATCGTAATCCATATGGAATATGCACTTAAAATCTATAAGGTATGAATACTTTTAAGTGTAAGTAGATAAGGCAATAACATTGAAGAGAGTTTCTTCAACTTCTTGATCATCTTTCTTTACCTATCTTAGCTTATTATGTTAGCTCTTTTTCTTTGCTCTTACACCCCTTTTCAATGTGCTTCATTTTGTTGTAAGCCTTGCACTTTATATTATCCCTAAACCAATGATTTTTGGGTGTATGATTTATCTTTTTGTGGTGGAAACAAAGTGTAAACTTGCTACCTGCTTATTAACCTCCTTCATCTTTTTTCATCCTTTGTTTTCCATCCATTTGACTAGTACTACCTTGGTTAGATCTTATCTTCACCTTGAAGCCTCATCCAATATGCTCTTCTTACCTTAGGGACTCCCATTTGCTTTTGAGGTTGAAAAGATTTTATAAGCTCCATCAATTTTAATAAACTCGTGTTTTTGGACTCTTTTAACGTTAACATGTTGGCCTCAAATCTCTCAAGAATGTTAATGAGGAATTTGCTAGCAATTATCTTATCTTCTTTCTCTAGGTAACCTAAGCTGGTTTGGTACTTTTATAAGTCTATCACCACACCTTTTTAATGGTTTTGGACTCGCTCATTCTTAACAACTTAAAATCTCTCCATAAATTTAGAGCTTAAAATTTTCTTATCCTTTCAGACCCTTGAACTCTTTGAAATTTTCTTGTCCTTCTAGACCCTTGAACTCTAATGTTTTTCTACTATGCAAAACTAATGAAAACAAACACCAGTTTACTTTTTTGTCTAGCGCCAGTTATATTTTGTGACCTTACTTTTTAGTTTGTTCCTTCACTTGACCAATATTATTACCTTGAAATGGGCCATTTTAAGTAGCAAAGATTCACTGTTTGCATAAAAATCCACCATTATATTATTGAGAAATTATTTGACCTTCTTTGCTTTGCTTCTTGTCAACAGTCCTCTAATGTTCTTTAATGGATCTCTAATAACTTTTGGCGTTCCATTTAAACTATTAACAACATGTCCAAGCCCTTCTTTATACCTTCCCTATGTAGAAGCTCGTTAAGCTCATGTATGTGCTTGACTTCCAAGACTTTTTGAATTAATTAACTAACACTTAACAAATTTTTTTAAGACAAGGCATTGGAAGTACATCAATTTATTAACTCTATACCTTTTCAAGTACATAGAATAATTGATCCCTTTTCTCTCACTTTTAAGAGAGCAATATTATATGTTTTAACTTTGCTTTAGAAGATTTTATAAATGAACATAAAGTGGCATATGTACCTAGAATCCATAATTTATGAATTTGCTAGTTTAAGTAGATAACGCAATATTGAAGAGAGTTTCTTTAACTTGTTGATCATCTTTTTTTACTAACTTGGTCCCAATACCTTAGCCTATTATGTTTTCTGCTTTTCTTTGCTCTTACTCACCTTTTCACTGTGCTTCATTTGGTTGTATGCTCAACATTTTTTATTAGGCCTAAACCAGAAATAGTTAGGTATATGGTTTGCTTTTTTTTTGGTATTAGAAATAAGGTACAAACTTGCCCACTTGTCTAATGTCCTCCTTTCTTTCTTTTGTTATTCTTTTTTCATCTTTTTATTGCCTTCCATTTGATTAGTACTAGCTTAGTTAGGTTTTATGTTCACCTTAAAGGCTACAAGAAAACAACACAATTGGTGATGTTTAAAAAACGTCACAGAATCTCAAAAAATGTCACAAAATACCGTTTGCGACGTTTTAAAAAATGTCAAAAAAAACGTCGAGGAATGTGGTGTATGCAAAAGGTTTCTGTGACATTTTTGGAAAAACGTCACAGAAAACACTGACATTCTGCGACATTTTTGAAAACGTCACTGAAAGATTGGACATTCTACGACGTTTTTAGAAACGTAGCTTAAAGTCACATTCTGCGACGTTTTTGAATTTTCGCGACGTTTTTCTTTTAATTATTATTTTTCCATTTTTTGAAAATAATTTTAATTTAATAAATATTTTTTAAATAATTTTTTTTATAAATGTTATTTGTTTAATAACTATTTAATATTATTTATAAATTTTATTTATTTAATTCATCAAAATTTTAGTATATCATTAATTTAATAATTATTCATGTATCACAAGAATTTCAGACGTGCAAATAATTTATTATTTAATTTCAATTTGCAAACATATCATAATACACTAATTACTATAAAAAGTACATCATAAGTGTATAATATATCAATATGAGTACATATATCTAATCTAAATGAATATTATGTGTATAACATAAAAGTTCCAAGAGCTTTTTTTGTTGTTCAATTGTTTTTAGTACTCCTAACTTTTATAGTATTATTTTGCAACAAAAATACTCCTAACTTTTCATTGAGCCCCATTTACATTCTCCAAGCAACCTGTTTCTGCCAAATCCTGCTCACTGTCATCCTCCATTTTATGGTGGTCATCACCACTCTCGCCCATCTCATTATTCTCTCCACATCAGCTTCCTGCTTCAAAAAGTAACTTCTGTTAATTAATAAGCAGCACAAAAAAGACCGGATGCTTAAATGTGCCAAGATTAGTTCCATAGGATCCCATATTGAATCCACAAGACTCATATAAATATCAGAAAAACAAAAACAATAATTAAACAAAAGCTCAATTCCCACTCAAGATTATACAAGGATAAATTAACCATCTGGGAACTTTGTTGATTGATAATGTCATTGCCGATTCCCCGATGACAAGATCAACTTTTTAAATTAAGTAAATATGTCTTTCAAAATTCATATGAGCTTTTAGTGTATTAATTCCACTGCATAATATTAATATAACTTGTGATCTAGAAAAAGATAATTCAATGCAAAAATATTTCAAAAACCAATCAATAAGTATAACAATTGATTATTACTTTTTTCTTTGGAGTCTTAGCAGATTTTTCATCCTCGCTATCTTCCTCCTCACTGGAAGTATCATTAGAGCTCTCCTCACTACTACTTTCCTTTTTATCAGCTACCTTCACTTGAGGAAAATTTATGTGAATTGTAGATCATACAAGTAACTAAAAAAATCAAACATGTCAGACAACAAAAATATAAGTAGAATTCAGTTGAACAAAAAGAATAGAAGTTATTGGCAGAAGTTTAGATCTAATTAGCTGTCGATACACAAAAGAAATTTCAAAAAAAGATTCCGTTTCTTATATTAACAAAAGTAATGGGAATTCAGATCTGAGAGCTTACTTTTCTTGGCTTCAAATCTCAAACTATGATTCAAAGCTTCAGTCTTTTGCCTTTAACAAAATGACCCAGATTAGAAAATATTCTGGTTAGCTTACAAGAACTCGAACACCCTCTCGGTTTATCATCAGTACAATGAACATAACAACCTACGTTGAAAACATACAGTGACTTAGCACATCACTACCACAACCTAATAGAAACCAAATGATTGTTCAATGACTACGGATAGAGATGGTGTTGGCAATGAGAGAGAGTGTGACAGATAAACAGAGAGCAAACAGACCAGTCCATTCAAAGCGGAGTTGAAAGTAATTGATTTTCTACCCCTTTTCAAAATATGTATTTTCATCTTTGATTGAGACCCATTTTCAAAAAAGGTAATCATTTTCATCACTATCCTTCATTTTCTGTAACAGACAAAGGAATTGAAACCCATATAAGCCAAAAGCAGACAACTATGTTTCATCATTTTCATCCTCAAGCAATTACCAACTACAAGTAAAAGAAAGCAAAAGTGTCATAAAAAACAAAATACTGGTTTTTAGGCCTGAACCTAATCATTATTGATCAATGCCCAAAATACATATAGATTACTTCCAGCAGAAAACATGATATATAAAATGTTTCTGCATTATGTAGAAACTCAGTACACATCCACTATCTGAATAAAAAAACTTAGTATTACAGCTAGATAAACTAGACCAACAGTCTCACATCATCGTCATCATTAGACTCATCTCAAAGTAACTGTTTCTGCATTCTGTAGAAAAATGCTATAACATGTTTCATCATCTTCTCTCTGCAAGACCAAAAAAATAACAGATTTCTATGAGTTCTCTAAAGTTTTCTTTCATAAAAAAATCACAAACTAAATGTAGTCACATGGGAAGATGGGGTAAAAGGAAATACCCCATGCAAACAGACCTCCTGTTGCAACTTTTAGCTCATCCCTAAACTATGGATGATTATGATTGTGATATTCCACTCCGATAGACTCCACTAGGACTTCATAGAATAACATCCAACAACTTAAACCGATAATTAAAAGACTACAAGCTTTCAAGCCACCTGTACGGTAATCACCAACACATATACTTGAAAGTAGAAAGAGCGCTTGGAATCGAAAATGAAAATAATCAATCCTTTGTAACTTCAATGGCGATTTCGTCAACAATTAAAACTGACTTCAATCACAAAGCACTACGTGTCACATTACCCAGTTTTACATACAATTACCCCAGCTTCACTTCACCTACAAAGCACAATTGCTATTACCCAAAGAAAACACAACACTGATACCCAACAACCACAAAAAAATCAGAAAATCAGAGATACGCAAGCAACACAAAAAATCGCAACCAGAACTTCGATGGGTTTCTCAAACCCAACTTCCAGAATTCTCACGATAACAAAATTCTCACCTCGGCATCAAATTGTCACCCTCATGCTTGTGCACGAGGGTGACGTTAAAAAAATTCTCA
>JANIIA010000191.1:26862959-26886933 GCA_027478495.1 Erythroxylum alaternifolium | reverse complement strand
ACTAAATGAAGCCAAAACGTAGAGACATCCAATCCTTAGCTAAAATCTATAACACTAAACACCCAAAACCCATCTATCTATCAACCACAGAACACTCAACAACAGTAGAAAGCTTAATGGGTATTATAGAAAATGAAGCTTACAGCTAAGATCGCTGAAAAGGGAGAGACATTGGAAGCCCAAATCGAAGAACAATCGGAAGGAGGGAGGAGAAGCTCGACAATGACGTACCTCTTTAGCTATCGACAGGAAAACCAAAACGTGGAGGTTTTAAAATGACTGCAGGTTGGGGGGAAGGGGTAGCGAGTTTTAAGAAAACCAAAACTTGGTTTTGCTCTTGCGGTAGAATGTTTTAGCTTACCCTTCTGCGATGTTTTCTTTGACAAAACGTTGAGGTTTTTATTCCGCGATGTTTTATTCATAAAACATCACGGAAAGTGTCACAAATCTGTGACGTTTCATAAAATGTCACAAAAAATTTAAACTTTTCATGACATTTTTAAAATGTCACGAAAAGTATGTACAATTCACGACGTTTTGCCATAAAACGTCGCGGATTGTATAAATTTTTTGTAGTGGCTCCTTCAACAAAGAGAGTTTATTGTCTTATGACTCTCTTTTATCTTAAGATTAAAGAGAGTTTGTAAGCTCCATTAAATTGATTTAATTCATTTTTTATACTCTTTCAAAAGTTGAAATCTTGGCCTCAAAATTCTTAAGAATGTCGGTGAGGAATTTGCTAATAAGTCTCTTATCTTCTAATACTTTATCTAAGTAAACTAAGAAGGTTTACTACTTTTATAACTTTACTATAATTCTTTTTAATGGTTTCAAACTCACTTATTCTTAACAACTCTAGTTCTATAAAAAAAAACTATAACTTGAAGTTTTCTTATCCTTTTAGTCCCTTGAAACGCCTCTTTGATCTTATCCCAAGTCTCCTTATTAGTCTCATATGCCACGAACTTAACAAAAATTGCTTACGAAACTTAAGAATGTATAGCTACAAGGGTTTATACCTTTTGGCTTTCTCCTTACTATGATTCTTAAATTAATTTTGTGGTTGATTGCGTGGAAGTTAAGGTAGAGCAGTGCTTGTCTTAGTTACAACCTATAAAGCAAAAGCTCTCAAGTAAGCTTTCATCTTGATTACTTGTATTATATAATTTTCTTTGAAGAAAAATAAAGTATATGATGTTAAAAAGTTAGTTAAAGTCATTCCAACAATAAAAATTTGAAGGTTTTGAGTTTTCTATGAAGAAGGAAATGGTGTTATCACTTGTTTTCACTCACACATGCCTTTAAGATCTTTAGGGCTTTAATACCATATTGATTCTTGACATTTTATAGTGTTTATTTCATTAACACTTATATAAGATGCAAGTGAAGAAGTGAAGAGCAAACTAATTCATTATACTGCTCAGATGGTTTAATATAAAATATGAAGTGAAAAATAAGTAAAAAGCATGCCAAGATTTAAGCAAAACTCAATGAACTTAAACACAAGCTAAGGAAAAATATATTTCAATCATCTAAGTACAACATCACAACTAACCCTACTAAAAAGAAATGTCTGTCAAAGTATCATCATATATATAGTTTAGGGCTTGGCTGTATATTAGGGCATATTTTCCTTTAGTAAAGGCATAGCCTAAAACATGGGGGTAACCAAACCATGCCATAACTTGAGATGGAAATAAAAATTTAGATAGTCTGTAACATGAGCAAATCTTAAAATGTATTTATTGTAAGTCACTTGAGTTTGGTACACAGTATTAAACATTGGTGCGATTGTTCCCCTGTATCTTTTTGGAATTTTGACAAAAGAGTACACGGACTATGACATGGTTGTGTTAGAGCTTACTTCTTATTCAGATATTGAAAAAACAACACTTAAATGGACTTAAACGGAAGAATGGTTCTCATGTTTCTTAGAAATGCATTAACTTTAACAAGTTACGTTTAATTTATAAGGTAAAAGACATAAGGGTCTCTTGTAATTGGAGTAATTAAAAAAATCTTAATCTTTAAAATTCTTGAAAAGATCTTTATATCTTTAACTTTTTTAAAGAGTCTTTTCTTAAACTTTCATGTAAAAATAAGGGTGAAACACATTTGGTATAGATAACATACATCAACTAATCAAATGTTACACACATAAGGACCCAATTTAGCTCTTAAATTGAACTCAAATTAATTAAATCTAACTCAAAATTACTAACTTAAGATACTTATAATAAATTATTAGTTTAAGTTGAGTTTAATTAGTTCAAGTCAAGTTTAAAAATTGGGTTGGATTGTCATATCGATAATTATTCATTAGTCCATAAGTTGTGTTCATGTAACATACGTTTTTTAATTAAATTTAATAAAAATATAAAAGAATTGATTTTTCAAAAAATTAGAAAATATTTTTTGATAATTTTAAATATTAGAAAAATTTAAATTTATTTAAACCATAAAAGAGTCCCTTGTCTTTTGTCTTTCACCTTAATTTCTAATAATAAAAGTCATTTAGTTCCACTTCCAATTTTTATTGTGGCCTTTTGTTTTTATATATTGTTTTTTGTTTATTTTTTGATTAAAATAAAAATCTTGACTAGAATATGTTGCAAAAAAGTAGAGAACAAAAATATTTTTAGTTTCATCATCATTTTCTCTTATTATATTATTAGATATTAAATTAAATTAAATTTCATTTACTTATTAAGATATAAAATTATATTCTTAGATTAGAAATAAAAACCATGAATTTTTAATATAATTAAATAAATTTATATAATAAGAGTGTAACATAAAATGTAAAAATTACGTTAACTCATTTTAAATAAATAATTAAAGATGTTCATCATGCTACATTATGTTAAAATTATTATCAAGTAGCAAAACATGTAACATAACTATAAGAAGTTTATATCAAACATTTAATCAAAATATTCATGCTAAACATATAATCAAGATGGTCAAAACATATAATTAAGAACTATGTAATAGTTCTTATATAAAAGTGCCTATACCAATAATAGTTCAATTCTTAATAACATTGAAATATAAGCAAAGATTCGAAATCCAATCCATACTTCTTGCATCTTGTATGTTTATAAAAATATCCTCGTAATGTAGAGAATCATATAAAACCTTCATTGCTTTTTCGACTCACTATAAGAAAAATAGGTTATAAAGATGGAAATTATTGACGGAAAATAAAGATATTTCATCGGTAAACAAATTTGGCGATGAAAATTATTGAAAGAAAGAGTCGCAGAGAAACGACTATAGGTAAAATTTAACAACGAATAAAGTGACCAATCGTAAATTTGGCAATGGAAATTTGTATATTTGTCGGTATATTTAGCGACAAAATTTTACATTTTTGTCGCTAAATTAAGGCAAAATTACAAATTTAGGATATTACGTCACTAATTTGCTGACAGAATCACAATATTCTGTCGATGAATTTGGCGACGATAAGTTTTAGGTCTGTCGCTAAATTTACCGTAAAATATAAAACATTTCGTCGCTAAATTTACCAACGAAAAATATTATTTGTCTTTAAATATTTACAGACTAGATAGTTTATTCCGTTAGTAACTTAGCGACGAAGTTATATATCCATCGGTAACTTAGTGTCGGAATGATATATTCCTTCGGTAACTTACCAACAGAATATAACAATCCATCGCTAATTAACAACGGAATATTGTATTCTGTTGGGAAATTATATTATGATAAATTTCAACCACCATTTCTCACTTTTTACCCGAGTTTTCTGTTGATAATCTTATAACTTTTTTGTATGTTTAATTTCTGTAAATAATATGTAACATTGATTGATAAATGTAATGTAAACATTATCCTGATTGGTATAATAAAAAATTATAATGTACACGAATAAGTATCTTGAAATTACTGTCAATTAAGAATTTATACAAAAACTTATGAGTAGCAGACTATCATTACATTCACTTATCCAAAAGCTATGTAGGTGGTGAAAGCGGATGCTTTAACTGTTGCGATGAGGTCTTATCCCTACCTTTCAACTCATCCACCTCATTACGGAGCTAAGTTATGCACTTCATTGGCCTCTTTACTGTGCTCTCAAGCTAAAGGACTCTATCATTTGATGTGGACTGCCTATTAGATCTAACTGTAGTGGATGTGGAGGATTACGAATAACATATGTTTACAAATGAACCTAAGCCAAGAATCCTTATATCGTAGTCCCTACCACCCTCTACATCAAGATACGCCTAACTCTCATCAATAATTTCAAATTTCTGAGACTGTCATTCAATGTTTTCTTGTATTTGGCCCTATCATTATAATTGTTTATGTTAATAAGTGATACTTTTTAAGAATTAATATTAAAGTATAGATTTTACATACATGAACTTGTCTACATCAGGTGTTGACGAAGGTCACACCATCATGCTTCTTGGTGTGAGTGTGCAAAAAGAGCTAGTGTGGTATAGGCTTCCTGCCTATAGGCTTTTCCTGCTTCGTAATAAATTGTTATAAGTGAACAACAATTTACAAAAATTTCAGTAGAATTTTCTCTATTTTTATGATATATATCCCCTATTAGACAAGTAACTCAACAACACAGCTATTAATGGCATCAGACATTTATAACATTATTATTCTCCATAATGCACATATATTTTCATTTTAAATTTCATAAATCAAATTACATTGAAATCAAATTTCATACATCGAAGTACAAAAATCAGAATATAAGTGTAAAGTTTTGATACTTATAAGTTGAAGTGCATGCTTCCAGTGGGTTAAAGATCCTTCAGTGTGTACAGGTAGGTTCTCTCTATCTGGTCCTCCACATCTGTTGGAAAAATTGTGCTCTAAAATGGATATTGCCTGGGGTGATGCTTAATATTGCTGCCAATGACTTCATATTTTTTCAAATATATATGGTGGTCATACACCATTCTTATGTATCAAAGTACAAAAATCAGAATATAAGTGTAAAGTTTTGATACTTATAAGTTAAAATGCATGCTCCCAGTCGGTTAAAGATCCTTCAGTGTGTACAGGTAGGCTCTCTCTGTCTAGTCCTCCACATCTGTTGGTAAAATTGCGCTCTGAAATGGATATTGCCTGGGCTGATGCTTAATATTGCTGCCAATGACTTCATATTTTTTTCAGATATATATGGTGGTCATATACCATTCTTGTGTATCAAAGCAAGAAAGTCTCTATAACTTGTACAAGCTCACATCTCCTATACATTATAAATTACTGCATCAAATTTTGTCCCAAACAAATTCTTTTTGAAGAAAAAGAAAACATATAATAAGTTCTTATAAAAGACAATATTTATCTAATTAATGTATAAAATTAGATAAAATAAAAAAGATTAAAAAATATATTTTTTGTACCTCAAACTCCTAATAATAAAAATCCTTTATCGGTTGAGAGATATTCTTCCATATATAACCCTCAAGATTTATTCTCTCTTTGAACTTTGATGAGATATTTCTTGAGCACATTTTAGACAAAACTAACCTAATATATAAGTTATTTTAGATCATTTTCAAATTAAAACCTATAACTTCATTATAAACTCATGATGTTACCATGTATTACAAGTTTTTTAGAATTTTAATTACAAATTGTTGACAATTGTGTTGTATGTTCTTCCATCAACTCCCTTAGCCTTAGGCTGGAGGTCGCCTCCTTCATTCGCAACGTTTACTCGTGATATCTTTGTTAGTATAGTGGCGGTGGATGGTGTAATAGGGCTGTTGGATGGTATAGTAGCAGGTACAGAAGATGATGCCTCATCTGAATATACAGTAGCATCTGCAGAATGTGATGCTTCACTTGGAAATGCACTAGCTTCTCCAAATCATTGTAACCTAAACCTTGGCTGCATTATATCCTATTTTTTCTTTGGTGGCATATTTTTAACCTAAAATTTACATTTTGAATTTTCTAGTAATAAAACAATATAAATTCAATATATAACAATATATTATTGATGTAATAATAAATTTATTCATGTAATATTCTATTACAAACATAAACTAATCACTATCAGTGCTTAGTTGTAAATCAAAATCATCATCATCTTCTTTTATCAAAGAATTAGAATCAAACTTAGGCTCCTCTTCAGATCTCTCGCTCTCCTCATCCTCTCTAGATGAAATGTCAATGTATTCATTATTTAGATCATTCAAAGGTTCATTCTCGTCATATGTTACACATACATTTATTTCATAAACTTCTTCTTGAAATGCTTCACTTTCAATTCGCTTATTTTTCTCTTTTCCTATGTAATTCAAAAACATCTCTAGGTTTTACCTTGCATACAACCATCAATCTGATTTATCACATTAAGAAAAGGGACTTAATATACCTAGATCACTTGCATCACCAAAATAAATGTTCAAATTGTCTAAATCTTCTTCGCTGGTTGATTTTAACTAGATTGTATCGACTGTGTAGTTTGGTTCCAACATTAGGAGTTGGATCAAACCATTCACACTTAAATATCACACTTCATTTTATTAGCAATGTAGGGTACTCAATTTCAAGTATCTCAATAATTTTAATATAGTAATTCATCAATTCTCCCTAAATACAAGCCCTACTATTTACTGTTGCCATGCTATGACCATGATATCCTGTATGAACTTTGTATCCATTAACAAAATACACCGGATATAATTTAATGGTTCACAAAGGTCCTTTCGCAAAATAACATATGAATTTGTCCTCTATTGGATTTTTTGAGACCTACACAAAAACAATTTATCATATTAAATAGTATAATGCCATCTAATCACTTTGACCTGATAATTCAATCATTTAAATTATTACAAGAAAAACTTACATATTTCTCGAACCATCGACGAAAGTATCTTTCAACTTCTTTATTGATATCATCTTGTGATGTTTCGAGCATTAGCTTGCGTAACTATTGCTCGTATAATCTAAAAGCATTATTATGTATTTTAGTTATGAACAACAGTAACTTCGAAAACTCAAATAATCTATTTCAAAATCAACTTAAACTTACTGCACGAAAAGTTGAACCTCTTAACAATTTAATAAAATGTAACCCTGGGCAACCTCTATTTCTTCTACTATTAACATTTTTCTTATTAAACATCCATATATTTGTCCAGGATATGTGAAAATGGATAAGTTACCTTCAACATCACCTGTTTCTGCTCCCATTGTTATTATAAGGAACTTTTCTTTCTCTTGTGTGCACATGCGACTTAAAATAATGTGAACAAAATATACTTACTTCCTCCACTAAATAAGCATTACATATCGAACCTTTAACTCTAGCCTTGTTTTTACGTTTTTTATTAAGTGATGTAAATACCTATATATTACAAATAGGGTTATGTAAATTCTATGAATAAAACATGCTACAAGTTTTATTTAAATATTAACTATAATCACCTCTCAAAAGGATACATCCTGAAGTAAATCACACGTTAGTAAACACTTTACGTACAAGAAACTCAATACACAAGAAGGGGGGTTGAATTGTTGTATCCTTTTTGTGAATAAAGAATCTTACTAAGAACTTCTCTTTCTTGTTAAAAAGATATCACAAGGTTTATATGAAAATTATTACTTAGGTAAATTGCAAGTAACTTCTTTATAATTGTTTAACAACAAAATAAACTGAAGTAAGAAGTAAAGCATAGACACTGCGATTTTATACTGGTTCACCCCAAACCGTGGGCTACGTCCAGTCCTTAGAATTCATCTGAATGTTTCACTATACTCCAAACAATTGCAAGTGTTCTTTCTTCTCATCCAGAGCCTCTTCAGGTCTCTTATAAAGTATTCTTTCATCTATCTTAGCCTCTCCAGGCTATCTGTTTTTCTTTCTCTCACTAGAAAAAGATTGTGAGCTTTTGTTACAAAGATTAGCTCTCTTCGTATCACACTACAGAATTTCTCGTTTTTCTAACTTTTTCTAAGATTTCTAAGAGTCTCTCTTTGTCTAAAATTCTCTAATATTTCTAAGATTGTAACATCTTCGACTATGACTAGTATTTATAGTCTTCGTCTCTAACTGCTTCTTGATTCTTGATAACCGCTTCTTTAGTTAAGTTCTGTAACTAACTCTAACTAAATAAGTGTATGACGTGCCAATGTCTCTTCATGATATCGTCTATGTCTTTATTTCTGCATCTGTGTCTATGTTTTTTTTGCGTCTGTGTCTGCGTCTATGTTTTGCATTTGCATCTGCGTTTATGTTTTGCATCTGTGTCTGTATTTATGTTTTGTGTTTGCGACTGCATTTATGCTTTGCGTCTGCGTCTGCATTTATTTTTTGTGTCTGCGTCTGTGTCTATGTTTTGCATCTGCGTCTGTATTTTGACTCCGCATCTGCGTCTGTGTCTATGTTTTGCATCTGCGTCTGTATTTTGACTCCGCATCTGCGTCTGTGTTGACTTCGCATTTGCATCTGTGTTGACTTTGCGTTTGCGTCTGTATTGTATTTGCGTCTGTATCTCAACTTTGCATTTGTGTGTTCTTTGTGTCTATATTAACTTTCTGCGTCTGTACTGACTTTCCGTCTGTGTTTCCTTCTGGGTCTGTGTCTGCACTTTGTCTGCACACATAACACACTTGTCAAAAATGTTCATTTATTTCTAACATTATTATTATTTGATTGTCATCAAAATTAATCATCGTAAAGTCTTTTGACTTAATAAATTATACATTAGCCAAATTTTCAAATGTGCACTGTATTTTGTATTTTTAGCATAAATCATAGAATAATGAACCAAATTAAATAATCTTGGTATAAATAGGGACTTAAGTCATAGGAGAATAATTTGTTAGACGGAAGTGTTACCAAACTCTTTCACTTTCCTGATGAAATTAATTGTGCAAAATGGACCCGAAAGTGTGCCTTAAAATAAATCTGAATTAATAAATTGAATGTGGATATCTGAATGATTATTATGAATAGATTGATGATAAGAAACCCCGAATGGTCATGAACATACATTGTACATATTCAATATACATGAATGTGCATAAATGAATACATAATTGTGCAATATGTTATATGTGAATGTATTGTTTGTATAGAGGTACACATCGAACGACAGCATCCAGACATTGTCGGTATTTCAAGGAAATAGTTGTTTGGAGCATACTGTGAGTAACCTAAGATGGTCTCAACTTATTGTTTTTTTCATTATTGAATTATATTGTATCTTATTGAACTGTCCTCAATTGTGCTGATTGCGTACTGGATTTCGGACAATATTTGTCCAAGGTGTTTTGATGCATAAGAATGATATTGGAAGTGTTGATTGAATGTGAATGCGTCTGCCTAAATGATTTTCTGATTATTGCCTGAAAATTTAAATGTCGGACCTCGTCCGATGACCATTGCTACTGTGACTGATATATTGTTATATTACCTGTAAATGAAAGTGATTGAATTTGATGACTAAATTGTGGGATACACTTCATTCTGTTGTATGTAATATAAAGGAATTATGACTGATGTTGCTACTGATACTGTTACTGATAACATCTTTAAGCTCTTATATATATGGTTCGAGCCTATAGCACACTATGACCAATGAGTCACAGATTGACTGACTGAGCCCGATAATTTAGGATACTGTAAAAGCACTAGCCATAATAATATAAAAATGAATGTGAGTCTCATACATATTGCATCCGCATATAATTTGAATTCATTGAATGACTTGCAAAGCTGTGTGAATGTCATTATATGATTGAACTGTTTAACTAAGAAATCATTTATCTGTGCTAGTATTTGATACTTGTCAAGTGGATTTGAACTGTATGATTACATATTACAATTCATCTTGTTTTATGAAATAAGTGAGTCATCGATGATGGTTACTCTGCTGAGCTCCCAAAACTCCTCAAAACTATACCGTTGCTTTTTGGGTTCGAGAGTGAGGCGACCTAGCTTCTAAGACTCTAGAAGCATATTTTGTGCAATTGTTACATTTAGATTTGGCCCAAAGGTGGGTTAGTTGGGATTGAGGACAAAGTTGTTTCTTTCAAGTTTATAGTATTCATTGTGTACTGAGTTATTTACTTTCATAGGATAATGTTGTATAAACATGGATGTTATTGTACTATATGAAACAACGTTCATTATGGTTTTGATATAATGTGATAACATTTTGGGTTTAGAAAATTTGTGATTGATGGTTTAGTGTATGATGCGATGTTATGTACAGTGAAGGTGAGATAGTTAACATGTCATTTCTGACAGGCATATACACGTGTATCTGATGGACACACGTGCATATGTCAGTTTGGAATGGGGTGTTACAACATAGGGTTCCAATGTCCATTGTATTAGACAGGGATCCCAGATTCACTTTGAGAATCTAGAAGATTTTACAGTCAACTATAGGTACGAAGTTAAACTTAAGTATTGCATTTTATCCTAAAACAGATGGACAGAGTGAGAGGATGATTAAAATTATAGAGGATATGCTTAGGGCATGTGTACTAGAGTTTTAAGGAGCTTGGGATCACTATATAGCCTTGATTGAATTTGCTTACAATAACCACTATCACAGTAGTATCTGAATGGCACTGTATGAGGAGTTATATGGAAGGAAATGTCGTTTGCCTCTGTATTGGGATAAAGAGGGTTTAAGAATAGTAGATGGCCCATAACTAATACAAGACACTGTGGATAAAATGAAACTGATTGTGGTCAAATTAAAGCAGCTTAAGATAGACAAAAGAGTTATATAGATCGGCACCAAAGGGATATGGAATACAGAGTAGGAGACAAAGTGTTTCTGAGAGTATTGCCTTGGCAAAGAGTGTTGAAGTTTGGTAAAAAGGGTAAGTTGAGCCCTAGATATATTGGTCCTTATGAGATCATTGAGAGGATTGGACCATTGGCTTATAAGTTAGCCTTATCGATTGAGATGTCTTAGATGCACAACGTGTTCCATGTAAGTATGCTTAGGAGATATCGGTCTGATTCGATGCATTTGTTATTAGCTCAGGAGGTTGAAATAGCGAGTAATTTGAGTTATATTAAGGAGTCAATCAAAATAGTGGGATATCAAACGAGATAATTGAGAAACTGAGTAATTCCATTGGTGAAAGTTCTTTGGAAGAATCGTTTGAGTGAGGAAGCTATATGGGAAATAGAGGAGCACATGAGAAAACAATATCCCCACTTATTTGAATAACCAAGTAAGAATTTTGAGGATGAAATTTCTTAAGGAGGGGAGAGTTATAACATAGCATTTTCTCATGCTAAGGGTTAGAACCCCAAAATACTGTGTATGAGAGACAGTATTGAGAAATTAGGAAGTGCATTTCATGCTCATGTATAGGATAGCATACATATATAGGAATTTGATTTTTTAAAATACTACAATAACTATTCATGCACTCATTTGACATTTTTGGGTATAATTGAATTTAATATGATTATAAGAAAATTGATTTGGTGAGTGTGAATACTGATTTAGAATTTTCGGTGAAATTTGAGAAATTTATAAAATTTTGGGTATTTTTTCACTAGGAAAAATGCCAAATGGCAAGACAATTAAAAAAGGGTAGAAATAAGTGTTAAATGGTAGTAGAAATTTTGATAAATGACATAGGGATTTAATGAGAACCATCTTTGAAAATTGAGAGACAATTGGATAAGAAATTGGAAACAGATAGCCTGGTTATTAAAAAGAGTCCAAATGGGACCAAGGGAAACTGACAAGTGGCGGTGACGAGTGTCACTAACACTTACCACTCATCCCACATGATTCTATCTAGTGAAATACAAACATTTCATTTTCTTTCACTTGTTAATTTCTATCATCTATTCGTTGCTTTGTTCTTTTCTTTTTCTTCTTCCCGATTTTTCTCACCAACCTCTATTAACGTTGAACTTGGCTCTCATCTTTCACATATTACTTCCATTTTATATCCTTATCATCTTGACACTAGAAAACCTAATCCTCCTAACCTCCATGATGATCTACGTGTGATGCATGGAATATTAGTGGTTCACGTGATTTTTGAAGAACTTGGAGTTTTATCAAGTAAGTTCTACTTTGATATTCAAAGGTTGTTTGAATATGAAACAAATATGGTGACTATTTGATATTAAATGATCTTGAGAATAGTGATCAATATACATATGCATCGTGGATGAAGAATGGGAATATTGATGTCTTGTTTTTGAATGATGAGTAATAATTTATGAGGTGTTATAAGGATGTTTTTGGGATAGATTTATAGTGTGAATGATGTATGAAAATGATCAAAAAATGTTGAGGAATAACTAGATATATAATTATGACTGATTTTGGTGTTTACGATTAACAATGCATTTGAGTTGTATTAAAGATATTTGAAAGATGAAATAGGTATGATATAGTGTTTGAATGAATGTTGAAAGTTGAAAAAGGAAGAGATGTGATCATGTCATATGCTTATGTTGATAACGAAAGTAGGAATTGATGAATGAATATATGTGTTGTGTTCTTATTTTGAGAATATGAAAGTCATAAGTATAGACTATATTGTGGATGAATTTAAATTGAGAATTAATGGTATAATGAAAGAGGAAAAACTTATGTTTAAAAAAGGTATTGGTGTAATATTCTAGAAATGAGAAGAATTAGGATAGTAGTTTGAGGAAAGGTGAAAATGATAAAGGAGTTAAATGGGTACTGAAACATTAATGAACAGATGAACATGTTTGATATCCTGTTCTTGTGGTTATTATTAATGACCTTGTATGACTTGTTTTGTGAATGTTTTAAGTCAATACTTGGGGTAGAAATAAAGAGGTTATAAATCGCAAATGATGAATTAAGAAAATGAATTGTTTGATGCTTAATGAATGAGATATATTATAGAAAGAGTTAGGATTTTATGTATGATGAGATTAAGTTGGAAATGATGAATTAAATGTGTACAGTTTTGAGAGTTTAATGTAATCAAATTGGTGGTTGAATTACCATGAAATAAGGTTGCATAAATGAATGTGAATACTGGAAAATTTGGTCTAAAATTGATGTTAGAATATATATTGAATTCATAAGAATGCCTGATAAAAATACGGTTCTGTCACAATTGTGGACCTCACCCCACGATCATGGCCTGGACAGAATATGGTTCTATCATGATCGTGGCTTGTCTCAGAAGTTGATGTCACGATTATGGTAGGGCAGACATATGGAGTAAAAAGGTTGCCTTTTGAGTGATGTTTGAAACAACAAATGTTAAGGCACTTCTTTATGATGTATTTAGGCTTGAAACAGGTCTTGAATAAGCTTAGTTGATGATGAATTAGGTGATTAAAGTGAGTAAAGTATATTAGGTATTAAAGAAGGATTGAATAATGATGTTGAATGAATAAGAGATGTGAATTAAGGGAAAATACCCAGGATTTTCATTGAGCATGCATTGTACTTAACATATATAATTATATGCAAAAATGAGTATTTATGTGATTTTGCAAGTTGTAATGAGTGTAAATGTGTATTGCATGATATAGAAGAGCAAATAGAGCGATTGCATCCAGACATTGTCAGGACCTCAAGACAATAAGCTATCTAGAGTAAACTGTGAGTAAACTAGATGGTCTCACATTAATTAATTGCTTTGTTTAAATTTTGTATTGAATTACTATGTGATGTGATTGTGTTGATTCTAGACATTGAATGTCTGAGGTGTTTGATGCATGAAATTATTGGAAGTGCTCGTTGTATGTGAATTTGAAAAAATAAGTGGTACTCAACTTAATTGTTGAATGTCGGACCAAGGTCCGATGAAAAATCTGAATGTGAATATGAACTTGAAAAATTGAGCATAAGTGATTGGTTAAATACATGTGATGTATTTCATTACATGAATGCATAATAACATAAAGGCAGTTGAGATCGGACAGTGAAAAAGACACTCGGTCACAACAACGTAACAATTGAAAGTGAGTCTTATGAGCATTGCACATACAATTTGATATGCATCTTATGAATGATTGAATTGAGTTGTATGATTCTTTATGAATGTGAAGTGTGAACTATAAGAACAAAATTATCTTTGACTGAATATGTTGATTAATGAAGTGATGTGAACTATGTGGTTATATGAATTGAATCTGAATTGTTGTGTTATGTGATATGAGTGGGCCATTGATGATAGGTAGGTCATAGAGTTTGCAAAACTCATTAAAATTACAAAGTTGACTTTTCAGGTACGAGAGAGGGAGTTCTAAGAGGTTCTATAAGAAACCTAGTATTGCTTTTGGGATAGAAGAAATGGGTCAAAGGTCGTTCAGCTGAGACTGAAGGATCTACATGGAGTTTTGTATATTTCCTTATATAAGTAGCACATTTTTGTAAACAGAG
Organism: Erythroxylum alaternifolium; assembly: GCA_027478495.1. Lineage (NCBI taxonomy): Eukaryota > Viridiplantae > Streptophyta > Magnoliopsida > Malpighiales > Erythroxylaceae > Erythroxylum > Erythroxylum alaternifolium. The sequence goes on along the minus strand of JANIIA010000191.1, from coordinate 26,872,561 downwards.
CTATAAACTCTGCTTTGCTTATGATATTGTATATATATATGGATGATTTTGTAATGCTACAATGTACATTTTGTTTATGAAATGAAATGAGGAATTAAGTTTTAGACATTAAGTATTGTGTTTTAAATTATGGTGCCATGAGATAAGTGAAAGTGACTGCTTTAGCGCACTACTTCTATCGAGCATGTACTCGAATGTTAGAAGGACATACAGGTATGAGTTAGATGGGAGTCAGGTGATACACTACAAATTGTGCGCTTACAAAATTATTAGGGGTTTTATAAGATTAAGACTTGTTGAACTGGTTTTTGGCATCATTGTTGGGGAATTAGCTTAGGATTAGTTGAATTCCTTTTTTTAAGTAATTTTTACCATTTCTTGTGGTTGTGCTATTGAATCATAAGAGATTTAAAAATAAAAAAAGGAAAGTTTGGGCGTAAAGTTGAAGACACATCAATTTGGACATCACAAGACAACAAAAAAGAATTTGAAAAGTTAAATGCTAAGAAGAGATAGAAAGAACAATGATGGTGGAAATATATCATAAGGGGCAAAGGACCCTTGCGAACTTCAATAAGGCCTAAATTGATCGGTGAAGTAATCATCCTTATTAGAACACTTACAATTCAGGGTGCCAGAACCAGCTAGATTTCTTTTGTTCTGACAATGCAAGAACTCAAACGGGAATTTAAGGCCTGCCAGCATTTCGACAAGATGCATCCAGTTCATGGGATTCTAAATTGGACAAGATCATAGACAAGCTCATAAATATATATAGAAGAGGCCAAGAAAAGACTGGAATAGAAATTTGAGCAAGTAATAGAAGATCATGCCTCTTTTATTTACAACCTAGAGGTTCAAATGAGTCAGTTTTTATATTTGGAAAATTTTTTGAGCAACATGGAAGTAAATCCAAGAGAGCGATGTAAGGCTGTCACATATAGGAGTGGGAAAGAGCCAAAAGAATCACTGGAAAGCTAAACTAAGACCCACTTTGTAGAAGACCAAATGAATAAGAAAAAGGATGAAAATAAGAGTAAAAACCCTCTCTACATTCCTCCTCTACCTTATGCACCAAAACTATCATTCCCACAAAGACTTCAGAAACATAAATTAGATGTACCATTTACAAAGTTCATGGAAAAGCTAAAGAAGTGACAAATTTACTTGTCTTTTGTAGAAGTATTGAAACGTAAACCTAAGTATGCAAAGTTTCTGAAACATATATTATCTTCCAACCAGAGTTGGGATGATAATCATATGGTAGCTATAACAGAAACCTCCAATGCCTTAATTACCAGCCATATGCCCTCACAGTTGATAGATCCAAAGAACTTTAAAATACCCTGTGTAGTTGGTAATTTAAAAACTTCAAAATGTTTATGCGACTTAGGTTTAAGTATAAACCTTATGTCTTTGTTGATTTTTAGGAAACTCAGCTAAGAGACGTGAAGCCAACATCTACATGAGTTCAGTTAGTAGATCAGTTGATAACAAAACTATTTGGTACGGTGGAGGATTTACCTGTAAAAGTGGACAAGTTCATCATTCCTGTGGGTTTTGTCGTGCTAGACTTTAAAAGGGATAAAAAATGTCCGCTAATTCTTGGTATACCATTTTTGACCATCAGAAAAGCTTTACTAGATTTCTATGAAGATAACCTCATCCTTCTAATTGGAGATCAACAAGTGAAATTCAACATGAATAAGGTATTAAAGAATCTGAAAGAGGGTAACTCCTTTATGAGAATTGATGAAGTCGAATCTTTAAAGGAGTGAGAGGAAGAAAAGCTGATGACAGCGGAGATTGAATTTGAAGAATATAAAGAAGTCTCTATTCAAAAAGCTAAAAAAGAAGAGAATGAAGGATAGAGGATACGAGACACAAAAGTTGAAGAAGATACGAAAGTTTCTATTCATGAAGTGAAAGAAGAAGAGGAGACAGGGGTGACTGAGGAAGAACAAGAACAACCCACCCTCTTACATGACAAAATGCTGGATTCAATAAAAGATTTAGGTAGTTTTGTTATTCCCTATTTTGTTGATAGTTTGTTAGTAAAAAGGATGTTACTAAATTTAATTGGTTTTCTTAATTTTTTAGCATTGTCCTGTTGATTATCTTCCAACATGTAGCTTATTTACTATCTACGAAGATGAAATTGGACAACAAGGGTGGAAGCAAGTCACTTATAATTAATCTCGGCTAAGTTTCAAAGGATGCAAGGTCAAGCTAATAATCAAAACTTAGCACGTTTCATAGTTATATTTAAATTGTTGTGTAGTTAGATTTGTTTTAAATTCTAAAACTAAGTTGTTAATGATTTGGAATGCTTTGGATTGCTAACTCTCTTATTCCTTTAAAAGCAATTATAAGATAGGGTAACAATCTTAGGCATCAAGTGTAGCTAGTTTCAGAGTCCAAAGCCATCACCACCTCAATTGCCATTACGAGTTCTTATGCTCTAACCCTTGTATTTTTATTTATTTTATTTTTATGGTTTTCTTGTCATTTGGTTTTGGTTCCCACTTTGTATGTTATTGTCCCTTCTCATATTGAGGAAAATGTGTTGTCTAAGTAAAGGGAGGGTTGTGATATGTGTATTATATATTTTATTTTGAGTGTTAATTTTGCATATTATATATTAGCTTTGTTTAGGTTTTCATGATGTGACTCTTAGGAATGTGTTAATGGCTAGGACTTCATAAAATCGATTTAGCTTTGAACATAGTCTTTTAGGTTGCTAAGATTTATTATCTTATAAAATCAGTGCCCTAAGTTGCTTTGCTTAAATATACATGTTAATTAGTATATGATGTTAGTTTGTTCACCTAGGAATTTGACACATTCATTTATAATTTTAGGTCAATCAAATAAGTAGCATCATTAGTATCTTTTCATGAGAATGATTAGCTAAAGAAATGAGGTAGGCAAAAAAATATTTAAAAAATGTGTGTTCATGTTTAATAAATAACTATTTCGCTGTCCTTTTTTGAAACAAATTGGGTTATAAATAGAGCTAGTAGCCAGTTGAGAATGTGATATAGTTGAGTAAATGGGGGACATTCATCACAAATGTTTGTCTTCATATCAAAAGGCTATATTGACATTCCAACCAAGCCACCTAATAAAAACATGACCTAGTTAAGTAACTAGGGGACATTCATCACAAATGTTTGCCTTCGCATCAAAAGGCTAGGGTCATGTTAATTAAAATTAACAAATATAGTGCATTGTTTAATAAATCCTATTGATCTTTATGAATAGTATGACTTCTTATGGATAAGGTAGTTGTTAAATTTGAAGGGATAGTGTGTAGTGTATGTGTGGAACAAGCTGTGCACTATAATATGGGTATGATTTGAGAATAAGGGATCCTTATTGATGCAACTAAAGATCATTGACAAGTTCACGGTCTAGCTTCTTCTGAATATTCCATACTAAATTTTGTTTATTAGACCAAGTGTATTTGTGCCCTATAAATTTTAAGTCAGTCACCCTTATTTCTTGGACACATTCTTTGCAACTAGTAGAGTGGTTTTTTAAATTGTAGTGGCCTTGAGCTTTTGAAGTGCAGAGGATAAAATTGAAATCATTGCAAAATAGCCACAGTTTGGTGATGTTGCTGCTGAGTGTTATGAGATTATTCCATAGATATCATTTCTGAAAACCAAAGTTGTTTGCATAAATGAAAGATATGTTTATGTTTGCACTCTCCTTCAGAAAGAGAATATTAAAATGCATTATTTGTTAATTAGAATCCAATAGATTTGCTTTGATCTCATCATTTTTATAGTAGATGATGATTCTTCTGTAAGCATGGTGGCAATAATTTGTGAGCATGTTCTTGACAGTTGTGATTTGCATGATGTTTTAGGGTTAAATTTATTAAGTATTTAATGTTAATTTGAGTATGTAATGTGTATTTATGTGTTACTTGTGTTAGTTTAGGTGTTTAATTGTTTTTAATACGTTAGTATGAGTCTTTTAGCTTAAATGTTATATTTTTTAGGCACCTTGATATGTTTGTTAGTGTTTCAGGGTAAACGGTGAAGAATGGATAAATTTTAAAGAGTTTCAGGTTAAAAACATAGCCCACGATCGTGGCACAACAGGCCATAATCGTGATAAAAAGAGGTGAGCTGATAAGACCCAAGCCACGATCATGACAGAGAGCTCTATGCCAAGCCACGATCATGCACTTTGGGCCACGATCGTGACAGAGATGGTTAGGCACTGGCCAAGAACATGGTGCATCGGACTGACACAAAAACTTAAGTTTTGCAAGACTTTTTAAATCGTTTTGACCCCTAGAGAGTTTATCGAGAGATTGAGGAAAAAGACGAAGGAAGAGAAACACAAAGAAGAAGCTTGACGTGAAGTACTTCCCAAAGCAGGAGGTTTCCCACCATCGCTACCTTCGCTATTCCATTCCTGACGTATTTTTCGATTATTTTAATTTTATTGATGTATAAAGTTAAGATAGTTGTTGAGAATAGGTTGTGTTGAATGTTGAATTTTTGTCTATACTCACCTTTGGGATTTTTGTCTTTGATATTAATGAAACTCAATTTATTGTGTTTTCATTAAATTATTTGTGATTCAATTTTTGTTCGTAATAATTCTTTAACAAACTGAGAGGGTGAACCGAGTGATTATCATCAAATTAGGCTAACAAGAGCTAGGTAGATTGATAGATAAAGAATTGAATCAAACCATTAAATTTGTGTAACGATAGATCATGCATAGGTTTTCGGTAGGTTTTTAGACAATTTCAAAACTAATTTAGGTTTTAGGTCAATTGTGAATCGATATATCGCAATTCCATAATTTGAATTAGGGATTATAAATTAAGGTTAAAGATTATAACTCGAGGGAGAGTAATCCACCCTAGGATTGTCTAGATCCAGTAATTCGATACTTACATAATTAATTAGATTTTCATTAAGGTCGGATAAGACCCCCTTTCTCTCAATTAGTAATTCCTAGGTTGATTTTTGATTGGGTTGTGCAACTACTTTCCTATTTATATTTCTGAATTTTAATTCTCTTGTTTGATTGATTAATTTTTTACATTAGTTGTTTATCTTAAGTTGTTGCGATTTAGTTCAGCCTTAGATTTTAGGATTAACTTAACCCTCTTCGTAAGATCGATACCTTAGGTACTACATGAATAACCCATGCACTTGTGAAAACTTCGAGGTTATAAATATTAAAACTTTTTCATAGCGTAACACTCTGATCAAGTTTTTGTCACCGTTGGCTAGGAGGCGATAGTTTAGTCTTATAGTTTAACACGTTAGTTAGTTTAGTTTTTAATTTTTGTTTTCATTTCTTTCGTTTTATTTTAGAATCGTGCCTTTCATGAACACAAGAGTCACGAGAGGTTTGATATTAACCGACTAGAACGAACCTTTATAACGAACCTTTAGGAAAGCTTGGAGAGAAGAAGACGAAGAGATTGGAAAATCAACAATGGTCAAGGAATTCTAACAAAACATGGACCACGGAGTGAACCAGGGCTGACAATAAAGGACCTTGATGGATCTCATGAGGCCGAGGTTCAATGCTACGAACCAAAGAGTAGTTAGGCCACCTGTTCAAGTAGCTTCGTTGGAGATAAAGCTAGCCCTCCTAAATATGCTTCAATAGAACATGCAATTCTATGGATTGGTGAACGAGGATCAGAACGCGCACATTATGAATTTCCTTGAGATCTGTGATAATTTTCGGTATCATCAGATGTCAGAGGTTGCTGTTAGAATTAGGTTGTTTCCCTTTACTCTTAGAGATAGGGCGAAGGCTTGATACCATTCACTGAGCCCAGCCAATATCACTATATGCAATCAACTTGTGCATGTCTTTTTAGACAAGTATTTCCCATTGACCAAGACCACCAAGATAATTAAGGAAATAACTAATTTCCAATAAGGCGATGGGGAATTAATATACAAAGTAGAGGAAAGATATAAGGATCTGCAAAACAAGTGCCCACTCTATAGCCTACCGAAGGAGTTCCTTTTACAAACCTTCTACAATGGATTTAACCCACTGATAAGAGGCACAATCGACGTAGCGTCTAGAGGATCCTTGATGCATAAGACTATTGACGAAGCACAGGAGCTGATTGAGGAGATGGCAAGCAACAGTTGTTTGTGGACAAACGAGCGGGGGAGGCCACCTGCTACTTTTAGAGAGCAGAAGGGAATTGTCACGATCAATCAGATGACAGAGATGTAAGCAAAGATCGACAACCTGACACAAAAACTAAAGAACATGAAGGAATCATCCTCAATACAGGTGAAGGCCACTCAGTTAAAGTGTGAGAGCTATGTGGCTAAATAGACCATGATATTATGGAGTGTTATTTGATGAAGGAGGACAATAAGGAGCAAGTGAATTAAATGGGGGTACAATATAGACGAGGAGGGGGTAACAATCCCTACTCCAACACCTATAACCCTTGGTGGAAGAACCACCCTAACTTCTTCTGGCTAAAAAACAATGGAGGACAGTTCAAGCCTTAAGGACAATCAGGCTTTTAGCAAGATAAAGCAAACTCGATGGAATTGAAATTGGATAAGAGGCTTGAGAGTAAATTTGAGCAGGTCACGAAGAACCATGCCTCATCCATACATAATCTAGATGTCCAAGTAGGCTAACTCACAGAAGCAATGTCTACTCGGAATGTTGGAACACTTTAATGCAATGCCGAGTCTAATTTCGAAGAATGGATCATGGCAATCAGTAAAACCCAGGATGAGGAACCTGGGAAGGTAAAGGGAGGAGAAGATGAAGGAGAAAGTCAAGCAATTAAAGAAGACTTTCCAAGTGAGCCTATGATCGAGTCACTTAAGGCAACTCGACGTGTATTTCCCTTCCCTATTGTGCAACAACAAGAGTTATATACAAAGAGGGTAACGAGGCAATTATAGGATATTGGCTCCAATAAGGTCAAGGAAGTGATGGAACAACTACGGACATAGCTCAAATTAAAGGAATCTGTCAAAAAGAAGGTTCAGGAGTAAGTATCGGAAAAAGATCCCAACATCGCGCATAAGAGAGACCCAAGGGACTTTTTCATTCCCTGCAGCACCAATAAAATCATAATAGATAGGGCATTCACAGATTTAGGCTTGAGTATAAATATGATTCCCCATACTTCTAGTACGAAGCTGGGGTTAAGAGAGTTGGTACCTACTAAGTTTTTGGTAAAGACAGCCGATAGAACAATGCATAAACCGATGGGGATTATAAAGGATGTGCTAGTAAAAGTTGATAAATATATCTTCTTAAAAGACTTCTACATACTAGACATTAGCGAAGATGGGACACCCCGATAGTTCTTGGTCGACCGTTCTTAGCCATTGCGCATTCAATCATTGATGTCGATGGGAACAAGTTAATTCTGCACATAGGAAAGGATAAATTGACGTTCAAGGTGGCTAAAAGAGAGTACGGATCTCCTTAACCTTCAATGGATCTAACCTCGAGGAGAATGGGAAGATATCGAGGATCCTAGGAATGCTTTCAAGAAGAAGTGCTCGCGAAGAAGAAGGCAAGGAAAGGAGAATTGTAAGGAAGGTGGGATCTGTAGCATGGTAGCTCAAGTGCAAACGTCGTGATTAATGACTATGCTACCATTACAATTTGGATTCGAACCATCGTGAGGTTAAAGGAGCATCGAGTTACCGATGTTAAAAGAAGCACTGCATGGGAGACAACCATGGAAAAGTAGTTCTTTCATTGTTTTAGTTAGAACATTTGAATTCTGTAATTATGATTAGTTTTTTGTTTTGAATAAAATAAAGAAGGAATAGGATTTCAGAATAAGTGGATGACTTGAGCAAGTAAGTAAAGAAAGGTAAAAAGGGGTTACAAAAGAATTAAGAAGTGAAATTGGAAAGATTAAAAAAGAAAAAATGAAGGAAAAATCAAGAAGGGATGGAAATTCGTTGGCCACGATCGTAGCCTGCGACTATGTAGAACAAGGGGAGTATGTATTTTTTAATAAAAATTTTACAATCTTACCCTTGTAACCACCTATATATTGAGTTCTAACTTCCCTTTTACATTCACTTTCATTTTAAACTTTATCTCTCTAGACTTCAAGCTTACAAACACCCTCCCATCTCTTTAGAAATTTATCAACTCCCAAATTCTACCCAATCATGCCACACATTAAACAATCAACTCGACAGGAGCCATATGGACGATAGCAAGTTGTGGGATGTGGATGAAAAAACTGAGCAGCAGAATTTGGCGTGCCCTTCCCAATCTACACAGTGGAGGATGGTACTCGTTTCTGCTAGAAAAATTGTAGTTCTTAAGTACTTTGATTTTAACACACTTGATAGGCTGAAGTTGCGTGAGTGACTAGAAAACCTAGTTGAGAGGATCTAGTGGGCCCAATTCATACTATTTCAAAATTCTATTTATCAGGAGCTTACACTGGAATTTTTCACTTCCCTGACCTACCCTAGGAATCCCAAAGAATTGTGGTTTAGGTTAGGAGGATGAGCCTCTGAATTAAACATAGAAATCATGTGTGAGATGCATGGATTCCTTAAATCCTCCATCATCGATCATTATGAAGACTTTCATCCTTTTCAATACTGGAATGAGCTTACTAGAATTGAGCAATTTCATGCCAATAATGCTCATAACAACGTTATAAGATCTCGTGAACACTTATTGCTGCACAAATTTATGTGTTAGCTAGTTTTCGATAAGAACAAAATCAACAAGTGTTCCATAAAGGAACTTTTTATTTTATGGTGCATGGACGACAGTATTCCAGTCGACAAATCCACATATGTTCTTAATGCCATTATTATGACTCCGCGTAAGAAGAGCAACAATGTAAGAATGGGGTATATAGTGTCTGCCATTGCAGAATATTTTGGTATGGAACGGAGGGGATTAATTGTTCATCTTTTAGAATTCTTAAACCTTCATCATTTATGGTGGGCTGAAATCCTTAAGTCCCATAATATGGAAATTAGGGATATTAGCCAGAAGACACATGTCCAAATCAGGGCAAGTCAGGCAAGTTCGAGCTTATCAACACCTCGGCAAGAAGAGGGATCAAGCGAAGAATCTAAAGAAGAGGAAGAAGAATATGGCTAGAAGGAGGTTTTGGATGCAATCTCTAAAACTAACAAAAAACTCACGGAAAGCACTAGAATAGTGAAGGAGATTGCCCAGACACAAAGATGCCAAAGCTGGGATATCCGTCGGATCCACAAATATTTCGAGGCTCAAGGCGTTCAATTACCACCTCCGACATCATCACAACCTCAATCTCCATAGGAATTATGTCTAACCCATTTGTTTTCCTTTTTCAAATTAGCCTTCAGTTCTAATTTTATGTTATTTTATTTTATTTTCTATTTACTTTAATTTCTATTTTTTCTTGTCTTTTATGTGCTTGTGTTTTTCCTTCACACATTGAGGACAATGCGTTGTTCAAGTGTGGGGAGGGTTATGTGTTTTGCTTTTGAATGTGTAGCATCCGGACTTGGGCCAGATCGCTACGGTGTGGAGCCCGGCCTCCACCGCCATCACACCAGGTATTGTCCTCTTTGGTCATGGGTGAGTCCACG
>JANIIA010000191.1:26844650-26858047 GCA_027478495.1 Erythroxylum alaternifolium | reverse complement strand
ATATTTAATTCCTATCATCTTAATTAGTCTAATCATGCTTTATTAAATAAATAATTAAATAAATAATATTTAAAAAAAATTTTTTTTTTTTTTTTGGGCTAATATCTCTACTGTGCTCTCAAGCTAAATGACTCTTTCATTTAATGCGGACCGTCTACTAGATGCAGTTGTAGTGGATGTGGAGGATTGCGAATGACGTGTGTTTGTAAATGAACCTAAGCCGAAAATCCTTCCACGACCCCTACCACCCATAACATCAAGATATGTCTGACTCTTGTCAACAATTTCAGAGTTCTACAACAATCAATTCCACATCATCTCCTCAAACACAACATACATTCAAAATTGCAACAATCAATTTTTTCAACTAGCAAACTAAAACCTCTAATATGTTTCTTCATATTGTAGAAATTATCAACTATTGTATGATCAGGAAGCAATGATTCCTTACACCAAGCAAGAATTTTATCAAAACTTCGATAAGAAATATGCCTTTCAAACTTTATACTCAATATTCGAGCAACTGAAGATAATTAAGTCATGGTCTCGCAATGTGGCCATAATTCTTGGTCAGTTGATTTTAGCAAGTCAAAAAACTTTGTCGCATGTGGGTTTGGTTCTTCTTCAAGATGTTCTATATTTTCCTAAAAGGTATAACCAACTGCATCATAAACCATTTAGCTATAAGGATTTTCAGTTGCAACCACATTATGTGTTACAAATCCAGTCCCTGCTTTAATCTCATCCATATTTATTAACTAGTTAACTTCATTACCCTTTGAGATGCTATAAATTAATGACTCCCTATGTTGTGTCCACTCAAAATAATTTGGAACAAACCCTTTTCTTAACAAATGGAGATTCACTTCAGCAGTAGGAAGAAAAGGAATATGTTTGCACTTTTTACATAAACATCTAATCTTTGGACCAACCATATATGCAGTTGAGAACAACATAGTGAATAAAAGCTTCAAGTCTCTCAACAAACTCAGGATTAATGAAACCATTGGGTGTTAATCATCTATACATCCAAGATTTATCAACATTATACATATATACAAAATTGTTATTTAAAAATTAATTTCATAGTTAGTATTCTTCATTTCTCCTAAGTTTACAGAACATTTAATCTTTACTTTACAGAACATCTCCTAAGTTTTTATAGGTCTCTGACCATTTCCCCTCTCAATTGAAAATAACCTTTCCCACCATATGAGTTCACAATTATGCAAACTGAACATATGTGAGTATCATAAAACTCTATGCCAACCAAGCACTATGATATGTAGCATTGTTTACACATGTGAATCGAGAAAGCAAGTTCTCGTTGTGACCCCTAGGCTCATGAAACTTTTCACCGATAAGCCTTATGGGAGTTGCATCACGGGTTTCCAGCCTATATACTATCCTAGGGGTTTATTATGCCTCAAATCATCCATAATTATACAAACTTATTTGACATGTAGTAATAATTATATAATTCATGTATCTATCCATCAATCATTCTAACAATATTCCAAACAATAACATACATAACCAAGATAACTATGTTTTTATTAATCACCTACAAGTTGATTTCCAAAGTTATTCGATCCTCCCCGTTCGCTGACCGTCACCACCATTAAACTAGTCAGACGGTTCCCTTCCATCTCTCAGTCAGTGCCTTTTTCACCCCTCTGATGGATTTTTTATCAGCGGGGCCTGCTGGTTTCGATGACATTTTCCATAAATCATATGCTCAAGTTGTGAACAATAAAGTGAATACTCCTAGTTTCAAAATACCCATGCGTTTTCTGGTTGAAATCGATTGTGAGATGGGCTTTGTTTTTTCAGAGGTGGAGATGACAAAAGCGGCTGATGAATTCAAGTACACTTTGGTGATGAAATTTATGAAAACATATCCTTCCATTGATAAAATAAGACTCATTATAGTGAAAACTTGGGGCTGATAGAAGTTCCAACTATCAGTTTTATGGATGAATTTCATGTGTTGAGTCATATGAAAAATGAAAGAGACTTTGTGCATGGTTGGGCACGTGAAGGAAGAATAATGGAAGGTACCCCTTTTCAGTTATTCAAATGGACTAAAGACTTTGATGTAAAAAAAGGAATCTACCATCGCACCTCAATGGATTTTTCTGCCCAGGCTACTAATGCATTTATATCAGACTGACATCTTACAGATTATAGCTACCAAGTTTGGTCGATATCTTGGAACAGATAACTCCACCTTGAATCGTATTCGTACCTCTAGGGCACGCATCTGTGTTGAAGTCGATCTAACTATGGAGCCGGTAAAGGGCTTTCTGATAGCAGTTTCTCCCATGAATTGGATCTGGCATGAGGCCAAATATGAAAGAAGTGGTTTCTATTGTTCAAAGTGTTTTAGATAAGGGCATACTTCTATTGTTTGTAGGGCGGGTGAAAAAAGGAAAAATGAAGGATAAGTTAAAGAAATACAAATCTAGAAAAAAAAAAGGTATCAAGGAGACGATGAAGGATACAACTGGCACTATTATAGGGGAGAAAATATTAGATATCGGGCCTATTAATGGTAACACAAATAGTCCGATAGAGATGGTTCCTGAGGAAAAATCAAACAAAGTGCTGATAACTGCATAAACAAACTTGTTAAATAGCACTGATATGATACAACATAGAGACGAAGAACAGGTTGAAGAAACAGAGTGTTGTCAACATATGCAAACTACTACACCGAGAAACCCTGACAATAATGATGAAGAGTGTGAAGAAGTTTGGAATGATGAGGAACAGGGCTTGCAACAGAATGAACAAGCAGTAGAATGCAGAATACGGTGCTAGAAAAGGAAGAGAATAATGACTGTCTGGACAATGGCAGTCCACAGGGAGATGACGCGATAGGCTATTCTTCAAGGCGAGAGGAAGAAGAAATTACATTTTTGTTGGGAAAGGAAAAATGTATGGCACAGATGGAGAGAGACAATCCACTGCTGCAAAAGCCACAAAACTAGATACACAAGAAGGAAAATCAGTAAGGAAATCTCAGCAAGTGCATACTCAGAAAAAAATTGTGAGTGACAATATTTTCTTCTAGAATATAAGAGGGTTTGGCAGTTTTAGAGGTCATTTAAAAAAGTTACTCAATAAGTTTAAGGCAAGTGTGTTTGTTGTTGCAAAACCTTTTATTAAAATGGATCGTATGCATGATTTGGGAATTATCTTAATTTGAATTATCATTATCATATTTCGAATGAATTACTAGGGGAAAGCTATGGGAGTTCTAGAATGACCCAAATATTTTTGAAACAGTAACATGTTCGACTCAATTTATTTCTAGGTGGTTGATGATCGATAAACGAAAAATGTTGATTTCTTTTATTTATGCTAAGTTCTCTCATATTGAGAGAAGGGCTTTTTGGCAAGATCAAGAGGGGTTGCGGGTGATTGATCAGCCTTGGATCGTAGTAGGTAACTTCAAAACAATCAGAACAAATTCTGAGAAAATTGGTGGTAATCCCCGATCTCTTCCTTCCATAAATGAGTTTAATGATTTTATTGACAGGTGTGGGCTCCTTTGGTTAACTTATTCGGGAGAATGGATGTCTTGGTGTAATGGGCATGCTAGGACCTCCCAAAGTTGGGTGAAGCTAGATAGAGTGCTCATTAATATAGTTTCTTGACTCGTTTTCAGTTTGCGAAAGTGAATTACCTTAGTCGTAAGTCTTTAGATCATTACCCAGTGATGGTTTCTTTAGATATACCGTTTATTGCTTATGGTCCTTCTCCTTTTCGTTTCTTAAATATATGGTGTTTGCATGTTGATTTTCTAAAAGTTGTGCAGGAAGTGTGGAATAGTCCGGATGAGGTTCAACGCTTAATGAGCATGCGACCCATTTGAAATACACTAAGGTTGCTTTAAGAGCTTGGAATAAAAATGTTTTTGGAAGAGTGGAAGGTAATATAAGAGCGCTTGAGGAGAGAATGGGCTTTTTAGAGGAGAAGCTTCAGCTTGAATTTTTTGAGGAAATTGAGGATGATTTTTTAGCAACTAAAATAGAGCTAGATTTATGGGAGAAGAGGGAAGTCTCTCATCTGGGTCATCTTACTAAGAAAAAATGGTTCATTGAAGGTGATAAAAATTCTTCATTCTTTCATGTCGTTATTAAACAACGTCGCCTAAAGGGCATGATCAAGAAAATGGTGCTTTCAGACATAAGGGTCCTAGAGAGTGTCGAAGCAGTTCATTTTGGTGCTGAGAGTTACATTCAAAATTTTTTAAATGAAAATTCAGAAGTTGAGAGTTGTGCTTTGGGTGAGTTAGTTGATGAAAAAGTTTCGGATGAAAACAATGAGATGCTTTGTACGGAGCCAACTGAGATGGAAGTTAAAAACGTCATATCCTCTATTCCAAAAAATAGTAGTTCAGGCCCCGATGGCTTTGGGCCTAAGTTCTATATGGTTTACTGGGACATTGTGAAGGAGGACGTCATACCTGCTGTTAGAGATTTTTCTGTGGTGCTCCATTATCCAGGTTTTACTCTTCCTTTTTTATTGTTTTAATCCTAAAAGTCCCCCTGTGCCGATGAGCTTTGATCAGTTTCGCCCCATAAGTTTTTGTTCCATGGTGTATAAGATTTTCTCTAAGATTATTGTCAATAGAATGACAAGCATTATTGAAAAATTAATGTCACAAGAACAAGGTGAGTTTGCTCCAAGACTTAGTATTTTTGAAAATATTACTTTGGCATAGGAAATGGTTCATTCTTTGAATAAAAAATCTGCTGGGGGCAATGTCATGTTGAAAATCGATATGGCTAAGGCTTATGATAGGGTGAATTAGGATGTCTTATTAAAGGTTTTTCGGGCCTTTGGTTTTTCTGAAAGGTTCTGCGGGTTGATTGGTAATTGTATAAAGTCTCCTTGGTTTTTAATTTTAATGAATAGAACTCTGAAAGGCTTCTTTAAGTCTTCATGGGGTTTACGTTAAGGAGATCCCTATCCCCTTATTTATTTATTGTCATGGAGGAGATTTTAACTAGACTATTGAGGAAAAATTTTGAGGAAGGAAGGATTGGTAAATATCACCATCCTAATGGTGCTCCATTGGTTTCCCACCTACTCTATATTGATGAAGTCCTCATTTTTTACTAATTGGGGGAAACGTTCGACTAAAAATCTTATGCATGCGCTCAAGTTATATGAAAAATGGTCAGGGTAGAAAATTAATAAGGAGAAGTTAACATTACTTGCTTCTAAGAGGAGTGCATTAAGTCAAAAACGTAGTCTGCTCAGAATCACTAGTTTCAAGGAAGGTAAGTTTCTGGTTACGTATCTGGGGGACCCTTTGAACTCGAGAAGATCAACTACCAAAATTTTTGAGTTTCTTATGGAAAAAGTGAGAAAGAAAATAGCTGGATGGAAACTCCGACTCCTTTCACAAGGTGGTAGGTTGATTCTTGTTAAACATGTTTTGTCTAGCATGCCTATCCATCTTATATCAGTGATGAATGTTTCGGTTACTATTCTTTCCCACATAAACTCTCTTCTTGCAAATTTTTTATGGGGGGAGATGAACAATAAAAGAAAATTGCATTAGATGTCATGTAAAAAAGTGTGCAAGCCTACAAAGGAAGGTGGTTTGGGTATTCGAGATTTCAAAGAGGTGAAAAAATCACTTCACGTAAAGTTTGCTTTCCGTCTCATTTCTATTAACAATTTGTAGATTGATTTTTTCAGAGCTAATTATTTTCACAAAGTTCATATCTTACCACAAAAGAGGAGGCCCTCGGATTCCTGTTTTTTGGAAATCTATTATTTTTGTCTTACCAAAAGTTATTATCTTCGGGTTTGCTTTCTGCTAGAGTTCAAGATATTCCTAATTTGATCTTAAATATTAGTGATTGCCGGACTAATACCTCTTGGAATACGAACTTATGAAAGGAATTAGTTGATGCTGATACGGTGGCAGATATTGTTCTACATGTTCTGATTGGGAAAAGGGGTGTGGATACAATTGTATGGAAGCCTTCTCCTGATGGCAAATTTTCTACTTCAATAGCTTGGAAGGTGACTCAGATTAAAGTGTAGTTATTACTGAGTTATGGGTGGTTCTAACATAATAGTTTACATACAAAGATATCTATGTGTATGTGGAGGAGCTGGTTTAATTCTCTGGCAGTAGATGAACGAATTCAGAACAAAGGGGTCTCATTAGCTTCGGCTTGTGATTGTTGTTGGAGGCATCAAAAGGAAAGTATAAACTATATTTTCTCTTAGGGTGAGGTTGCAGCTCAGGTCTAGTTGTTTGCTAGCACATAAATGGGGATCCTTATAGCACAACATTGGTCTTGGAAATCCAGAGTGTTGCACTGGTTTAATTATTCCAAGAAGTCTTCCATAAAGGGAACATTGATTGGTTTAATTCCTTGTTTAGTCATGTGGTGCCTCTAGAAAAGAAGACGCAAAGTGAGAATGGAGGGGAAGGCTAAAAATGCTGATCAGGTTTGGCATAAACTTATGTGTGACAATCTTGGCTTAGCCCAGCAATTCTCATATCATGATAGAGTTGTTTTTGACAATTTTCAGTTACAATATCAGAACATAATTACTAATCCTGGAAAAATAGTAAAATGGTCTAGGCCCCCCGAGGGTTGGTTAAACTTAATTGCGATGGGAGTTGTCGAAGGAATCCCACTAATACAGGAGGTCGTGGCATTAAAAGAGATAGTCATGGCTTCGTGAAAGAGGCTTTCTCTACTTATTATGGACATGGCACTAATAAAAGTACTGAATTAAAGGCCATTATAAAAGGAGTTCGACTTTGTAAATAGCTCAATATGAATAATATTATTATTGAAAGCGACTTCAAAATTGTTGTCGATGGGATTCGTACTAGGAAGTGCACATTATGGTATCTCTGAGACTTTTGAGATGATTTATATGAGGAATTAAGGGTAATGAATTACATGGTACAATATCAATTCAGGGAAGCAAATTTTGCTGCAGATTTTTTAGCTCACGAAGGAGAAAGGGGGAGGACAAATTTTTATGATAACACTCAAAGATGCCCTCCTCTTTTAAAGGCATTGTTCGAACTAATTCTTTAGGCCTTCCTTATCTTTGTTTTTAGCTATAACCACGGTTTCCCTTCACCATAAGTGAGGATTAAAAAAAAAGTTGATTTCTAAAGTTTGATTTCAAACAAGCACTATAGTACGTGACATTGTTATACCATATGAATATAGAAAGCAAGTTCTCGTTGTAACTCCCAGACTCATAGAATTTTTCACCAATAAGCCTCATAGGAGCTACATCATGGGTTTCCAGTCTATATACCATTCTAAGGGTTTATTATGCATCAAATTATCCATAATAGATTTTGTTTCCTATAAATGAAGACTTGAACTAATCACAATGGCTTGTCAAGTCCTTATGTTTCAATTTAAACAATACCCATACATAAATACTTAGACTATTAAATTGCAGTCTAAAAACTCATCAATCATTTTTAAAGGTAAAATTGCAAAGAATAACACAAAATCGATCACATTGTAGACATCACTTAGTTAAATGACTTACCTTGACAACTGAAAGACGAATGACATTGAACAATTCTCGATGTTCTTTAACACAAAACATGACCTGAAAGAAAGACAATTCATGTATTCATGTATTTTTCATATTCTACATATGAATAGCATAAAACTAAAGGCGAAAACAACAATGATTGAAACTTAAAGGCATAAAAATGCATGCAATATGAGTAGCACGATAAATAAGAACAATGAGAATAAGACAAGGGGAGCCTCTTAAATTAAAAAAGCTAATAAGAAGAAGTTACAGGTAGATCAGGTAAAGTTGAGAAACAAAAATTAAGGAAGTCTTGAGATCATAAGTATGAACTAGTTTAAAGTATTGAGATCATAAGTATAAAAAGGAATAGACTATACTATGGGGTCAAAAGAGTCTTAAAAGTATTTAGATGTGTGTAGAAGTGATATTGATATGATGAAGAATGAATTTTATACTATAAAATCATGTAAGAGTGTGGTTATTATTGGCAATCATAACTTAGCTAAATTAATGCATAAGATTAAGACATTAAAGAAGGAGGCTAATTCTTTCAAGGATTCATTATCTAAATTCACCAAAGAAGTCAAAAACTAAAAAGCATGCTAAGAGGACAAAAGAATTCCAATAATAGGTATGGGATTAAATACAATTATGGGCTCGCATCCAATTATAATACTACATCTATGATTTATCAAAGGAAAACATTTTCAAATTGAATAAACTTTGCCTAAGATGAAAAATAAACATAGTTCATCAATATCTAAGCATAATGTAAATCATATACATATGCTTCACCAATTATGCCTTACTCTAAAGCCAAGTCTCATACATTCATGTATGGTTAAAAATTTAGGCATATAGCTCAATATTATTAGGAAAAGAATAGTTATAAAATATATGCAAAGACATAAGGTAGCATGCAATCTTATTCATAGTCATCTAGGACTCAACAATATTTTAGAAGCAAGAATCATGTGCCCACATATAATAGGCCTTATATTAAACATAATGCCATAGCACACATTTTAGAAGTATATCACATCTAGTTTTTATTTTTAAAATTAAACATATGAATATAGAAGAAGCACTTACTCATGAAAGTTAGGTTTTGTTCCCTATAAATGAAACTTTGGCATTTCAATTTAATGTTAAGACCTAATATCTAATATAGGTATTGCATTTTTAATTTCAATCCCCAGCCCCTAGGTAAGACTATAATTAATATACAGTATAAACATGCCAAATTCGTATCTATCTTTTATTTTATCATGTCATGAATGATTTGTCTCATTTATTTGCTTTTGATTCTAAAACTAATCAACTTATACTTAATTCACCATCATCATTACGACTTTTTTTTTCCTAACAAATGTTTTGACCTTCTGTTATTGCTAACAATTAAGATTTGGGAAACCATATATATGTTAGTTCAATTATGTATTTGTTATAAAAGTATAAATATTATATATGAATCCTATCCACACTGTATCTAATTCTATCTAACTTACCATATTAAAACAAAACAAATTTATCCCTTTAAGCCTTTTATCAAACACTTTATGGGCATAACAAACTTATCCCTAACTATTAACAAAAACACTAGTACCTTGCATTCTTCACCAACAGCAACACATTCGGACGCAAAATGAACCACTAACACCTGAAATAGATGTAGAAAACACGAACAAAATCAACCAAAACCAAAAACAAAACCTTCCCTAATAACAACAAGAAGAAAAATGAAAAACCAAGTGGAAAGGAGGAATAACTAACCCCAATGGACGACTAACCAAATAAAGTGACGATAATGATGGTGTATAACCGGAGAACATCAGAAGATGACAATGGCGAGGTTAGAGGGTAAGACTTTCTGAATTTTTTCACAGTCCAGATGAAATGCAAGGAGGAGGGATCGGCCTGCGTCAAAATGTGATAAAGAAAAGTCATTTGTGGTTAAACAAACAATGTCATTTTCCTTCGAATTAAAACAAAAACCTGACGTTGTTGAAGTTTGTTTTGTCAATAATTGCATAAATATTTTCAGTAAATTCTATTAGTATTTCTTGACGAGAATCATTGGCACCTATTTTTACGAGGACTTTCATTGATCCGTCGCTAACTTCCTTCAGCAAAAGTTTTGCCTCCTCTACTGACGAAGTTTTTTTTGGTCACAAAGCATTTTTTTGACAACTACACTAACGAAAAACATGTTCAGTCGGTAATGTACTACAAAAAAATTTTTGTCGATAATTTAAAATTTTATTGTAGTGCTCCATTTTGTTGTGGAGTATAAAGAGCTGTAAATTGATGCTCAATCCCTGCTTTTTCATAGAATTTGTTGAATTGATCGAAGGTATACTCTTTTCCATTGTTAGATCTTGGCATTAACATCTTGCAACCATTTTGATTTTCTAACCAAGCTTTAAATTTCCTGAACACACCAACCACTTCAGATTTGAATATTAGAAAATATATCCAACACATCCTAGTTTGATCATCTATAAAGGCAATATAACACTTACTACCTTTAAGCCATGAAGTCTTGTAAGACCCTCCAAGATTAGTGTGCACAAGCTGAAGTTTTTGTGAGGCTCTCCAAGCCTTCTGTGGAAAGGGTATTCTTGTTTGTTTTCCAAACTAACAAGTTTTGCAATTTGATGCGCTCTCTTTTAGTGAACTCAAGCCTTGCACCGATTCTTTCTTCTTTATTAAAATGACTGCAGAATGATGATAATGACCTAACCTTTTCTGCCAAAGGTCAGTGGCTCTCATTGAGGCCTAGTATAGAGCTTGCTTACTCTTCATAAGATCAATTGAGAAGCTCTTATCCTTCATTTTAACTTAAAACACATCTAGTCCCTCTGCATCTTTTATCATGCAAATTTTGTTTAAAAAAATCAATTTATAACCTTTCTCAAGTAATTGACCAACACTTATCAAATTTTCATCAATTTAAGGAACATAGAATACATCAACAATCACCTTAATTCCAGACAGAGTTTCGATTGCAACATAGCTTTTACCTTTCATTAGGATATACTCTCCATTACCAACTCTTACCTTAGAGACAAATTTTTTGTTAAGGTCTTTGAAAACTCAACATTGTCAGTCATGTGGTTTGTACAACCACTATCCATTAGCCAGGTTTCACCATTGTTGTTACTTGTATACTAAGAAGCTATAAATAGTTGTTCTTCCTCCTCTTAATTAATAGCATGAGCTTCATTCACCTGTTGTTTCCCTTTATTTTTGCAAATCCTATCTATATGACCCATTTGATTGCACTTGTTGCACTTTGCATTGGGTCTACTCCAACACTCGAAATGAGGTGATTGGTTCTGCTACAATGCTTGCATGGAGGAAAATTTCCTCCTTTGTATGCTTCACTCTTACCTTCACTACTACTATTTAATATAGTAGTTTCATTATTGTTAGCATAAGTACCTGAAATTCCTTTGCTTTTTTTTCCACTTCTTCCTTTTGCCTATGCCAAAATCTTGAATCTACACCTTGGCTTGCATGACACATTCAAATGTTACATCTTCTTTAAATTGTCTTCTTTGCTCTTGAGTTTCAAAGCATTAAGAAACTCTGCCAATGTGATAGTTGTGAGGTCTTTGACTTCCTTTAATGCAGAAATCTTGGTTTCAAACCTTTCTGGTAAGGTTACTAAAAGCTTCTCAACTACTCGGTTATCAGGCATCATTTCGCCAAGAAGTCTGATCTTGATGACTATCTCCAAGAGCCTGTCTGAATATTCTTTGGCAATCTCAGAATCTTTAATTTTCTATAGCTCAAATTCTCTCCTAAGATTCAAGATTCACATGCTCTTTGTTCGAGCATTTTCTTAACACTCATGCTTGAGATATTTCCAAATCTCAAATGATGTATCCAAGTAAATAATTCCGATGAATAAAGTTTCAGATACAACTGAATATAGGCAAATTTAACTCTCGTTGTGATTCTTTATTTGCTGCACTATATAGGATTTTCAAGTAGTTGCTAAGTTTCGAACTCCTCTTCCACTGCTTCCGAGAGACCTCATGCATGTAGATAAGCAGTCATCTTCACAGCCTACGATTGATAATTGTCACTAGTGAATGCTGGAGGTGGAGCAGGTGCAAAGTTGTTTGAGGACATTTTGTTTCACTCGATAGATATGATTTGGAAAAGTTTTGTGTCTAATTTGACACTCACACTCACTTTAAAAGGTTTGTGTTTGGTTTATACTCACACATTCACAAAATTCACTCTCAGCTTGTAGTACAAATCCCTTCAGAAGTCTGCTCTGATACCAAATGTTAGGTTTGTTAACTGAAATTAATCAGTAAACACATTAAAGAGACTGGAAGAATTTATATATCCATGTTTTATTCAATTCAACTTTTTAAATACATGACTAACAGTAACAGAATCCAAAATAATAGGAAAACATAGACCATAAACAACCAAAAAAATAACTATTGAGTCTAGTACATTAACAACAAACTTGCAAGAATTTTTCTACCAAATTCTGATTCATGATTCTAAAAACTAGGCTTTTTAGTTGAAAGTCCAATTCAATAGTAAAAAAAATTGCAATCATGTTCAGTTCTCCTAACACTTAGTAACAGTTCAGGCAATATTAACAAGCTCCTTTGTAATACAAAAGCCTTATGTCAGAAGTGACATCAAACCCACGACCCAAAGCCTGGATTGAGTTGCAGAGGATGGTGATCAAAGCATCTGATTACGAGGAGTTGGAGCACAAGCTCATCTTCTCCTTGTCCTTTCTTTCGCATTCATTAGAATGAAGAAATTTGTCTTTATATCACTGAAAGTAATTCCACTTTTTTCATTGAATGTATCTTCTTTTTTGTATCACTAAACTCGGTGGTGTTTTTGGCTTGTGATTTTAGTTTTGTTTCTCTTGCTCTAACGACAAGCTTGTTCTACTATTTTTGGTTGATGAACCTGTTCCTGTTTGTTGGTACAAGCATAATATCGGCGTTGACACCACAAACATACACACACACACACACACACATATATATATATTACAATAGAATACTGATAAATTAATCACTAAAAGAACTTATTATTACTAAATCATAGACAAAGATCTATATAAATAAAGTCAAACTACAAAGACTTTTAATATCCCTTCCATTTTAAATAAAATAAAGCCAAACTATATTAATTATTTTATGGTTTGTTCCCAGATGTTGCGTTCTTATGGAGGGCATCATATCAAAACAATCTTCATTTAGGATGCTAAAACTTGTTCACCTATCATGTCACTGGAACCTAAGAGTCTATAAAAATACTTTACAAGCATTTCAAATGCGCAGGTCCATCACAGAGTTTGAATCAAACAAGTTCAATATTATTACAGCTACCAAAGAAAATGGTAGTCCACTGACATATAAAGCCAAATAGGCTCGACGGATTAATAAAAAATAACATGGCATCCATGCTTGCATATTGGAGAAAGGGAAGCTCCTAAAATCTGGCTTTTATCCGGAATTTAAGATAGGTGAGGATTCACCAACGTCCAAATTGATGGATTCAGGCCTGACTGGGTATAGATCGTAGCCAGATATATTAGAAGAATCCGTCCCTATTTTATCTGACGTGAAAGTTGAAGGTTGGCTTCCACTGGAGCTTTTGTTCTGCATTTGTTGATAATACCCTTTTAAAGACTTCATTCTCAAGTCATCGGCATAAATGCCAGGATCTGAAGTGACTTCCTGTATTATGCTTCCGCCTTCTAGCAGACTAACAACTTCTGACATTGTGGGCCTCAGCGTAGGAGATGCATTGGTGCATAAGAGGGCAACTTTCACCATCCTTTCAGCTTCTTT
>JANIIA010000191.1:26826831-26844550 GCA_027478495.1 Erythroxylum alaternifolium | reverse complement strand
CAATTTTTGATGTTCTTCAACACAAAACACAACATATAAGAATGAGAATTCATGTATTCATGTATTTTTCTTATTCTACATATGAAAAACATAAAATTAAACGCAAAAATAACAATAATTCACATATAAAGACATAATAAGGCTTGCAATATGAGTAGCATGATAAATAAGAACAAAGAGAATAGGAAGAGGGGACCCTCTTAAATTAAAGAGGCTGATAAGAAGTTATAGGTAGCTCAAGTAAAGTTGAGAAAGAAAAGATTAAAGAAGTCTTGAGATCATAAGTATGAATTAGTTTAAAGTATTGAGATCATAAGTATGAAAAGGAATAAAATATACTCTAGGCCCAAAAGAGTCTCAAAAGTATTTAGATGTGTGCATAAGTGATATAGATATGATGAAGAATGAATTGTATACTATAAAATCATGAAAGAGTGTGGCTATTATTAGCAATCATAACTTAGGTGAATTAAAGCATAAGCATAAGATTAAGATAATAAAGAAGGAGGCTACGTCTTTCGATGACTCATTTTCTAAATTTACAAAGGAAGTGATAAACTAAAAAGCATTCTAAGAGCATAAAAGAATTCCAATAATAGGTATGGGATTAAATATAATTATGGGTACGCATCCAATTATAATCCTACATTTATCAAAGGAAAACATTTTCATATTGAATAACCTTTGCCCAAGATGAAAAATAAATATAGTGCATCAATGTCTAAGCATACATGTAAATCATATACATCTGCTTCACCCATTAGGCCTTAATCTAGAGGCAAGTCTTATACATTCATGTATGGTTAACAATTTAGGCATAGAGCTCAATATTATTAGGAAAAGAACAGTTATAAATTCTATACAACAACATAAGGTAGCATGCAATCTCATTCACACTTATCTAGGACTTAACATTATTTAGAAGTAAGAATCATGCTCCGACATATTATAGGCCTTATATTAAACATAATGCGATAGCACACATTTTAAAACTATATCATATATAGTTTTTATTTTTAAAATTAAACCTATGAATATAGAAGAAGCACTTATTCATGAAAGTTAGAAATTGTTTCCTACAAATGAAGAATCAAACTAATTTGAGAGAAGTAAAGTGTGGAATTTGGTACCTAACTAAGAGAGATGTAACTTTGACATTTCAATTTAATTTTAAAACCTAATATCTACTATAGGTATTGCATTTTTATTTTCAATCCCCAGCGCCTAGGTAAGACTATAATTAATATACAGTATAAACTAATTCTAAACCTATAGTATAAACATGCCAAATTTGTATCTATCCTTTGCTTTACCATGCCATGAATGATTTGTCTTATTTATTTGCTTTTAGTTCTAAAACTAATAAATTATACTTAATTCACCATCATCATTACAACTTTTTTTTCCTAACATATGTTTTGATCTTCTGTTATTGTTAACAATTAAGATTCAGGAAACCATATATATATATTAGTTCAATTATGTATTTGTTATAAAAGTATAAACATTGTATATGAATCCTACCTATATTGTATCTGAATCCTATCCACACTGTATCTAAATCCACAATGTTTCTGATTCTATTTAACCTACTATATTAAAACAAAACAAATTTATCCCTTTAAGCCTTTAATTGAGGACTTTATAGGTATAACAAACTCATCCATAATTATTAACAATCACTAGTATCTAGCATTATTTGCCAGCAACAACACGTTCAAAAGTAGAATGAACCACTAACACTCGAAATAGATGCAGAAAACATAAACGAAATCAACCAAAACCGAAAATAAAACCTTCCCTAACAACAAGAAAAAGAAAAATGAAAAACAATGTGGAAAGGAGGAATAACTAACCCCGATGATCGACTAACTGGAGAAAGTGATGACGACGATGGTGTGTAACCAGAGAACATCAGAAGATGATGACGACGAGGTTGGAGGGAAAAGCTTTCTAAATTTTTTCACAGACTAGATGAAATGAGAGAAGGAGGGATCGACCTATGTTAAAATGTGATAAAGAAATGATGTCGATTGTGGTTAAACAACGACATCATTTTCCTTCGAATTAAAACAATAACCCGACGTTGCTAAACTTACCAACAGACAAAAATTTCATCGATAAGGTACTTATTGCTAGGAATCATTGGCACCTATTTTTATGACGACTTTCATTGATCCGTCGCTAGCTTCCGTCGGTAAAAGTTTTGCCTCCTCTTTTATCGACAAATTTTTTCTGTCGCAAGCACCTTTATTCCTGATAACTATATCGATGGAAAGCATGTTCCGTCAGTAATGTACTATAGAATTTTTTCCATTGGTAAGTTATGATTTTCTTGTAGTGGCATATGTAAGTAGTATCAATTTGGTAATGCTACTAAATTGAAAGTTGGAAATAACTCAAAATTTCTTGCTATCAATTTAAATGAATAGAGTTTTAGGTCAATGACAAATTACCATAGTGAGATAATTTCGACTTTAAGTGGGTCAATTTAGTAGGAGCTTCCCCAAAGGCAAGTAAATGAAAGTTATAAATGATGTTATTAAAGGCTTGCACAACCTTACAAATTATAGCAAATATTAATGTAGTCTTTTTATAAATGCATGTTTTAAATTAATTTCGAGCTTGGTTATAAGTCTAACAAATTAAAAAATTGTTAAAACAAGGAACAATATGCCTTTGAAACACTAATCATGGCTAAAACACTAAAAATGTACTGAATACAAAAGTTGATTAAAATAAAAACAAAACTTAAATAACCTATTAGATACTAGTAAATAAAACAAGAACAACATGTCCTTATAATATTAATTATAGCATGTACCAGATACTAGTAAATAGAACAAGAACAACATGTCCTTATAATATTAATTATAGCTTGTGCCTTAAGATACAATCCAGTAAGGTGATAAGAAAAGAATACTAATAAGAAAAATAAATTACATATGCTAAAATAATATGAATTTAGCAAACAAAACAACGTGACTCTAGCAAACCAAAAGACAATAAAAAAGATAATTATTGACACATTTTGAAACACAACCTAAATTGCAAGTATTTAATCCCTATAAGTCAAACTATTATAAAAATAGAAAAATTATAGAAATGTTAATTATATTTTGAGTCCAAAGTTTGACAATAGTTGAAATCGCCCAGCACAATTTTCGAAAACTTATAAAGTGAAGAAAAATTATAAACTAGTAGATAAGTGGCCAAAGTTAGTAATAACGGACTTTAAAAATAGGATCTCCAAGCTGTGATCAATCAAAACTTTACAAAAATAGAATTTATGAACATGCAAACTAAATTCAATGGCGTACATAGCTTGCAACAAATCTCGTGGAATAAACAAATAATTCATTATTTACAAAATAGAAATTTTGAACATATAACCTAAATTTAAAGACATACTCAGCTTGTGGCAAATTTGATAGGATAATCAAATAGAAGGTATAATAATGACAACATAATAAGCAACTAAAGAATACCATAGAACCTATAAGCCAAGTGAAATTAAAGAATTTAACAAAGTTAAAATGAACAAGCATGAATAAGCTGACAAATACAGTCATAGTTTTTATCCTAATGCATACAATTCCCTTTTCTTCATCCTCCTCATATTGTAATGCATATTTCACTCTTCTTGATTTCTTCCTTGCGTTATAATTTTTCAAAACCTTCAACATAAAAAAAAATTCGAATATATCTTTAATATAAGAATAAAAATGACAATGTTGAAAGAAACAGCAAGTACTCGATAATCAACTTAGAAACAATGATACTGAACAGTTAAAGAGACGTCGAAGAATTAAAATTTGATTAAAAAGAGACTTAAGTAACATGCGTTTAG
Source organism: Erythroxylum alaternifolium (assembly GCA_027478495.1). Taxonomy (NCBI): domain Eukaryota; kingdom Viridiplantae; phylum Streptophyta; class Magnoliopsida; order Malpighiales; family Erythroxylaceae; genus Erythroxylum; species Erythroxylum alaternifolium. Next base: position 26,840,700 of record JANIIA010000191.1, on the reverse strand, counting down.
TGTATCTTTTAATATTGTTTCTAATTAGAAACAAAGAAAAGAACATTAAAAAGTAGCCATAATGACTAATTGTAGTTGACAGCTATAAGAAAAACTGGATTTTAATCTATAAAAGAGATGACAAAGAAGAAAAAAACAACAAAAACAAGATTTTCTAATTGTAAATCTAGTTACAGTCGCAGAGTTTTTCTAATTTTGAAAATAAGTTGCAACAGCACTAGTTCTGTTATAATATTTTTTTGAAAATTAATGTTTATTTGGACCATCATTGTATATATGTCTAACTCAATAATGTTCACGGCTTTCACTTTTTTTGTTTTTAAGCTCTAAACATGGTTGAATCATGGCTTCTTAGCCTCTTCTAACTCGTTTCTTGCCTCGACCGTTTTTTACCAACTGTATAGGTCGGTGCAAGTGCAGCTTAATCAATTCAAGCAAATTGTTTGTAATGGTCTACGCATGAATAGAAGTTTCCTTTTTGGGTCCTTAGTACACACGGTGATTAATACGTAAGTGGCCAACCACTTAAAATGGAAAATCACATACATGATGTCACAAGTGCTGCAATTCAAACCTGCCAAGTTTCTTTTTTTGAAAAATAAAAGAAAAATATATATCTAAACCAGCTTATATACAACAAAAGAAAGCAAATCTAACACAACTTATTTACATAACCAAGCTAAAGGTACCAACTACACTTCATGTCTTTAGATAAGGTAGTGTGCAAATTTTTTGCTATTAAAGAAGATCGAATCCAATTAATTATGTTCTCCGCAACCCAATAGGCTCTAGTTTCCTTATGAAGCAAATAATCATGAGTTACGTTCCTTTCAAAGGCCATAGATGGTAGAAAGAAAGGCGTCTTGATAAATGATAGCATTAGGTTAACCCTTTCGAGAGTATTTAATAGCGTAAGCAAAAATGTGGTCCGAAGAGTAGGGAGAGCCCATTCTTGGTAACAAATGTAGGATCCTACTCCAAACTACTTTTGAGTATGAGCATAAGAAAAAGAGGTGATCACAGTCTTCAGCTTCCAATTTACAAAAAGAGCAAGTAGTATCGACATTTTCATACAAACGACGTTTAGTCTTAAGTCTATGGAGGATAGCAAGCCACGATATGAAGGACGCCCTAGGAGAGATAGAATCCATAAAAGAGAAGACTAAGGTACCTTAGTTAATTCCCAAGTATGTCGTAGATGACAAGACTTGTTGGTAAACCGCCCACTAGTTTCCAACTTCCACAAGATGGCATCATCTTGTAACACATCGAGAATAGAAGGTAAAATGGGAGCCAGAGTATTGAAACCTCTAGAAGTACCCTGCCATTGGCCATTACAAAGAAGAGAAGAGACCCTTAGATTCAGAGGAATTTTATTACTCAAATGTCGAATATGAGGATGCGAAATAATTAGACTATAGTCTACCCAGTTGTCAAACCAAAACCAAGTTTGACTTCTATTGTCGACCTGGTGCTTAATGCAAGGATAAATTGTGTCACGCGTACACAACATTTGGATCAAAATCCAAGAAAATTCCTTCTTAATGCTAACTTGCCAAAAGTTACCATTGTGAAAGCGGTACTCATGAAGCCATTTAACCCATAACGCATTATGATCAGTATACAACCTCCAGAGTCTCTTACACATTAAGACTTTTTGAGTGGAGTCAATTGACTTAATACCTAAACCTCCAAACACCTGAGGAGTTACCACCTCACTCCATTTAACTTTAGCATTTGAAGCTTTGTTGGAACTCCCAGACCAAAGAAAGGCTTTTAGGATTCTGTCTATGTCCTTTAGGACCCCCTTGGGTGAAGCTACGTGGGCTATCCAATATAAATGCAAGCTATTCAAGACAAAAATAATCAGAATAAGTCTAGCAGCATAAGATAGGAACCTAGTTTGTCAAGCTTGCACTCTTTTTGTTATTTTTTCCAGCAAAGGTAGATACACTAATCAAGATGGTTTAGAAGAGGATATGGGGACACCCAAATAATAGTATGTGCCAGGGTGAGAATTCAACCCCATAGTCTGACAAATAAGGTCTGGATTATGCACATCAGTTGAGATATGCACACTGCTTTTTTCGAGTTAAGATGGAGCCCAGACCAATCCGTAAATAATATCAAGGCATGCTTAATCATAGAAAGAGAGTAAGTGTCAGTGCTACTAAGAAGCAAGAGATCATCAGCATAGATAAGATGAGTAAGCTTGAGGGTGTCACATTTGAAGTGATATCGGAACCTATTGTTGCATTTAGTTAACTTAGTGATTATCCTAAAGAACCCTTCCGTAACCAAAGACAAAAATAAGGCGATAGAGGGTCCACCGACCTTTATTAGTTATCATTAATAAAGTATTGTTCTTGTCACCTATGGGCTATTGCCACATCCTTCTGCTTTGAGATTGTAGTTGCTCTTCATCCTGAGATTTGTCCCTTCTGTTATTCATCAATATGATTGGTATACTCTAAATTATCACCTATAATATTTAAAATATAGGATACATTACTAAATTATTTATAGCATTACCTACCTGGGGTTTAGAACCATTGCCCTTATTATAGATGGAATGTGAATGTGTTAGGTGATATATATTGATTAGACATTGATAGAGTTTCAATCAAAACTGAAAGCTAGAAAGACTAAAAACCATTGACTATTATCTGTTTGAAGATGGAAACATTGACTATACTACAATGGAGATCTACCTGAAAACAGTGTAAAAAGATGAAACAAGAATGAAATGAAATGAAAAGTGATAGTTTCATGACTAATTTATTGAATGTCTCCAAGGAGCATGACTATTACATCAGTGAATTTTCTTAGTCTAGAAGGGAACGAAATCAGAACTTGTCATCAAGTGGAAGGAATTCTAGTCAGTGTCAACCTTTCAGAGGAGGAGTCATTTCGTGAGTGAAATGAGAGGTAAGAAACACGGTAAACCACAAACAGAAACTTGCCTGAAATAATTCAGTAAACCAATTCAAGGTTTCGCAGAGTAGACATATGTACTTAAGAATCTGTAATTATATGTTAGTTGCTTATGCATTAGCCAATATGAAATTTGATGGAGGAGAGGAGGTACACTCTTTAAGTTTTCTCAAGATCACGGACTACTACAAACCATCCATTAAGAGATGCCTTATTGATTAATGTCATAAGGTTCCCATCGTCCAAATGACTTTCTGAGACAATAAACTCAGTACCTTAATCTATGTTCTATTATGTGCACTCATCTGCCACTTTGCCTATAACGAATAGCTGCTGAACACGGGAAGTCCAATCAACTTCTACCTCAATATGAGAAAATGATTTTCTCCTTCACATTTATTATTTAGACACAAGTAACAGATAGAGTAATTTTGGAGCATCTAGATCAAAGTTGCCACCAAATTGTATGTTTGGAAGTGGAATGGATTTGGATCACCCAAGACAGAACCAAAACTCAGACCAACATCTAACAACACTAACAACTAACAATTAATTATAAAGTCAAATATGTAGTTCTTATATCTAGGGAAGGAGGCTTTAAGATTTTGGTTTTAAAATTCTAGTTCCTCGTCAAATCCTCTGATCCACTTACTCTGTTCCAACCTTTTTTCATTAAATCTCATTCATATATTTATGTGGAGTCCATGTAAATGTGTGGATAAGATTTAATAGAACATGATAGGAACACCATATTCGGTACAAAAGATCTGATCCCGTCTAGTTCTAGTTCATAATTTCACAAACTCACGAGGGCAAATAATACCTCACACGCTTATATAACTGTTTCGTTTGTTAGTTTGTCGTTTCAACGTCAACCCCAAAACAACCAATGTAGAAAGAACACCTTCCATCCCAACTTCAATATCTCCTCCTCCTCCTCATTGTCTTTTGTGTTGTGCAATCGGAGGTTTCTTTGTTGGTTTTGAGGCTAAGGATCAGAGAAATATAATGGACTCACCCACGACATCTACTGGGGAATCGATAGACATGATCATGGTGCCCAGGTCATTAATGATCGTGTCGTTTTAGGGATGCAAGTTATTAACTCAATAGGGAGTATATTAAGAGCAAACTGGTGATGCCTGGGTACGTCTGTCTTGCTACATGACATTTTTTCAAGTCCAATGATAATTTTTCGAGGGGTCCTTTGGTAATTTTCATCAACACTGAAAAGTAGTGGCCGGCCACCATGGACCTAAACTGAACGAGCGACTTAAGTAATTAATGGGGGGACGAACATGTCTTATCTTAATTCACTTTCTCTTTTCGTTTCACTCTCAAATATATGTTCTTAACTATGTATTTTATTCGTTTTTTAAATTTATATTTTTGGTTAAAGGGGCACTGGCTAAGACATATTAGCTTTACATATGCTGTTATGTATAGAGTAGTGTGGCTTTAATGCTGGGTCAGTTTGGTTTTGTGAAGGAGTTATTTTTGCTAAGGGTAATTGGATGTTATGTAGTAGGTTTTAGTTGTTTAACATAATCGTTACAGTTGCTTAACTTTAATAAACCTCGTAATTTGTTATAACTCTCGTGAGGCCCTTGGACTTATTAGTTGGTGGGTATAATTCAAGCTCCTTTGCAAGGTGGTAGTAAGAAACCTTAGATTATTTCTTTTTTTCTTTGAGTAAAGAGTGTACGCATAATATATTGAATAAACATAATCACAAAAATTCTTTAACCAAGATCTCAAAAATTCTATGTTTGACATCAAAGTATAAAATATGAAATACATACTAAATCCATGACTTTTGTTGAATCGTAAAGTGAGAAAAATCCTTCTTAATGCTTGGATATAGAGAAACTTGATTTCTCTTTTTTTTCCTCAATAATCCTACTTTTTAATGGTGAAAAATAAACAGAGGTGTGCGGGAGAGAGAGAGAGGACCAGTTTTAAATAAAAATAAATATATCTCTGAACCGTTCCCATCAAATGGTAAGTTTAAAATAAAACATTATCTTATTTAATCAAATTAACCAATCAGAATTTAGCATTTAATATTACTAAAACTATAATTATTTAATGAGCTACATATTAAATATATATAGTTTTTACGTTCTCCCACTTGGCTCATTAACTGAAAAATGTTATATCATAGTTTAATAATAAATAAACATATTGTGCATAAACTTTGCTAAATTCTTTAATGTTAATTATATCATAAATTATAATCAAACAAATATACTAATAAGAGTCATAGTGGTTTCACATCTTAACAAATGACATAGTTCCTTCCATGTACTACAATATTAGCGCTTTATTCAATATGGTCCATAAATAAGAAACATATTAGTCCAACAATAATGTCTTAATTAAAGACAAATCCTATCAACATAATTTATTTATAAATGTATGCTACAAAATAGGATTAACAAAAACAAAAACATAAATGAGCTCACAGTGTCAAAATGCAAACATCATAAATCTCAGTAATGGTTTCCCATAATACCCATTCTTTCAACATGTTCTTTAAAGACTTTTAGTGCTAATCCTTTTCTTAAAGGATCTACAATCATATAACTAGTGCTGATATATTGAATTGACACTATTTGTTTTTAAACTTCTTCTTTAACAGACAAGTATTTTAATTCTATATGTTTAGCACCTTTAAAATACTTATTCTTCTTTAAAAAGAAGACAGCTACAGAATTATCACAATAAATTTTTAGCGGCCTGATAATACTGTCGACAACTGCAAGTCCTGAAATAAAGTTTAACAACCATAAACCTTGAATTGTAGCTTCAAAATATGCTACAAGTTCAACTTCCATAGTGGATGCAATAATGATAGACTGCTTTGCACTTTTCCAAGAAATAGCCTCTCTAGTTAATAAGAAAAGGTAGCCAAAAGTGAACTTTTTGGTATCAATGTCTGAGTCTGAACATTCAATCACTTCCAGATGACTGAATCTCCTATAAGTGAGCATATGATCTTAAGTACCTTACAGATATCTCAAAATTTCTTTCCAATGATCCAATCCTGGATTACTTTGTATCTACCCAACATACTAATAGCAAAGCTAATGTCTGGTCTAATGCAAGCTTGAGCATACATCAGGCTTCCAACAATTGATGCATAAGGAATATTTGCCATTTGCTTATGTTCCAATTCATTGTTTGGACATTGATTAAGACTAAACTTGTCTTCCTTATGAATTGGAACTACACTTGTAGAACAAATTTTCATGCCAAATCTCTCCAAGACCTTATTAATATAGACTTTCTTACATAAGCCTAATAGTCCTTGTGACCTGTCACAGAATATTTCAATTCCTATCATATAAGTAACTTCTCCCATATCTTTCATTTCAAAATTCTCAGAGAGAAATTTCTTGGTGTTGTGCATTAAACCAAGATCATTAGTAGCTAACAAGATATTATCAACATAAAGTACCAAAAATATGAACTTACTCCCATTGATGTTTAGATATATACACCGATCAACTATGTTTTCTTTTAATCCAAAGGAGATAATAGTATCATTAAAGTTAAGATACCATTTTTGGGCGACGTAAGTCCATAGATCAATTTCTTAAGTTTACACACCATATCTTCCTTTCTTTCAATTGAAAAGCCTTCAGGTTAATCTATATACACATCTTCCTCTAAATTACTATTAAGAAAGGATATTTTCACATTATTTGATGTAACTCTAAATCATAATGAGCCACTAGTGCCATAATAGTTCTAAAGGAGTCTTTCTTTGAAACAGGTTAAAAAATCTCCTTGTAATCAATATCATCTTTCTGAGTATAACCTTTGGCAACAAGTCTAGCTTTATGTCTTTCAATATTGATATAAAAGTCACGTTTGATCTTAAAAACCACTTACATCCGACTCTTTTACAACCTTCAGGCAAGTTGACTATATCCAAAACTTCATTATGCTCCATTAACTTTAACTATTCTATCATAGCATCAATCCATTTAGTAAAATTAATACTTTCAACGGCTTGCGAAAACAAAACTGGATCATCCTTATTTCCTAAGTCAAAATCTGACTCTTTTAGATATACCATATAATCAATTGAAACATCTTGTTTTCTAGGTCTTTAAGACCTTCTCAATGCTATTTCTTGTAGTTTTTCTACAATTGGAACATTAATTGCAGGTTCAATAGGTTCATTAAACATAGGCTCTTCATGAAGTGTTTGATCATTTATTTGTTGCTCCTGTAAATTGTCAAAGCGTTCTACAACTGTAGGAGTAACATTTATTGAAGAAGTTTATAGAGGAACTTGAACTTTTACTTCTTTAATAACTACATTACGTGGTCTTTTAATAATACCACTGGTTTCGCCATTCTCAATAAACCTAGCATTTCTAGTTTCAACAATTCTTGTTATACGATTAGGATAACAAAATTTATACCCTTCAGAATTTTCTAAATAACCAATAAAAAATTCACTAATTGTTCTTGCATCCAATTTCTTTTCATGTGGATTATAAATTCTTACTTTCACCGGACAACCCTAAATATGTAAGTTTCTTCTAGTCCACAGTTCAAAAGCAGTCTTTGGAATTGCCTTACTAGGAACCCTATTTAACAAGTAAACAGCGGGCCTCAATGCATGCATCCACAATGATAAGGGTACAAATGAATTACTTAACATACTCTTAACCATATCTATTAATGTACGATTATGCCTTTCTGCCACACCATTTTGTTGTGGTGTACCTGACATTGTGTGTTGACCACAAATACCATGCTTTTCAAGAAATTTGTAAATGGACCTAGACATTGTCCTAACTCATTATACTTGCTGTAAAATTCACCACCTCGATTAGATCGGACAACTTTCACCTTTTTATCTAATTGCCTTTCCACCTTATGAAAAAACACCTCTAATGCATTTGTTGCTTGAGTCATTTCATGCAATAAATAGACATATCCATAATATGAAAAGTTATCAATAAATGTGATGAAATGCTTTTCTCCACTAAAAGATGGAACATCGAATAGCCCATAGATATCAGTGTGTATAATTTCAATAAGCTGTGTGCTTATTGTGGCTCCTTTATTTGTGTGTTTGGTTTGCTCTCCCTTAATGCAATCCACACACACACCAAAATCAGTAAAGTCCAAACTTGGTAAAATTTCATTCTTTACCAGTCTCTGTAGTCTTTCTTTGGAAATATGACCTAAACGTTTATGCAATAAGAAAGTTGAACTTTCATTAATTAAACCACGTTTGGTACTAACATTATGATGCAGGGTTAGTAGGGTTTCAGCAAAAGGGTTATCAAAATTTAACTTGTATAGGCTATCACAAAGAATACCAGAACCAATAAGGCAATTGTGTTTAAATAAACTGAAACATCCATTCCCAAATTTGAAAGTATAACTAATATAATCAAGTTTAGATAAGGAAATCAAATTACAAGAAACAAAAGGTACATAAAATGTCTATAACAAATCTAAATGATGTTCGGTATCTAAAATCAAATGATAAGTTCTTATGGCTTCAACCGAAGCTTTGACACAGTTCCCCATCAAAACAAACTTTTCATTTAGGTTTATGGTTTGGGTTGTAAGGAATCTTTGCAAGGTATTCGAAACATGAGTGGTACATACAGAATCAATCCATCAAGTATTATAAGGAACTTCAACCAAATTGGATTCGAAACATACTAAAGTACTAAGCTTACCTTTCTTTTCGAACCAGCCTTTATGTTTTAGGTAATCTTTCTGATAATGCCTAAGTTTATTACAAAAATGACATCTATCACCTTTATGTTCCTTCTTATGACTTTGACTAGAGGATTCATTAACTTTAAGTGGTCCTTGCTTGCCATTGCCTTTGCCATAATCATTTTGGTCTTCTTTATAGCTCCTTAATGACCTACCAAATTAATGGTATGGGTCCTTGATTCTTAAGCCTTGTCTCCTCTTAAACAAGTATAATGGCTAACTTATTCACATTCCACTTATCCTTTATAATGTTATAATTCATTTGGAATGGCCGATACTACTTAGGAGGCAAAGAATTAAGATTGAATTGTACTAGGAAAAATTCATCAACATTTATTCCCAATGTCTTTAGTCTAATTGCTATATTTGTCATTTCAATGACATATTCATGCATGCTTTGTGAACCATCAAACTTTATAGTGGTTAACTTAGCCATTAATGTCCCTGCAAGTAACTTATCAGTAGTTTGGGAACGCTCTTCCACGAATTTCATAAATTCTTTAGAAACTTCAGTATTGGGAAGAGTTGTCTTAATGTTGTTAGCAACAATCATTCACATAAACATTAAGATCAATCTATTCGATCTTTCCTAAGTTTTATAGAAAGATTTCTCACCAGTAGTACTTGCATCAGTAATAACAGATGGTGTCTCAACTTGGAGTGCCAAATCAAGACCCAATATACCAAGGTAAAATTAGACTTGTTTACATCAGTCATAGTAATTTAATCAATTAAAGGATGGAATAGATGAAGAAACTGAATTAAAGTTAACATGAATAGAAACTGCAAAACATAATAAAATGCTCACATATTGATTCTTGAGTTATAAAACTTAACACTTAAATTAGATTTAAAAACAATTATTCTATATAAAACATTTAGTGTATATCTAAGATCTTTTTTGGGCGATTCTAAGACATACCATAACTACAATAAAGATGCTAATTTATAAGTTAATTCTTAATTAAATATACCTCAAACAGAGATGCCAGCTATCTTTGGATATACTAAATACATTCATTCTAAACATATAAATTAACACTTCATGTCCACAAATTATAAAATTAATTAATTAACCTTTAGGTAATCCTAAAATATTTTATAATTAATGAACTTCAAATGCTCATGAATTCATCATATCATTTTTCTTAATAAGCGTCCATAAATCATGAGTAATTGAATTAAAATATTTCATAAATTAATATTAATTAAATATTAAAGTTTGGTCACTTTGACGACTAACAAACTTCATAAATATTAATATTAAAATTATGCATATGCGTAAATAAATCGTACTGTAATTAACAATGCACATGCTCACTTACAATCATCTTAAAATAACAACAATAATAAAATAATAATACTAATAGCTGTCAGACGTAATGCTTCATGCTGTATACTTAATGCAAATTTATAATCAGATAAACTTAATATGTGTATACACGAAAATTGGTAAAATAAAACAAAATTATCGGAACTTATATAATGCCTCTAACAGATGGCTTGTAAATAATTCCAATCCACAATACTCAATACATACACGGAAATTGAGATTGTATAAAGTTATCTTCTTTCTCTTTAAGTTTATAAAGCCAAACACGGAAAAGTATCTTAAATAAACAATTTATTATTTATATACATATATATGCAAGGCAATGAAACACGGAAATCAAGATTATATAAAGTCATCATCTTTCATTTAAAGCCATCTCGATGCTTATATATAAGGTATGAAAACTAAAGCAAACGTGGCCCTCTTCTATTGTTGTCAAACTTCTGTCACTAGAAAGTAATTGAATGAACGCAATCATGGTGTGCGACTGGCATACAAAAAGTTTTAGCCGATACTTTACCATCAAGTAAAAATTGACTTTTATCTTTCATTATAAAAGAACGGCGACCACATAAGTTAACGCACAGAATATAAGAATCATAATTAAGATGTATCTAGCTCCGGGGCATAGTTCAACTGACAAAGGTTTGGGTGGTGTGGTGCCTGCTATGTTGACAATCTGCAGGGTGGGGGTTCGAATCTTAGGAACAACCTTTAATATTTGGGCCCCTTGTATGGTGAGATCAGTGGGTAAGCCCAAGTCCCTGGTCAGTTAAGGCACATTCCGCGATTTACATCCTCCACCAATCCCGAAGGCACGGGAGGTGGGAGCTCCTAATATTGGAGTTCAAAATTTATAATTAAGATGTATCTACGCTTCTGGATATTCGAGAATCTTTCTCCATTCGCATATGTGTTTGAATAAAAAACAAACACATAAAGAAGAAAGAAGAAACCAACAGTGAACCGTAAACTTGAGAAAAAAAAGAAGAATTCAAGAAGCAATTATGCGGTATCTTTAATGGAAAACATAGAATTTAGGACTAATATAAGCATAATATATTGCAGAAACATAATCACAATAATTTTTATTCCAAATCTCAAAAAAATTATATTTTTCACATTAAAATATAAAATATGAAATATATACTTAGATCCATCACTTTTGTTGAATCGTAAAAGTGAGAAAAATCCTTCTTAATGCTTGGATAAAGAAAAATTTGATTTCTCTTCTCTTTTTTCTCAATAATCATGCTTTTTGACGGAGAGAAGACTAGTTTCAAATAAAATAAAGATTTGTTTGAACTATTCTTACCAAATGGTAAGTTTAAAATAAAACACTATCTTACTTAATCAAATTGCTCAATCAAAATTTAGCGTTTAATATTATTAAAACTATAATTATTTAACGAGACACGTATTAAACATACATAGTTTTACAAAGAGATGCAGTTATTGTATTATTTGTTCTTGATTATAATTTATAATTTTGTTATTTATTATATGAAATAATCAAGTCATGCTAATCACGTGTCATAGAAGTTGTCTATGTCGTATGTTCTCTGGTTTCATTTTGTGGAAAAAGTTGCTCTCTAGGATTCGAGTTAATTTCTAGTGTAGTTTTTCGACCTATCAGGGTGAAGCCTGATGACTTTGTCCGATATGGATTGGCTGTTTTGAGAAGCTAACTATCCAGGGTGAAGATTATGCCAAAGAAGTTTGTGAATAGATTATAATTATAGTAAGTCCATAACTATGCTTCTCTTGATCTATATCATTATACTACGATGTCTTACATTGAACGATGGATTTTAGAGCCACGTAGGCATTCTAAAATATTCATATATGATGGATGGATAAAGCAGGTTGCTAGAGGTGATTGACAGTGTTGTTTGCATGTTAGGAGCCCTCTAAAAACTTCACTCTCAGGGTCGTGTGCCAATTCCTCCTGGAAGAATTATTTCTCTTATGGGACTGGAAATGATCTTTCAAAGAGTTTTCGTTAGGTAAGCTTTTTATTTAGATAAAATTTCTATTGTCATTTCAACAAACTGGGTTTTTAGTGACGAATTTAAACGTCGCTAAAAACGAAAAATCGTTGCAATTATTAACGTGCGACGATTACATTTCGTCACCATAATCCGAATCCCGGTAGCAAAACAATATCGGCGATGTTTCACATAAGTCGTCGCGAAAACATGTTTGCGACAAAAATAATTCGTCGGCATAATTTATTACCGATGATAGAAAGGAATGTCGGTAATGGTTTTGCGCGACATTTTTTTTTGGTAGATAAAAGTCTTTTCCCATGAAACCTTATTTATCGGTATATATTTTTAGTGACGATTTGGTTTTGGTAGTAAAAAACTTTTACCTACCAATTCTTCCTATAGGGAAATATTTTTAGAGACGCTTTTAAAAAGCTTTTGTGATGAACTAGGTTTGGTTGCTAATATGATTTTGTGACGATTTTTGTTTGGTAGCAAAAAAGTTTTAGCTATGAAAGGTTGGTTGTAGTAAAAACATTTTATCGACGTTGTTTATACGTAGTGAATTAGTTTTTATGACGAATTTCATTTGGTAGCTAATAGTATTTAGTGGCGAAATTTAATTTTTAATTTAATAATTTTTATAAACGAATTTATTTTAATTTATTACAATTTTTAAGACTTTTTTTGACAAATTATTTTTGATAGCTTGTATTATTCAATAACAAATTTTAATTTTGAAATTTATAATTATTATAATTGTTAAAAACGAATTTATTTTAATTCATTACAAATTTTAAGACATTTTAATATTTTATAAATAATCATAAATTGAAATTAAATAAACATATAAAATGGAATGAATTATATATAAAATAATATTTACATCATTTACAAACACTACAAGGAAAATGCCTTTTTGAGACGGAAATTACCGACGGAAAACACAATCATTCTGTCGGTAATAGATATTACCGACAGAATTTTTCGACAGACAAAAGCATCATAGAATCGGCCGTAGCTAATACTTGCCGACAATTAAAGCATATTCTGTCGATAACTTTACCGACGGTACATTTGTTATCGTCGGTACATTTGTTATCGTCGGTAAATTTACCGACGGTATATTATCTTATCGTCGGTATATTGTTTACTCTGTGCTTGACCGTCGATACGATTTAGCGACGACTATTTTGTTCCGTCGGAATATTTACCGATGGTAAAAAACTTACCATCGGTATATTTGCTAAAAGCTTTACCGACGGATATGGGTTCCATCGGTAATTCCTTTTATCGTTACCGACAAAAAACTGATGGACCGTCGGTAAATGTGTTACTTGATTTTTTAAAAAATATATAATATATATTTTCATTATATTTAAATTATGGTTAATGCGTACTTTTAATCACTACAAGAAATTTGGGTATTAGCATCGAAATCTTTCCGACGGAAAAAAATTCGTCGATTATTTCCGATGGAACGAAGCTAATCCGTCGGAAAATAGAATGTTTTACCGATGGACAAAAAATCCGTCGGCAATACTGTAGGAAAAAATTTCGCGCAAAATCTCCGACAGAAAATAGTGACGCCAAAGGTCTCGACGACGGGAAAATTGCGGGAATTGTTCCCACAATTTAATAGCTTCGCCATTTACCGACAGTACGACATTCCATCGGTATTTAGCTTGAAGTTACCGACGGCAAAGCCTTCAGTCGGTAAATGTTCGAATAATATATCGACGGATAGTCTTTTCTGTCGGTAAATTGTTAACAGACGTCATCGTGTCAATGAAGTAGGGACGATACACCGACGGAACGCCAATCTTCCGTCGGTGACTTTTTTATCAACAAATATTA
>JANIIA010000191.1:26790655-26807344 GCA_027478495.1 Erythroxylum alaternifolium | reverse complement strand
GATGTATCATGTACTGTTTTTGGATGTGGGAGTTGAAAGATGTGGGTTGTTGAAGTTTGGTGCAGGTGCTGCCAAATTGTAAGTTTCTGGGCAGAAGCTTTGAATGAACTTTTGACCCTCATAGAGTTTGAAATTGTTCTTAGGGTCTTCATGAAAGTTGTGAATTATCTCTTTATCTTTCTGATGATATGAAGTTTGAGATTTTCGGCCCATAGAGTGGAAAGTTATGATGTTTAAAAAAATTATGATGTTGTTTAAGATATTTTTAGCAATAGTATCTTTGCAGTGGTTTTTAATGCCCTTAGAGACCAAATAGGTTTTTTCATCCTTCATGGAAGTTGTAGAGTTTCCATTTAACTTTTTATCGATACCAAATTTTCAATTTTTGGAGTTCATCCTTCATGGTCGCGAGCGCGCGCTGCGATTACGAGGCGGTCTCGAGAGCGGGCAGGGGTGGTTCGCAGCTCCTCGCGAGTGCGAGTGCTCGCGGTAGAGAGCGCGCGCCTCGCGATCGCGAGGAAGTCGCTAGCGCGCGTCTCACAGTCGCGAGCGCGTGCATCCAGCGAGCGCTTCGCGCTCTCGAGGAGGTCGCGAGTGCGAGCGTTTAACAGCGCCTCTCGCGGGTGCAAGACGGTTGCAGTGCGACGCGGCCCATATGAATTTTTCTGATTTTTCCCTTCGGATGTTTTTTACCTCTCTCCGCTCTTTTGGCCATAACTTTTTCTTCCGACCTCCGATTGACCCGATTTTTGAAACGTTGGTTTTTTAAGACATTTTTCTACCTTTCCATGCAATTTATAATTCTTGATATTATTTTTTGAAATTCATGGATTAAATTAAAGTGAGATGATCGGAGGTAAAAGAAATGAGTTTGTTTTTTTTTTAGGTTTGACCTGGTGGGAAATTCCTCCCTTGTGGGATGCGCGTCCAGATGTCACGTAGGACGTCGGGCACGTGACTCGCCGGGGTGGGGTTCCAACACATAATCTTTTGGTTCTCCAAGCATATATAGCACAACTTTGGATAGCTTAGAATGAGGGATTTGAAGCTAAAAGTGTAAGAAGAGTTCTCTAAAGGCAATCACCTTTAGCACTTATTGTACAAATCATTTTATGATTAATAAAGGAATTTTTCATTATTTCGATGCTCATATGTTTATGGATTTGATGTTGATCTTAAATTGATTTAATGAAGTCCTTTATACAAAACTTGTCATGGAGGAAATCATGATGGGTTCATGATAATGAGATTCCTACCATATGTAATTATGTTAGTATCTAAACTTTCCTTAGTCATAGGATTAATGAGATGGAATATCATTAATCTAGATATACTAGCACATGTTATACTCCTCAATTAGATCAAGTAGTAGATCTCATAAGTTGTAAACATGAGTTGTTTAGAGTTAATATATGGATGCTTACAAAGGGCACTAAGTACATTGGATTGACCTACTATGAGACAATCATATGGATATTCTATTCCAGTGTCAATGATAGTCTCAACATAGCAATGGTGAAAGTATCCTTTGACTTGAAATGCTCAAGAATATCTCAGATACTGATCCTATGTTTTGACTCCATTCAATAGTGCCTTTCAAGGGTTACTCATAGGGTGGTGATTGGGTACAGCTTGAGGTATTCGGAGGTAATTAAGTAGGTAATAAAGGATTCACCACTCCTAATAGAAGGAGATGATACCCAAGATCTCTTGTTGGGGTCATTACTCGAGAGTCTTTTGCTAGAGCAGATATGTATCATGAAGAGAGTCTTTAATGATACATAGAGTAATGAGATCCTTAGGACAAGATCTAATATCATTTGGATTAGATGTGACGTAGTCAGTCTAGTGGGAGTTGACATTTTGACAATACTCTGAACCAAGGGGGTGTTGATGGTGAAAGGACAAATTGAATGCCAGCATCATATATGGAAGGCTTCGTAGTCAAACCACTGACTTTTCGGTCAATTGGGGATCATGACGTATTGTTAGATACCGCTCTTGACTTACTTGAATTAAATGTTAATTCAAGTGGCTAATATAACTGGGAACCTAATAGGTCACACACATAGGAGATCTGAAGGATGACTAAAATGGTCTTGAATGGTGATTCAAGATATGAGATAGTGTTTCGAGATTGTATCACGATGTGATCGTGGTAGAAAACGTTGCATGGAATGGATTAGAAATAAGTGTTGTTGGCTTCCATTAATGCATGTTATTCATGATCATTAACTTCCCATAATTTCCATTAATGCATACTATTCATGGTCATTAACTTCCCATAACTTTCCATTAGTGATGGGGGTTATGGAAGGCCAAATGGTGCAGAAAATTGAGATGATTTTCGTGCATCTTGTGTAAGACATAAATGAGAAAAAGAAAGGTTCTTTTTTCTTACACACACACTTTTTCTCTCTAACTCTCTCAAGAGTTCTTATCTTTTCTAACACAAAGAAAGAATTCTAGCCATCTCCTAGTGAGGTTTCATCCTTCTATCTTTATGTGGACTTTCATTAGAGACGGTCTGCATTGATCATTGTGGTTTACATCAACCTAACATAGAGAAGATTAAAGAACAAAAGAGATCGTCAGAAAGGCATGTAAACATCTTAAATTTCATGTTTTTGTTTTTCTATATCTATATGCATAAGTACATCCAGTTTTTTAGGTTTCTTTTTATTTTTTCTACATATATTTGATATATATTATGTATGAGATGCATGATTGGGACCTAATAGTGGTATCAAAGCCATTTAGTGCCATGTTAGATGTAGAATACATGATATGTGAAAATTGTTTTCATGGATGTGACAACTTATGGTCCTGTAATGTTTTGTTCGAAATTAATTATAGAAAAATGGTTTTCATGATTTTCATTCACCAATATGTTCATAAGATGTATGTGAA
The DNA here is from genome assembly GCA_027478495.1 of Erythroxylum alaternifolium. Classification (NCBI taxonomy): domain Eukaryota; kingdom Viridiplantae; phylum Streptophyta; class Magnoliopsida; order Malpighiales; family Erythroxylaceae; genus Erythroxylum; species Erythroxylum alaternifolium. The sequence goes on along the minus strand of JANIIA010000191.1, from coordinate 26,804,434 downwards.
TGATTCAGTGTGATTGAAAATATTTTTAATCTGATTAAAATATTTAATTTCTACTTTACAAAAACTTGTATGTAATATGTCTTTCTGCTGGGCATGTGATATCTATTGACTAAACTGATGAGGTTACATATGATTTTCGTAGAATTTGATTCTGGAAAAATTACGTAAATATAGTTGGGATGTCTTTATACCTTTGTAATTTTTGTAGAATTATTAAAAATGTTTTAATAACTTTATCAATCAATTTTCTAGATTTGGACAATTTTCTAGAAATTGTAGGATCTGTTTTGTTTGATGTTTTTGTATGCTTATATTTCGGTTCCAAAACCTTAAAAATATTTTATGTGATCAAAATGTGTTAATTTGATGTTTGACGCATGACTAAATGATTTCGATATCCAGAAAATTTTAGAAGTCATATTGTTGTTTTTGGTGTCTTATTGATGTTTCGGTGATCATGATAATTTTTGGGTGATTACTAAATTATTTTGATCATCTTAAAATGAAGTAGAGATGCTTGGAATGATGATTTGATGTTCTCTAAATTTTTGGAAATTATAGAAATTAATTTTGAATTAATTTTAGTAGAGCAATGATTTTCTAGTAAGACTAGAAAAATTGGCATGTATGACAAAATTGAAGTTGTTTAATTTTGGTCATCAAATAATTATTTTAAGGTAAATTAATTATAAATTAATTTATGGAATTAGTAATTCATGTAAATTAGATTAATATTAATTACAATCAAAATAACAGACATTAGTAATTTTAGCCAAGTTAGTAAAGGAAGATAGTAAATCTAAGTGTTGGATTGGGCTTAGATCTAAGTGTTAGATTGGGTTTCCATATTAGGATCCATAAGGTGTGATAACTAGAATTATATGTTTACATATATGCATTAGAAAATACATGGTTATGAGAGTGTGTGGGTTTGCATGATGAATGGTTATGGGCTTAGGCTCAATTTGATTGGGTAGTCCATATCATACCATGTAGTTATATATATAATATAAGACCATCTAAGTTAGATGAGACCTTAGTCAAACCCCTCACTTAGAGTAAAACTAATGCCTTCCTTTAATGTGGCGAGAACCAGAGTCCTTTTATAGTTAGGTTGTTGGGCAAACCTAAGCCTACTCTACACGGATATGTTCTAACCATGGAAATAAGATTTCCAGATTAAAGGGTTAGTTTTAACTAGAAGCATTGGTTTGTTGGACAAACCCAAGATCAACATGGACAGAGGTGAAGTTGGGTAGTGTATATTAGATGTACACATGTCAAGAGTTGATAGCCCAATGAGTGTGCACATATTAACAGTTGATATCACTAGATTTGATAGTTGCATTGGAGATGCAATTCGTATGATCGATACCTACTGATTGAACTAAGGTGGCTTGTTGGGCAAACCCAAGATCATTCTTAGGGATATTGGATGTCGAACCACTAGGAGAATTTCTTTACGAGTTATCTTTGATTTATATTAAGGGTTATGAATTTGTGAAAATAGTGGGAGCCATAATGCGTGTTATTAAAGTCCTTATAGACATGCATTTATATAAATTATAATTTTTCTCTATTTGATGATAGGTTACTATTGCCCGAGTCAACACCATGAGTACTAGTATGAATCTAAGATCATTGATGGAAGCTAACAAGTTGCCTGGACCAAACTTCCTTGATTGGCCCAGGAACTTGAAAATAATTCTCAAGTCCGAGAAGCTTGGTTATGTCTTGAAAGAACCACTTCCTGATCCCCCTACTGTTGATGCTTATGATGATGATCGAAGGGCATATAGGAAGCATCTCGATGATGGCGAGATGGCTAGTTGTATTATGCTAGCCACTATGCCACCAGAGATGCAAAAGTAGCACGAGACTATGGATGCTCATACCATAGTTTATTATCTTAGGGAGCTTTTTGATGAGCAAGCAAGGTCTGAAAGGTTCAAGACTTTATGATTGCTTTTTCGCTCCAAAATGGTTACGGGGACATCTCCAGTGCAGTATGCACTGAAGATGAATGGATACATCGAGTGATTGGCCTCCTTAGGTTTTCTTTCAGATCATGAATTAAGTATTGACTTAATTTTGATAGGTTTAACCGATAGTTACAATTTGTGCTTAATTATCAGATGAAACATAGATCTAGCACAATTCTCGAGCTGGTCAATATGCTCAAGTCAGTTGAGCCCTCCGTCTGCAAAGACAAAGTTGTGATACTGGTGGACTCTTCTGGTTCGAAAAAAAAGAGCCAAAAGAAGAAGTCCACATGGCCTTAGAGAGGTGTCAAGAAAGAAAAGAAGATTGCCTCGAGGGGAACTTGTTTCACTATGGCAATCATATGACATTTTCGAATCTTGCTTATTAGGTAAGATGACTAAGTTATGCTAGAAGAGAAATTACAAGGCTTACCTGGAGTCTTTGAAGTAGAAGAAGGCATCTGATGCCCTATCTACTTCAAGTATTTATGTTATTGATATTCATATTATTTATAATAACAACATATGGGTATTAGATACTAGTTGTGGCTCATACATTTATACTGGCATGGAGGGACTCTGGAATAGTAGACAATTCAATCAGGGAGAGTTATACCTGCGAGTGGGAAATGGAGCAAAAGTTGCTGCATTAGCTATAGGCACATATGTATTGACGCTCTATAGTGGGCTTATACTAGAATTAGACAATTGTTTTTATGTATCTACTTTGACTAAAAATGTAATGTCTGTTTTTAGTCTTGATAAAGTTGGATTTCATTTAAATTCAATTACAATGGTTGTTTAATTTATTTGAATGGAATGTTATATTCTTTGGGTACATTGATCAATGGTGTATACATATTGGATATGTCTAATTTGGTTATAAATATCAATAATAACAAAAGAATAAAACGAGATAATGTGAAACTGTCTTACTTATGGCATTGTCGCCTTAGCCATATAAGTGAGAGGTGCATGTCTAAATTACACAAGTGTAGTAGTTTAGGGTCATTTGGTTATAAATCATACGAAAATTTGCAAATCTTACTTATTAGGCAAGATGACTAAGTTACGCTTTAAGGGAAACGGTGAATGAACTAGTGGACTTTTAGACCTAATACATACTGATGTATATAGTCCGATGTCTATACATGACAAAGGTGGTTTCATATACTTCATTACCTTTATTGATGATCATTCTCGATATAGGTATATGTATCTTATAAGATACAAGTCTGAAGCCTTTGAAAGGTTCAAAGAATTCAAAAATGACGTTGAGAAATAACTTAGGAGAAGTATTAAATCACTTCGATCAGATCAAGGGATGAATACTTAAGCCAAGAGTTTTTGGATTATCTTAGGGATAATGGAATATTGTCCTGGTGGACTCCACTTTACACACATATGGAGTAACAATAAATTCTATCTTTCTCATATGGAAGCTTAGGGTTGTCCTACTTATATGAAGCGAATTCAGTCAGATAAGCTTGAAGCTAAATCTGCCAAGTGTCTATTTGTAGGATATCCTAAAGAAATTATAAGATATCAGTTCTACCATGTTTCAGAATAAAAGGTGTGTGTTTCAAAACAAGTTGTCTTTTTAGAGAAAGAGTTTCTTCTAAGACAAGACAGTAGGGGCAAAATTGAACTTGTGGAAGTTCAAAATGCTCAAACAGACGCAGATCAATTACCTGGACCTGAGGCTATTGTTCATGAAAATGAAACAATAGTTCAACCTTTTGACACATGAAAAGTTAGTAAATCAAATAGGATATGTCATGTTACCGAGAGATACGGATTTCTCATAAGTGAACTTAATGATGTATTGCTCATAGAAGAAAATGAGCCTACTACCTATGAAGAGAGTCTGAAGAGTTCAGAATCTGACAAATGGCTTCAAGCTATAAAAATTGAAATGGATTTCATGTATGAAAACCAAGTATGAAATTTGGTTGACCCACCCGAAGGGATAAAACCTATAAGGTGCAAATGGGTTTTTAAGAAGAAAACTGACATAGAGGGTAATGTAGTTACCCATAAAGCTAGGCTTATAGCTAAAGGTTATCATTTAAGGCAAGGTGTTGACTATGATAAAATTTTTAGGCCAATAGCTATGCTTAAATCCATTAAGATACTTCTAGCCATTGCCACTCATTATGATAATGAGATATGGCAAATCGATGTGAAGACAACTTTCTTTAATGGAAACCTAACCGAGGATGTGTATATGACACAACCTGATGGTTTCATATCTATGAATGGAGAAAAGGTATGCAAGCTTCAAAAATCCACTTATGGATTGAAGCAAACATCCAAGAATTGGAATACTGATTTGATGAGACAATCAAAGAGTTTGGTTTCTCACAAAAATTCGAATGAGTCGTATGTGTATAAGAAGGTTAGTGGGAGTGCAATTGTGTTCCTAATATTGTATGTCGATGACATATTACTAATAGTAAACGATGTCTCATCTTTGCAAACAATAGAAATTTGGTTAGCTAAGAACTTCTCTATGAAAGAACTTAAAGAAGCAACTTATATTTTAGGGATAAGGATCTATAGAGATAGATCTAAGAGGTTGCTTGGTCTTTCTCAGTTTACATACATAGATGCTAAAGAGGTTTAGTATGGAGCAGTCCACGAGAGGTTATCTTCCAATGGTACATAGGATTACACTTTCTAAATTTATGTGTCCAAAGACACAAAATGAGAGGACTCACATGAGTTTGATTCCTTATTCTTCGACTATACGATCAATCATGTACACTATGTTATATACTAGCCTAATGTATCATATGCTCTAAGTATTAAGAGTAGATATTAGTTAGACCCTGGTGAGGGTCATTGGGTGGCTGCCAAGAATATTCTTAAGTACTTGGGAAGAACTAAAGATGTATTCTTGGTATATGGAGAAGGTGATCTTGTGGTAAGCGGGTATACCGATGCCATCTTCTAATCTGATGTGGATGACTCCATATCCCAGTCTGGATATGTATTCACACTGAATGGTGGTGCAGTCAGCTGGAAAAGATCCAAACAAGAGACGACTGCTGATTCGACGACAAAGGCAGAGTATATTGTAGCTTCAAAAGTAGCAAAGGAAGTAGTTTGGATCAAGAAGTTCATTATGGAACTTGGTGTGGTTCCAAACATCGCTAACCCAGTGCAATTGTATTGTGACAACAATGAGGCTATAGCGTAGACAAAGGAACCGAGGTCTGATCAGAAGTCTAAACATATACTCAGGCGCTACCATTTTATTAGAGAAATCATTGGTAGAAATGATGTCAAGATATAGATAGTTTCCACCGATTAGAATATAGTTGATTCATTGACTAAGCCTATTTTCCAAAAGAGTTTTGTGTCATATGTACACACCTATGGTATTAGATATCAAGGAGATTGACTTTACTGCAAGTGAGAGTTTGTTAGAGAAGTACTCTAAAGGCAATCACCTTTAGCACTTATTATACAAATCATTTTATGATTAATAAAAGCATTTTTCGTTATTTCGATGTTCATACATTTATGGATTTGATGTTGATCTTCAATTGATTTAATGAAGTCCTTGATACAAAACATAGCAAGGAGGAAATCATGATGAGATCATGATAATGAGATTCCTATCGTGTATAATTATATTAGTATCTAAACTTTCCTTGGTCATAGGATTAACGAGATGGGATGCATGTTATACTCCTTGATTAGATCAAGTAGTAGATTTCAAAAGTTATAGACATGAGTTGTTCAGAGTTAATATGTGGATGTTTACTAAGGGTAGTAAGTAGATTGGATTGACCTACTATGAGATAATCATATGGATATTCTATTCTGTGTCAATGATAGTCTCATCAGAGCAATGGTGCAAGTATCCTTTGACTTGAGTTGCTCAAGTATATCTCGGATATTGATCCTATGTTTTGACTACATTCATCGACGCCTTTTAAGGGTTACTGTGGTGGTTGGGTACAACTTGAGGTATTCGGAGGTAATTGAGTAGGCAATAAAGGATTCACCACTCCTGATTTAGGGAGATGATACTGACGGCCTCTTATCGGGGTCACTACTCAGGAGTCTTTGGCCAGAGCAGATATATGTCATGAAGAGAGTCTTCAATGATACATAGAGTAATGAGATCCTCAGGACAAGATCTAATATCACTTAGACTAGAGTTGACATAGTCAGTCTAGTGGGAGTTGACACTTTGACCATACTCTGAACCAAGTGGGGTATAGATTGTGAAAGGACAAATTACATGGCAACATTATTAGGGTTATCTAAATATAGTGCCATGGAAAGTAAGTGTCTTTACAGATAACTTAATTTTCTTCCAGTAACAATATTGTAATGAAAATATTTATTATTAGTAAAACAAAAGAGTTTGGTTTTATTTGTATGAGCATAATATAACTAGTTATAAGGTACCAAGGTTCCTTTCTAGGTAATATACATATACATGGAGATGTATAGGAAACATGTATATTTTAGGATCTAAATTAATTGATTCACAGTCGAATAATCAAGTTGGTCACTTGATTATCGTTTGGACTGCAGCGTTGCAATTTAACTCCGTGTAAGTAAAGGAGTTTACTTCAAGGGAATGATGAGTTTTAAATTATGATAGTAGTTGACTATTGGTAATGGAATTATTAAATAAATCTAGAATTGCATATATTTTTTAAAGAATAAAGTAGGTCATTACTTTAATCTTAAAACATACATTTCAGCTTTTGTTTATTACGAACCACAATCTTGATGAGTGGTAAACTCATGTGTGTTTCGTTATAATTCTTGATATAATCAAAATGAATTTTTACTAGGTATCAATCGATTGTCCGTATATTGGAATTATTAATTGAAACATGCATCAGGGAACATTTACTCAAATAAAGAGTTTATAGTGATATCATCACTTCTAGATGTTTTACAGAGATTGGTGATTAAATTGGCGCCAGTAGTTTGATGGATTAATTGCCCATCAAGTCTTAACACTAAGATTAGATCTTATGTGTGCATCACCATATAGAGTGAAACAGGAGATCTAGAAGGAAAAACTAACATAAGGACAAAATGGTTTTTTTCCCTTTATTGTGCAGATGGCTATAATATGGTTAATAATAGAGTTTATGATTGGACATCAAATTAATATTTTTGAAATATTTTTCTCATAATTTTAAGTAATTCAAGAGATCAACCAATTGGCTTTAGTGGAATGACATTTGGTTAATAAGTCAGAATTAATTCTAATGAGATTAAATTAATTTTGAGCTTATTGGAGCTTGAATTATTTAAGTCCAATTAGATTCCCCCTTGGCTTCTAGGAACGTTATTAAGGAAAATAAGAAAAATAAACGGAGGTTGTCGGAAAGAAAATGAGACAATTTGGAGAGAAATGGATGAATGTGATTTGGGCCAATAGGACTAAAACAATTTAATTAAGAGTTAATAAAATTGGGTCTTAAGCCTATATTTAAACGTTGGACTTACACTAAATAGTTGTTAATTATAAGCCCAAAGGAACATTTAATATTGGGCTAGATTTTCATTTAATAAATTAGATTAATTGAATTAACAAATTAAAAAATAAAAAAGGAAGGCGAAAATCGAATTCTACATTTATTATAAAAGCATGAAAGGAGTGGGCATTTTAGTATTGGTCATCATCATTAAATGGTTGTTTTAAAAGTATACAATGTGTCTCCCCTTCCATTTTTGGTGATAGCATTCTTAAATAATGCTCATCTTCATTAAATGGTTTAATGACTTTTAAAAGATAGAAAAATGTACATGAATAGAGTGGTGCGTTATTTGCTATCTCTCTTCATTCTCTTTTAAGCCATCCATGAGTGGTAATTGAAGTGACAAAGGTCTTTTAGCGTTTGAAGCTAAATGGAAATGAAAAAGAATGGATGGTATGTTTTTGCTATCTCTCTTCACTCTCTCCCAAACGTCTAAGTGTTGGACTTGTAAGGACACATGTTCATTTTTAGCTTTCATGCAAAAAATTAATATGTGTGGCCTTTGGTCTCTACGGTCTCTCAAAACCATCGAATTTAGCAAAAGAAAGGCTCCTTTTTTCTTTTGTTCTTTTCAACTAGCCGAATATAGGCAAAGGTTTGCTATTCATTTTTCTTCTCCTTTCCCACCAAAGGATCTTATTAACCAAGCTATCCAAGAAGAATAAGTGGTAGATCAGATTGGTTGAGGACCCAGCAGTGAGGAGTCAAAGCTACAGCGAGGAGTCTGTAATATTTCGATCTTGTTCTTATTTTATTTATTTTCCTTATGCCGTATCATGTATGGATTAAAAGCACGTTGATTTGGTGTTTATGCTTCCGCTGTATTTTGATTTTAGAAAAAGTTTTTGAAATCTACTATTTATCCAAACCAAGCATGTTTTTGTTTTCGATTCAACAATTGGTATCAGAGACGATTTTATTATGCATGAATCGATTCCTGTATGTGGCATGGGTTAGTAATTAAATTAAATTATGTTTGCTGCAATTTTTTTATGTGATATAAATATATGTTATGTATGTTTTGGTTAGCTCTTTGTATGTTTTGGTTAGCTCTTTTCGCTGTGCATAGAAAATCAATTTACCATGTAAGCTTTCTACATTGGTTTGTAACAAGGAGGTTGGCTGATAGTTGTCAATTGAATTGTGTTTTTGGGTTTAATTTTTTATGTATTTAGTATGAAATTGAGTGTGCAGTGTGTGTTTATGTGTTTAAGTGTTTTTATGGTTAGTACGAGTCTTTAAGCTTAATTGTTATATTTTTTTAGGTACCTTGATGGGTTTGTTAGTGTTTTAGGGCAAAAGGTGAAGAACAGGAAAGATTCGAGAAGTTTCGGGCCAAATACATAGCCCACGATTGTGGCACAGTAGGCCACGATCATGATAAAAAAGGATGAGCTAGAGCAGTCAAGCCATGATCGTGCACATGGGGGCATGGTCATGACAGAGAGTTTCCATTCAGGCCATGATTGTGCACAGTAGGCCATGATCATGACAGAAAGGTTTAGCCTATCACAATCGTGGCCTACGTCGGGCTGAAGTAAAAACTCAAATTTTGCAAGATTTTTTAGACCGTTTCGACCTTGACTTTGACCTAGAGAGCCCAAAGTATAAATACAACATTATGACACAGATGTAGAAGGCTAGAGAGTCGTGCAAGTGAGCCATCACATCAGCCAATTTTGAGAGAAACCTCAAAAAGAAATCAAGAGATTTAGGAAGGAGACAAAGGAAAAGAGACACAGAGACAAAGCTAGATGCGACGTACTTCACAGAACAGCTGGTTTCCCGCTGTCGCTACCTCTGTAATTTTGTTGCCGACAATATTTTCCATTTATTCAATTTTATTGAAGTATGAAATTGCATATTTGTTGAGAATATGTTGTTTTAAATGTTGAGTTTTGTCTATACTCACCTTTGGGGTTTTAATTCTTGAGATTAATAAAGTTTAATTGATTGTGTTATTGTTAATTTAATTGTGATTCAATTTCTGTTCATAATAATTTGACAATAAACTGAGAGGATGAGCCGAGTGAAAAAAATCAATTTGGGCTAACAAGAGTTAGGTAAATTGATAGATAAGAATTTGATCAAACTGATAGAATTGTTTAACGAGAGATCGAGCATAGGTTCCTGGTAGGTTAATAGACAATTCGTTGTGTGATTCGTTGATAATAGGTTGTGTGATTTTGCTATTTTATTGATATCTCTGCATTTTAATATTCATAATTGATTTTTTTCTTGATTTTTTTCTTACATTAATTTATTTTTTTGAATTGTTGAAGTTTAGTACGACCTTAGATTTTAGGACTAGTTTAGCTCTCCTCATAGGATCGATACCTTAGGTACTAGGCGAACAACCCGTGCGCTTGCAGAATTTACCAAGGTTAATAAATATTAAAACTTAGCATGTATAACGTTGCAAACAGTGGCCTATCATCATCATGTTTCCTCCTTGTCTTATTTTTTTTCTGTTTGCAAAATTCTGTAATTTTGATGACGGAGCAGCCATAGATCCAAGAAAAGAAGGTAATTGTTTTTGGTTTTTATTTTGTGTTAATGGCAGTTTTTATTTTTAATAAATTTTGTTAATTATAGATTTTTTCAAGTACTGTAATTTTTGTTTTACTATTTACAAATTAGGTTTAAAAAAAGAAAAAATGTCATTAACTCGTTTTTACCAAACAAATCGAGTCATGCAAGCGAAGAGTTCGAAGAGGAAGATTCAAGTCTAAGAAAAATTTTAGGGCCTAAAGGCCTTGTAATTTCTTTTAATTTTCTAAGATGGACAACCAAAAGTAGCTATTTAATTCATGAGACGAATGGAAGAATGGGTGCAAATAATATGCGATATTATGTGAATGTATGTCATTTAGAAAAATTGCTAACCCTAAGTTTTGCCATGCATTCATTATGTATGAGATATATAATGAAACAATAGAGGATGGTTAATAAATTGCATCTAGACAAGATGGGATTAATTAAAACTTAAAGACCGAAAAAGATTGAGTGGGAGAGGATGCTCATATGAGAGTCCACGGTCTCTAAGTGATGGCCCATTTGTATGTGGTGAAGTGTTACTCCCCACCAGAGGACACGAATCCTAGATCTTGCATAGTTTGGGTCTCTTAAAGGATAAGTCTACTCATTGGTAGCAAATGTGACCTCCCACCGAGGTATGGTTTGCAAGTACCTTTAGTAGATGAATCAAATAGTTACACACTCAATATGGTTTATCAATAACCTGCCCACCATAATTCTGTTGGTAAATGCATAGACCAAATTATGGTGCTTCTTAAAAAGTTAGGCAGGAAGATGCTTGGTAGCTTTTTGAGTAGGAGGGTCCCAGTTTTTCTTCAACGGATAAGATGGCCCACCATCACTTAGTCCGTTATAGATAAGAAAAATAATTTTCATACAAAGATTTAATTTTTTAAGTTTTGTTAAATCTATCATCATGCATACATGCATCATGATTTTATACAAAGTTCCACTTTTTGACTAGTATGCTCATTCTTTAATAATTTATATTTTTAACCATAATTACCACAATCCACTCACAATGCTCCTAACTAATAAAAAATTGGAAAATGGAAAAAATTTTAATGAATGGAGACGTAACCTTGATATCGTTCTCCAATATGAACGAATTTTATGGGTATTAATAGAAAATAAGCTTGCACCTCCGAGTGACAATTCAACTCCTAAGCAAAGTCCAGCAATATGAACGATGGTAGAATGCTGATAAGACTACAAAGTGCTATATTATAGCTTCTGTCAGTGCAATGTTGCAAAAGCAACTTGTAGGCATGAAAAATGCCAGTGCAATGGTCCATCATCTACATGAGATTTTTGCTGTGAGGACAAGGTCTACAAGGGTGAAAGCTATCCAAACCTTTCACAATCTCAGTCAAAAGCCTGGTGAGCCAGTGCAGGATTATATGCTTAAGGTAAAATCTGCAGTTACTGAGGCTTAGTTGCTTAGGGCAGAAATAAATGCGAAAATGCAGATGATCATCATCAATAGCTTAAACAATTCTTTTCAATAGTTTAAGTTGGACTATGAGCTTAACACCAAGGATTACACCTTGAGTGAGTTGATACCCCCTAGAATATGGAGGAGATATTAAATATCAGGGTAAATGTGTCAGAGGCTCATGTGACATCTTCTTCTAAGCCCAAGGGTAAGGGCAAGCAAAAGAAGAAATGTGCAAAGAAAAGGAAGGCTCAAATAGGGATTAAGGCTCAAATAGGGATTAAGGCCCAACCTATAAAAAAGAAGGCCAAAGAGGACACCAAGGGAAAGTGTTTCCACTATGGTGAGAAGGGCCGCTGAAAGAGAAACTGCGCAGTCTACCTTAAGACCCTTAAAAGCAAACAAGGGATGGGTTTCCTAAGTTTGTTAAGAACTAGAAATGTGGTAGATTCATCTGATTGTTGGATATTTGATTCAAGAGTCACTGACCATGTTTGCAATTGCATATAGGTGTTCCAATAAAGGAAAGACTGCCTAAAGGCCAGTTTCAAGTCAAGATAGAGGATGGATCCTATATTTTGGCAGCAGTGGGAGTAGTTATCTTACACTTTCCTAGTGGTCGTAGGTTATTTTTAGAGGATGTATATTACATCCCAATGGTTGTAAGGAACATAATTTCTATTTTTGTTTAATAAAATCTAGTTATTCTTTATATTTTGAAAAAGTTGTTTTAATATATGAGAATAAGGATTTTATTTGTAATGTGGTAATTAAACAGGGATTGTTCTTTATAGAACCTATGACAGGCTCACTAAACACCATAGAATTAATAAAACCAAGAAAATCCAATGACTCTAGCATTAATTCAAAATATCTTTGGCACTTAAGGATGGGTCATGTCAATCGTAAAAGACTTGACAGGTTAGTGAAGGATGGGATCCTTATAGGCTTGGACAATGGTCTACTACCCACTTGTGAGTCTTATATTGAAGGAAAGATGACCAAGTTCTCATTTCCTTCCAAAGGAAACATATCTGATTCCACATTGGACCTGGTATACACTAATGTGTGTAGGCCCATGAACGTACAAGCTAAAGGAGGTTATGAATACTTCATAACCTTTATAGATGATTACTCCAGACATGGTTATCTATATTTGATGCACAAAACAGTGAATCTTTTGAAAGGTTCAAAGAATTCAAAGCTGAAGCTGAGAAGTAGCTTGGCAAGCCATTAAAACAACTTTGATCAGATCGAGGTGGTGAGTACTTATCGGTAGAGTTTCAACAATTCTGAATTGACAATGGAATTGTTTCCAACTTGTTAGCTCCCAAAACACCTCAATAGAATGGTGTAGCTGAGAGAAGGAATAAGACTCTATTGGAAATGGTAAGATCAATGATGTCCTATACTAGCCTTCCAGAATGGTTTTGGGGATATGGAATACAAATAACAACTTATATTCTTCACTTAGCTCCATCCAAATTGGTACCTAAAACACCTAGGGGGTTGTGGACTGGACGAGTACCTTCATTGTAGCACTTGAACACTTGGGGCTGCCCTTTTTAGGGCCTGAATCCACAAAAATGTATCCAAGGTCAGAAGTATGTTTATTTGTAGGATATCCTAAGGGTACACGAGGGTATTATTTTTCAGTCCTCAAGATCGGAAGGTATTTTTGTCGACAAATGTGACCTTCTTAGAGGAAGAATTTATGAGAAATCATAAAGAAAGAAGTGAAATAGTACTTAAGGAGTCAGCTATTTTATCAAAACCAAGAGTTGATTCAAAAATAGTGGAAAAAATGTCGAAATGGATTCAAGAGCTAAATCGGAAGAGCAGCTTGAATGTCAAGTAGTGCTTAGAAGTAGTGGGAGGGTTGTGAGACAACCAGATAGGTATTTAGGTGTAGGAGAAGGTATAATTGCCACCTAAAACTAAGAAGTAATGGATCCCATTACTTATACATAGGCTATTAATCACGTTGATGTGGAAAAGTGGCTGAAGGCAATGGAATCAAAAATCGATTCCATGTATGCCAACGAAGTCTAGATCCTTATAGATCTACCACCAAGTGTAAGAGCCATAGGGTGTAAATGGATCTTTAAAAGAAAGAAAGGACCAGATGGAAAGGTAGAGACCTTTAAAGCTAGATCGGTAGCTAAAGGCTATACTCAAAAGGAGGGTATAGATTATAAGGAGACTTTTTCTCTAATTTCCATGCTTAAGTTGTAACACCCCACTCCCACTGAACCCGAACCCGATATCGACAGTGATACCCGAGTCCGTGCCCCGCGAGGGTGAC
>JANIIA010000191.1:26773708-26783827 GCA_027478495.1 Erythroxylum alaternifolium | reverse complement strand
TCTCTACTTCCCTAAAAGGCTAGGTTTTATATTATGAATATACAATAATTTCAATTCCATTGGTAGCAACTTGCTTTAAAAAATCATCATAATAAAAAGGACTCTTCATAGCTGACATGCTATTGATCATGTGCTGCGTGGTTGGAGTAGGATAGAATCGTGCTTATTTTTCTTCTTTTCCCATCAGTTTTGCTCATCCTTAGGTCCTCGGCCTGAGGTGGGTGCTTACCTGCATTTCTAGTTCAATTGTACCAGGTAATTTTCTCTGGTTCGAGAGTCTTGCTCGTATTCATTCTTTCTGGCTCATGGTTGTTCAGGATCTAAATCTCAATTATGCTAAGGTTGTTCAAGCTCTAAATCTTGATTATACTAATTTCCATCCTCGCCACACCAATGGGTTTGCCTCTGAATATGGTGAGCAAGTCCTCTTTGATCTTAAGCCTGCATTGTTAAGTAGTTCCGTTTATAACTGCGGTCGTATAATCATAATGAACTTAATTTATAAAGAACTCAATGCAGATGCTGTTTTGAATGCAAGAACTGAGGGTCTTCTGGCACAGAAGAGAAGAAGATTACGAGCAGAAGCTATACTGAGACTACCTCAGGAATGGACTTACTGAACTCTTTTTTCTTAATCAATTTGTTTTTGATTTGCATAAAGAGAAAGCTAAATATAGAAATCTCTATAGGGTGGTTTTAGTTTTCCCTAGAAATTTAAGAATGGAATAAGATAAATCTAGCTTGCTTTGAGAAATGTAGAAGCAGAGAGTAATTAGTGAGTAGAGAGTGTTTTAGAGTATTGAATAAAGTTGGAAAGAGAAATGATTGCTTGTTGCTTCAATGTGAAGCTGTGGAGATAATGATGGATATGAAGTTATGTTCGTAGATCGTGTCTCTTAGTAAAAGGTTCCCAATTCATATGATATTATTACTTTGTTTTTGGGATGTTTTATTTTTAGTTTCAGCAATCAAATTTTTTGAAAGAATTTTTTTTCTAGACTTTTTATGACCCATAATTGAGCTGTTTTATTTTTAGAGTTTGAAATGATTCTCTAGTCCAAGGTGCTCAGTTGTTGTTTACTCTTTTTATATTGACGTTGAGCCTCTTTTTTAACCCAAAACTCATCATGAGATTTCTAATCAATTGTAAACCAGTAGAGGGCATATGGAGAGCAATGGTCGTAACATGTAGCTAATCATCCACATGCTTATCTGATAAAAAAATGTGTTACCTACTATTTAATTCACAGTACTTTGATTTGACATATTTAAATGTCGTTTAATTATAAAATTTTTGGAATATCCTCTCAACTAGTTAAGTATAAGAATGTATATTATTGAACTTTTCAAAAACCTGCATTTTTATAAAATTTTTATTGGGTTGTTAATTTTATGTTTAACACATATATGGCACGATTTTGTCAAATATGCTTCGCTTCGTTTTACTTTCTTAGCTAATCTAGAAGTTTGACATTTTAATTTTCTATCAAATCATATAATTAACTTGCATTTGCAATGTTATAAGTTATTTTTCTTCTCTTTATCTTTCAGGTGCCTCATTTTCAGATTAAGGAAAATAATTAGACTATGAATGCAGACATGAATGGTCGATGGAATGTGAGGTTTCACTTGTAAGAAAATGTGCTAGAGATGTTCTTTTGAATTTGAGATTTGCAGTTGCAAAGTTCATGTTGTTTTTGTTTGACTTAGTCGTGAATACTATAAGATGTTTAATATGTACTGAATTGCACTTCTTATGTATACAAAATAGCTCCTTGAATTCATTTTTCTTTTTTCATATGATTAATGAGCACATACACTTAATAATTTTGCATCTGTCACAATTTTTCCCTTTGCAGAGGAAAACCTTGTAAGTAATGTAATCAAACCTCAAGAGCAATAATGGAATAAATATATTGATACTTCAAGTTAAAATGGCAATAAGTGATAAACAAAAGTGTTAATTTATTATAATAATATGCAGATAAATATTTTAGACTAATTTGTAAAATTTATTATAATAATATCTGCGTGATCTTAAAAACAATGCACAAAGCAAATTATAAGCTTATTTTTTTACTAAAAAATGGTGGAATTTTTTGACGTAAAAAGTGTCTTAAAGTGAAAAACATCGATAGAGACAAGCATCAAGCTTACACAAAGCGTCTAAAATAGCATTTATATGTCTAAAACTATCATCGAAAATGTATGTTTTCGACGCATCTATGTGCAAATAAATTTTCGACGCTTAGATTTTCGACGTTTAGATGCTTAAAAAATTTATGTTTTTTAACGTTTTGATGCGTAAAAAATCTATATTCTTTTGACGAATTTATGTGTCTAAGAAAACTGTCGAAAATAGTTTTTGTGACACTTGTTTTTTTACGCTTTATAAAGCGTCTAAAAACTCCCCCTTTTGTGTCATTCAATTCCATATTTTGTTGTAGTGTCATTATTAATTTCGATATAATTTCTTATTATTTTCTAATAATTAAAATTTATTGTTTACTAGGAGTCTTAATAGCACAAATAGTTTAACAGATCCGATTTTTATAAATAATATCGATCTTTTAATCGATAGGGTTTTTGAGAAACTAGATTTGATCGATGTGAATGACTTGGAAGATAATCTTGGATGGGAAAACATTGACATGTCATTTGATGCATTGAATTTGAATGATGATGATGATGTGGCCCCTCTCAATGATTTGGATTTTGTACCAAATGATAACTGTGGTCAATGCAGTTATAACGGGTATCTTCTCGTAGATGATTGAATGAAATTTTCAGATTTTTGTTTTTCCTGTTCTTTTAATTTTACTTATATTTGATATATATGTTAAATTCTAGACATGTAATGTAATTGCAAAAGTTTTTGTTACATGTTTCACTTCTACTTGGTTGGTTCCTCATTATAAACTCTTGTCGTAAATTATAATAGTTTGAAAGTTAAGGACATTTATTATTCTTTTTATTGGATGTTTTGATATAATTATTATTTATTATACGATGAAATTGTAAGATTTTAAATATTATTTATTGTTCTTAATTTTATATTTGTATGTTGATAATTGTCTTTTTTTCTATATTAATTGTAGCTATTATTTATATGTGAAATATCTGAAAATTATTTTTATTTCATATTAATTTTGACTATTATTTATTATTATGATTTTTGAAAACAAAGTTGATGTAAACTTATAAAGTATACAGTACAACTGTACAATATGACACCGAACTATTTTCTAATTTCTAAAAAATTCAAAGACTATTTCATAAATTTAAAAAATTACCTAAAATAGTACCTGATATTGACCAGTATTAGTATAGTACTGTACTAAAACTCAATCCGGTACCAGATTTGGTACGGTATTTTCCACATTGTGTAGAACAATATTATACCAAATATAACTGTTGATTCACCTATATGATTTTAAAGAAAAGCGTTGGTATTTGTAACAAACAATTCGTCGGTTACACTTTTTAGCGACGAATTGTTTATGTCAAAAACACTTTTGCAACGACTTTAGGAAAGCGTCACGGATGTTATTTTGCTACAGGGATTCAGCGACAATTTGGGCGACGATATGTTTTCGTCGCACCTGAGTATTTGCGACGATTTTTTATTCTTTAGCGACGTTAAATTTCGTCACTAAATGTCCTGTTTATTACAGTGCTTCCTCATGTATATTTACATACTTATAAAAAATTAATAATCATTAGTTATTTTTTAACGTGTTCTTTTAAAATCTAAAATTAAAGTTATTATTAAGTCATTCTAAACTTCAAGTGTCATAAATAATATTAAATTAAAAATTTCAACTAGTGTAATATTGCGTTGGGACAGCGAGGAGGACGAGAGTAGAGACTATGGCAGGGACATCTTTTTCTTGTTATTATTATTTTTATTTTTATTATTTATGTATTTTCCATCTCTCTCTTTCTCTTTCTAGCTCTCTCTCTCTCTCTCTCTCTCATTCTGCTCATCTTAGTCATTTGGAAATAACTTTTCTACTAATTAAGGATAAGGCTACGTACTATTAGACCTCCACAGACTCTGCGTATCAACGGGATTCAAACTAGGTGTTGTTGTTGTTGTTGTTGTATGACTAAAGAATAAAAGATAATATAGATTATGGAATGGGTTTTAATAAAGACATCAAAGAGTTCAAAGAGAGGAGATTGTAACATTTTCTATAAGAGATGGGTATAAAATCTCATATTAAAAAGAAAAGCATAGGTGAAAGCTTTATAAATCATTGAAAATGAATTTTAAACAACTTCATAACTAATTATGAATTTTAAACAACTTCATAACTAATTATTTTAAGGCATATGATTCTATTAAGTTCAAATTGAAGTCGTTGCTGATCAGTTTGGACTTGAAACGCTACAATTGGTATCTGAGCAAAAACCTCAACTAATATGATGTTGAGCTAATATAACAAGGATCGGCGCTGATGGCAAGAATATGGACAATGAACAGCTCTCGACAAAGTTTTAATCTAATTTCACATTAAAAGAGAAGGGAAGATTTTAGATTGTAGACTAAGGTTTGATGACATTATCAAAGATTCAAAGAGGGAAGATTGTGATATCTTAAACTAGAGGTGATTCTCAAATCTCATATTGAAGAAGAGGAAATATGAAAGTCTTTTATAAGGCTATACAAAACGTTACTAATCAAATTTTTAACTTATTATTGTCGAGTATATGATTCTCTTAATAATCAAAATGTAATTAGTATTGAATTAATCTAGTGTTAAGATTTTCATATATTAATTTAGTGTTAAAGTTTTAAGAAAACAAATATTTTTTACAAAAAGAGACCAACAAAGAATGAGGAACTTCCATTGGGAAAATATAACATATTGTGAAATTAGTACATATATATTAATGTGAAATAAATGAATAAATATGAAAATATTTTCATAATATACGTTAAACATTTTAAAATTTTTCATTTATTAAGAATTGAAATAATGAAAATTTCTATTTCTTAAAAGTATGTATTACATTTGATATACTTTCATCATTTGAATTTGTGAGTAGCAAATATTAGTTTATAATATAGTATTATAATATTTACATGAAGTGATCCTAAATATTATTATGAAAAATTAATGTATTATATGTGAAAGTAAATTAATTTATATATTATTTTATTGTTAACGTATTTCAACTAGTTTATAATTTATGTACATTAAATATCACTCCATAAGATAATTTTAAAATTATACATTAAATAATAATGCATAAATAAAGCATCTTGCAAAATTATTTCATACGTGCATATTTATTAAAGAGGAGCCACCTATCTTAACCTAGAGGAGGACACGAGGAAGCCAAGAAGAAGATCAAAAAGGATTCAATCAAGCATTGGAAGCAATTTTGTTTTGTTTTCTTTCAATCTTCTCTCTACTCTTTCTTGGATGTTGATTATCTTTATTTGTATGGATTCTTTATCATGTTCTTGAACTAACTCCCAATTAAGGTTAGGGATGTAGCCTAAATTGGGGGATTGCTTTATATTTTATGGATTGATTGGTTTTGAATGAAAGTTCTTTGGTTATATTTATCTTTCTTGAACTTAATTGTTGTTTCTATGTCCGATCACCATAGATGCAATCTTAGGAATTATATGATGAACTGAGAGATGAAGTATAATTTATGCACTAAGAAGATAAATATATTAGATTTAGAGATAGAGATATCCTAAACTTGTATGATAACTTCTAATTGCTTGTTCTTAATGAATTGGACTAGTTAGGTTTCGCATTCAGAGATGGTAATCGACTAGTTAGATATTCTTATATGTCTTGAGAGACAATATAAGTAAATTTGTGCAATTGTTATTATAACCTATCACTTAATCAAAGCCATAATTTATTAATCAATCTCTTAAATTGGTGAACCCTAAAGCCCTAAGTCTAAATCATAAGATTTCCATTGCTTGTTTGTTTATAGTCTTTACAATTTATTATCTACTCTAATCCAATCATCTTTTAAGTTTCTTGTTATTTTAGTTCAAGTAATTAGGATTATTTCAGTAGTGAGTAGCTTAGTCTTTGTGGGAGACGATATTGGAATACTTGTACGAACGATTCTGTGCACTTGCAGATTTTGTCAACCAAGTTTTTGGCACCGTTGCCTGGGACTAATTTATATTTGTTACTATTAATTCTAGTTATTTTTAGTTACCTTAAGTTTTCTTCCATTAATTACTTTTAATTTCTCTTTGTTTTATTTCAGGAGCTACATAAACTTAAGGCTTTCAAGAAATTTGAACAATGATCAGCTAATTGAGTTAAATCCTAAAATTGAACACACTTGTAAAAGGAACAACGCCCAAAGAAGAAGAGAGATGGCAAATAATAATCAAAATCTAATTCTGTATGGGGAATAAGATATGGGAACGATCAATTTGATGAAGGAAATCAAGCTGAAACTTGGAGGCAAAATAACTAGTGTTGTACGGAGAATTAGAGATTATCATATGCCATTTATTGTTGGCAACCCTTCTTGCATTCGATTGAGTGCAGCAACAAGGAATTATGAGCTAAAGCAGATCCATCTATCTATGTTGCCACAATTTAATGGAATGTTGAGTGAAGATGCTCTAGCCTTTATGAGAGATTTCTATGCGACAATTCAAACTCTTTCTTTATATAGATTGTCTGAAGATGAGTTAAGGCTAAGGTATTTTCCCTATTGCATGAAGGGATTAACAAAAACCTAGTTGCTGAGCTTAGAGGTAGATTACCTTGAAACTTGGGACAAAGTAATGGAGACTTTCATTATGAAGTGGTACCCAACCCATAAAACACTCGAACTAAAGAAGATAATACATTGGTTCTGGCAGAAAGAAGGAGAAAATGTTCATAAAGCGTGGAAGCGATTTAATGATCTCCTTAACCAGTGTCCTCATCATGGATTTGATAAATACTCTTTGACTCAGTTTTTCTACTATGGTCTTACTGATCACAATCAGACTTTGGTGGATTTAAACGCTGGTGGGAATATTAGTAACCTGAGTTCCCAAGAGTTAAGGATATTTTCAAAAAATTTACAGAGAATTCACATTGTAAGGTGACTAGGAGCAAAGATGTTGCTCTTAATGAAGTGGGTTCTAAAGCTGACATGGCTTACCAAGTTGCTGAGATAAATAAGAAGTTGAATATGTTGATGAACAACAACACGTCTGGTAGGGATCCTTACACTCTTTGTGGTATATTTAGGCATACATTAGCTGGTTGTATGAACATTGAAGCAACAATGCTAGAGGAAGAGGTGAACTATGTAAACAATGGTAGACAAGGTCAGAGATATGATCCTTTCTCAAAAACCTACAGTGACGGTTCGAGTCTCATCCTAATTTTTCATGAAAAAATCAAGGGGCTACAAAACCAATAGGACCACCTAGGTTCCAAGCACCACCAAAATAGCAGTATTCACCTCCTTCATCTTCTACATAATAATAATTCCCTTCCCCTTGGGTGAAAAAAGTAGAGAGGCTTAAAGATATGTTTGTTCAAATTATAAGGAAGATGGATCAAAGTGCTCAAGCTAGCTCTCAAGCCATGACCAGAATGGAGCAGAACATCCAGTCCAACCAAGTTGCCATCAGAAATTTAGAGGTGCAAATCAGTCAAGTGGCAAAAGAGGTAAGTGAAAGAGGTAAGGGAAAGCTACCTAGCAATACCCAAGTGAATCCAAAATAAGATTGTATAGCAATTCGTTTGAGGAGTGGTAAGGTGGTAGAAGGTGTGGTTCCTAAGGAGAAGGAAGTTAAGATAAGTGAAACAAAGGATGCTAAAATTGCGAATTTGGGTGAAGAAGAAGAGCCTAAAGAAACCAAACCAAAGAAAGAATCCTCACCAAGTTTAGAATTTTCCTTTGTGTCACCCATACTATACCCCTAAAGGGTAAGGAAGAAGCATGATGAATCCAAATTTCAGAAATTCCTTGACCTTTTCAAGAAGATCCATATCAATATCCGTTTTGTCGAAGCACTTGCTAAGATGCCTGCTTACACTAAGTTCTTGAAGGAAATCATCTCCAACAAAAAGAAACTGGAAAATTTTACCACGATAGCCTTAACTGAGGAGTGTAGTTTTATGTTACAAAATAAACTACCCCCTAAGTTAAAGGATCTAGGGAATTTCACTATTCCTTGTCACTTTGGTGCTTCGAATGTTTTCCAATGCTTGTGTGACCTAGGTGTAAGTATTAATCTTACTCCTTTGTCTCTCTATAACAGGCTTGGAATTGGTGAACTCAAACTAACTACAATTTCATTACAACTTACTGATAGGTCAATTCGATATCCTATTGGTATAGTTGAGGACTTAATGGTGAAAGTTGGTAAACTTATAATTCGAGTTGAATTTGTTATGCTTGATATGGATTTTGATATGCAAGTTTCTCTAATCTTAGGAAGACCATTTTTAGCCACTGGTGGAGCATTGATTGACGTCCCAGATAGTAAGTTAACCTTGAGAGTCGATGATGAGGAAGAGGTGTTTAACATTTTCAAGGTTTTAAGGGGACCCTCTTTCGATGAAGTCGCCTGTAGAATAGATGTAATTAATTATCTTACATTTGAATATATTCCTAAATTAATATATGATGATGCTTTAGAGACATGCCTAGCTTTAGGAATAGATGAGAATGAATTGGATGATGAGTCAATGGAATATGCTTATAGATTGCAAGGTAATGGTTTTAGGTATAGACTTCCAATTGAAGAATTGGGCTTAGGAATTGGGCCCTCCTAAGCCTAAATTGTTACCTTCCATATTGAGTCCACCAAAATCTGAATTGAAACACCTTCCAATTCATTTAAGGTATGCATTCTTAGGAGAATCAAATACTTATCCGGTTATCATTTCTTCTTCTTTGAATCCTTTCAAGAATAGAAGTTATTAAGGGTGTTACGTGAGCATAAAGCGGCTATTGCATAGAGTATTGCTGACATAAAGGGAATTAGCCCTTTTATATGTGTTCATAGGATTTTAATGGAGGAAAACCACAAACCTAGTATGGAAAGTCAAATGAGGCTCAATCCCAACATGAAGGAAGTTGTGCGATTTGAGGTACTTAAAATACTTGATGTGGGAATTATCTATCTTATTTCTGATAGCTCCTGGATAAGTTCGATGCAAGTTGTACCAAAGAAAGGTGGCATAACTGTCATCTCTAATGATAGCAATGAGTTAATTTCCACTAGGGTTGTGACAGGATGGAGGGTTTGCATAGACTACAAGAAATTAAACGAAGCAACTAGGAAAGATCATTTCCCTCTACCCTTTATTGATCAAATGTTAGAAAGATTAGCGGGGCATGATTATTATTTCTTTTTAGATGGTTATTCAGGATATAACCAAATTCCTATAGCCCCGGAGGATCAGGAGAAGACCACTTTCATTTGTCCCTATGGTACATTTGCATATCATAGGATGTCTTTCGATTTGTACAATGCTCCTGCCACTTTCGAACGGTGCATGATGTCTATATTCTCCGACATGGTGAAGAATATAATTGAGGTATTTATAGACAACTTTTTTGTTTTTGGTTCTTCTTTTGACGCATGTTTGTTCAATCTAGAATAAGTTCTACAGAGATGTGAAGAAACTAATCTTCTGCTAAATTGGGAAATGTGCCATTTTATGGTATAAGAAGGGATTGTCCTAAGCCACAAAATCTCAAATAATGGAATTGAGGTGGATCCGGCTAAAATTGAGATCACCAACAAATTACCACCTTCCAATTTAGTTGGAGCAATAAGGAGTTTTCTTGGGCATGCAGGGGTTTTATAGAAGATTTATTAAAGATTTTTCCAAGATTTCTAAATCCTTATGTGCTTTATTGTAAAAGGAAGTCCTTTTTGAATTTACTGATGAATGTCTTGATGCTTTCAACAGGTTGAAGAAGTAACTTACCTCAGCTCCTATAATGGCTGCACCGAATTCGAATCTCCCTTTTGAGCTGATGTGTGATGCTAGTGATTAAGCACTTAGGGTTGTTTTAGGACAAAAACAGGATAAGAAATTACATGTCATTTATTATGCTAGCAAAGTTCTTAATGATACTCAAGTTAATTATGCTACTACAGAGAAA
>JANIIA010000191.1:26756607-26770549 GCA_027478495.1 Erythroxylum alaternifolium | reverse complement strand
TATGTCATTAAACACATAAAGTTTATATGGATATCCTTAAAGTTTCATATGACATAGGGGGATATAAGTTTTTAATCTCATAAAGGTTCTCTAATGCTGTCTAGCATTCGGTTGGAGAACATAAAGGTTTTCTCTAATACTGTTTAGTATCTGATGAGAGGAAACAAGTTTTCTCTAATACTGTTTAACATTCAGTGAGAGAAAATGGAGTTTCTCTGCTGTAGTTTGGCAAATGCAGTTTAGCATAAAGTTAGAGAAATCAACACCTATAGACGAAGATGATACATATTAGATCATAAAGGTATCATCGTAGTCTACCATACTTCATTTTCCCATTTATGTTAGTAAGGTATTAGGTATTTGTGATTATATTAGGCCTGTGTCACACATGGCAAATGTGTCTGATATTTTCTGGTATTGAAAGCCTTGCAGGACGACAAGACATAATTTAGGACTTTCATTACCTTTGGATCAAATGTTTTTAAACTTTTGGTACCAATACAGTAGCATAACTTAACCAGATTTTAAAAATGTTTTGAACTTGGTTAAAAGTGCAATTAATAATTGTTCAAGGGGGAGATTGTAAGACAATTTTGCCCTTGTGGGCAATTTTGTAATTTTTCCTTAAAGTAGACAGTTATTAATTGTAATTTTAGATTTTCAATAAATTACTAGTTAAATTACATAATTTGATTCAGATAAGGGTAATAAAGTGACCTAATAAATTATCTAAATTAATAGGTCGAAGTTCGAGTGAAAAATGGATCTCTTTTAGTGTAGACCTGTTCCATATCGGTCTTGTGATGAGGAAGCTCAATATAGACGCTATATATCGCGAGCATACAGAATTTCCTACAATTGCTCATATCAATCGCGAGCATACAGAATCTCTGACCCGTTAAAAGAGCTCACGTGTTGAGAAAACTGTAGAAAGGCCTAGATCACGTACTGGTGAATACTTTTCATAAAGGTCCCGTGAGATTGGAGCTTGTTTAGAGACTGAAAACTGCTTCAAAATACAGGATGGAATTGAAATCAAGTATTCCGTATTCCTTCTTTTTAATCTTTTCATGACTGATCTTGAGTACGTAATAAGATATGTGCTACGTATTACAACATGATCTCAGTGGAAACAATTATCAACACAAACTACATTAATCCCTCGTATCGATAAAATATTGTAATGCTTGCAATTACGTGGAGCCAGACGTATCGTATGGGAGGGATGTACAATTTTTCTTGGCGTGCACGTTCGGTGCAGGTGGAAGATGAGAATGAAGGACTCGAACCAATTCATTTTTTTGGGTGGGGCTAGTTAAATTGAGTAAAGTAACATATTCTTTTTCTGACATGAGAAGACTCGAAGAAGGTACAAATACATTCTACGTACATATTATGATTTGGATCTTAAATACACGAGAAAGAGCACGATTCTGTTATATGGCATAACAATTTTATTAAGAATCTTTATTATGTACTAACAAATATATTTAAGACTTAAGAGTAATCAAGGTAATAGAAAGAGCAAATGATCAATTGTGTAGTCTTCATAATTCAAAACTAAATATATGTCCACCATAGGCTACATTATTTGAACCTTATTTGGTAATATGCCCATGGGATCGTTTTGAGTTGCTTTATTTTTGCACACGCGAAGAAGGGGAAAGGTCTAGTGTTCCTGTCTGGTTCTCAATTTTAGACGTACAGATAAAAAAAGGTTTGCGTAAGGTGAATGACCATTGGCCTAGTTGCAGACATAAAATTTGCCAATATCGAGAAGGCAAGAGGAGGGGGGCAGGCAAACCTTGCAAAGTGGAAGGGACTTAGGAGTTAGGACCTACTTTGTTGGTTCCATTCACAAAACTCGATCATCTTTGCTCTTTTCAGGAGGGTACAAAACGTTACAATCCCAACATCTGACCTAATCAAACCGTCAGCTCTGTTAAAAAGTTGTTTAAATCAATCAAATAGTCTTTTGTTTTTGGTAGAATCAGACTAAAAGAGCTTTCGCATTTTATTTTCTTCTGTACTAGTCCAGGTTTTTCATACCTTCATAACTTAAAACTCCCTTGTGATGCACTATGTAATCTGAAATTTGATGTCGTTTTTATTGTGAGTTTAGTCTCATTCTATAAATATTTATTTTGTTTAATTCCACTAAATTTGGACAAATATTTTTATAGATTTTATTTGTTTTTTTAGCCCACGAGGTGTCCTAGGAGCGTCCTAATTATAAGAAGACGTCTTTAAGTCATCCTCACATAAACTAATCCCTGCTCACACCGGGTCAGCCTGTAAGGAGTAAAGTGCTGGTCAAATAAGTTTCTCCATTCCCAAAGCTCGAACTTGAGACTTCTAATTAAGGGATGAGAATGCTGAACTATTCACACCAACCATGTTTAGTTTTTTATTTGTTTAATTATACTAAATTTGGACGTCAAATATTTTCTTAGATCAAAAGAAATAAAGTTTAAAATTTTAGAGTCAAAATAACTCTCGTCTTTCGTCAACTGTTGACAATTTTATTAAAGTTTGATTTTTAGAATTTGTTTACGAGTAATATTAGCATGTGTGTGTATATCAATTGGCACGCAATTGTTGTGTTGGGAGGTGTTGTTGCAGAAGAGATCTTAAAATTTTTATCGTTTGCATCACTCTATTAGATCTAGTAAATTTTATTGTCAAAATATCTTCTAGCTTCTTAAGTGTTACATTGAAGGATTTTCTACATTATAATTTTATGTTCATAAATTTTCAGTTATCTTTATCATGTTAGTAGTGTTATTGATCTGGCGATCTAAAATATTTTGTTAGCTTTGTTATCTGGAGCCCTAACATTTTTTGTTTAACAAAATTACAAAATCAGAGAGTCGAAATCATTCAAAAGTGACTTGAAGAGATAAAGTATCTTATTTTGACATGGCCTACACATACTACACCACACATCTATACAGTTTCACATTTTATGTTTGCTTTAACTCAAAAAGGACGAGGAAATCAATGGGGACAACACTACAACATGGTGTATCCGATTACAAAACGCAATTTTCGATTTGTCAAATTTCTTCCTTTGTTACGCACGTTTTGTCCTAGAGTGACGTCATTCATCCCAAAACACATATAATGTTAACCGAAACAGCTCCTCTCCAGAAAGCAGGAAAAGCCTTACCTTAAAAAAGACTTGGTTTCGGTCAAAGTCACATCGAACGGTAATTGAAATACAAAACATGAAAATGAGATCGCCTGTTATCTTCTTATTAACTTGTTTCTATTATGTTTATACTATTTCATCCATACTTTTTTTCGATTTCGTATAAATAGATGGATGAAATGGTAGGAAATATAATAAGAACAGTTTAATCAGAACAGAGGATTTATCCTTCAAAACATGTCACTAATTATAACTTGTGACTATTATATTTTCTATTTAAAATTCTTTTTCGGTCGTTTATCGTATTCCATTTCTCAGCCATTTAATTTCATCCACAAAGTTCACAATAAATAAATAAAATTTATGAATAAAATTAAATAGAAAAGAGTTGGAACATTACAGCAGAGGTTAGAATATCTTGTATTGACTAAACATGAAAATATTAAAAAGCTTATAAACAATAAGGATCAATCATTCAAATGAATAGTTTTAGTCATTTTAGTAATAATTGACTCAAACTCAATTCTTGTTCATGAACTCTATACTTTACTGATATTAAAAATTATAACATGACACTACAATAAATTTAATCCAAATTATTAATTTTTCAATTGTTGGTTTAAATGTTCAATCTTAACCACCCAATCTAATTACCGTTACGTTTATTTTTCCTTAATGTCCAATCCTAAATAAACTAATCATTTAAATAGTTGATTTTTATCATTTATAAATTTTTAATATTTTTATATTTAATCGTATACTTTAATAAAGGGCAGAGAAGATCTCAGTCAACGAAAAAAAAAGAAAGTAAAAGCCCACCTTATCTTTTGAGTGGTAGAAAGCCTCACGCATCAGAAGCCGTTTCTGACAAGAGTTTTGTAAATGAGTACCATTTGATGGTAGCGTCAGGCACCTTACACTTTGCTATGATCCGCCAATCAAACTTGCCTTTTTCTCAGGCTACTTGTTTCAGGAAATGTTTATTTACTTGGGAAACGGACCCTGAAAAGCTAAAACCGTATGAATGATGGTGATGCCCATGTTTTTATAATTGTCTTTACTAATTTCAGTTAAACTTTAGATTCTACTGGCACGTTCAGAATGGTAGCTACAGGGACAATCTCGTGCTCAGAAGGTGATAATTTTTGGACATGTGTGGATGCAATAATATTTGGACTGTTAATAGAGAATAGCTATCTCCAACCGTTAAAATTGGTTGCTAAATGTTCTTCGTAGGAACTAAGATACAAAGGCTATGATTAATGAGTCTATTAATTAGTTAATTCATTATTTCCAGATTAATCTCCTCAAGAACAATGAAGAAAGTTTGTTACGAAGTGACGTAGTTTTTATTCGGGAAAATATTATTGCATATAATTGTTGTCTAATCAAAGTGTCATGTCTCGTAATGCTCCTTACGAAGTGATTAAGAAATCAAAAGCATATTAAAAGAAATAATCTCCAGTCAGTAAACAGAGCACTAAGCAAGCTGCGCAGCCTGTAGGTCGAACCTACATCATCTAAAAATTGGACACAATCCCCAATTCTGTCCCATGGAGTGGTGTTTTCTTCGTTTCAGCATTTTAGTCTTTTAATATACTGTTTATATATATATATATAAATATATGTTTAGAGATACGCATTTGCCATTTAATCCAAATCACTTAAAAAAAAGTACAGCCACCTTCTGCTGCTTAGAGTTCAACTTCGATTTCATGATGTGGATAAAATAAAACTGATAGATAATGGGGCCTGTTGGACCCGACTTCCTCATTCAAAATGACGACATAAATCACCAGAAACCGCACCCCTCCTCAGCTAAAAGCCACCGTTACTTGCCTTTTCTCCGTCTATAAGTAAGCTCTATATTTATCTTCCACCTCATCTCCGTTACTCCTCATTTTCTTTATTTTCTGCTCTCTTCCTGTCTGTTCTTTTCATACAAATGGCTGCAAGAGAGCCCTTCAACGCCACTGCAAATATTCCCACCCCAGTGCTCGGGCCACACTCGCCGTGGCACTCACCAGTTCCATACTTGTTCGGTGGGTTTGCAGCAATGCTTGGTTTGATCGCTTTTGCGCTTCTGATTCTTGCATGCTCCTACTGGAAGCTTTCTGGTTTCCTAGACAACAGCAACGACGGACAAAGAGACTTGGAAGACGGAGAAGGACAGAACAAGAGCGGAGATAGTGAGAAGCAAGGTGTCTCGTCGTTTGCAGAGAAGATATTGGTTGTTATGGCTGGGGAAAATAGGCCAACTTTCCTGGCTACACCAACGTCTAGTAGGTCAACTTCTTTTGGTGACAGCAGTAGTGGTGAAAAGAGATGTTCTTGTATTGGAAAGTCTGAGAAATTGGAGAATAGTGATGGGGATATAACGATGAAGCAGGGGTGTGGTGATAATCGTCGTCAGGTAGGAGGAGAGAGTGAGATGGAGACCCATGAATCTTCAGTTCAAACTCAATAATTCTTTTTTAATCTTTCTTTTTAGCTTTTTCTACTTTTGATAGGTCTTAGGTCTTCAGAGAGCTAGAGCTCTGTTAACTGGGTTGGTTCCCTTGGGAGTTGGCGTCTATATATGGGCTATGGTGTGACCTAGCAGTAAAATTTTCTGCTTTTAATTGTCCTGCTTCTGTCGATCTACAATCCGGGAAATGCAAATTTTGTTCAGGTTTTAATGGAAGAACAAGCAATTCTTCTTTATACTAATCAATCTGTTATAAGCAGGGCCAGCCTTAAACAAGGGTAGGGTGGGCACCCGTCAAGGCCCATCATTATATATAATAAAATATAACTTATTTTTATTGTCAAAAAAAAATTAATGAAATAAAATAAGGCTTAATTTTGACCTTATAAAAAAAATAAAATAAATTTATATTTTATTTATTTTTATTTTTTATAAAGGCCTAAAATTAAACAAAAATAGAAACTTTTTTATTTTACTCAGAACCTATAAAATATTAATAACGCCCGGGTTATAAGATTATGCATTAATCAGTCTCAACAATTGAAACTGAAGTAATTTGAGATCCAAGCTCACATCAAAAGTACATGAAAATTCCAGGGGATGAAAAGAACATGAAAGTTTTCAGGTGTCTCTCTTGCCTGACACTTCTTGAAACTGAAGATTTTCAGTCTTCGATAGAATGACAAGGAAAAGGGGAGAAATAAAGGGAGTTTGATAAAGGATGCGACATGTGCGATGCACGTGTGAGACCATTCAGAACAGGCAAGGGTTTTTTTAACGTTGTAGCTGTTCCTGATGCGGCGAGGTGAAGATGCGAGTTGATAGTTTTCTTTTCCATGAAACTCTTTAAGAATTTCTTTCTTTCTTCACTTGATACTTTCCAGCTGCAACTGTTTCTGAGTTGGTGATGTTAGTTAACTTCATTCTGGTCTTCACATATGGTGGTCAATTCATTGACAGAGTTCCACAGCTAAAATCGATTACTTCATTCTGGTCTTCATATATGGTGGTCAGTTCATTGACTGCGTTCCACAGCTAAAATCAATTACGCCGCCAACATATACATATATTAAATTATTATAATATTATATTGGTGATAATGAGCTAAGCAGGCAGGTAGAAAAATAATATGGCTACGTGTGTTGGTATTCCTATATTGGTGGTCTACACAAAAATGCATGTCACTGTGTAAGTGCCAATCATTGTTGCCTTATGATATAAGCCACACTAAGCTTTGTATCAGAAACTATTGGAAGTTGGTGCAGAGTTTCTGTTGTGAAGGGTGAAATTTGGCTCCAATTTATTGCAGCAGGTAGAACATCTATTTCAACATTCATACAACTCCCAATCTCTTCCTTTTATTTTTCCCCTCTTCCTGTTAACTACTCTTTTATATGGATTGTAATTACAAATTAAAGGCTCAACTTCTGGACTAGTGTGATATATGCCTCCACAAAGTCTCTTGGGCACAGTGCACATACGCGGCGACAAGTAATGCTAGGCTTGTTAGGTTTTATCTCTTTCATGATTGATATGGTCCATTTACAAACACCTTTATCCTACCCACTAATCTCTGTCGCCCACTCAACCCTTCATTATTGTGTCTCTGTGATGGCCAGAGTATTGTTGAGTTGGATATAATCATCCGGTTCGGTCCCTATTCTCACTAAGCTGAAAGAAAACACCATCCGTGAGGCTGAGGAGAGAATAGAAGATCTACCCTACTGACGACGTTAAGTAATGGCTGGAGGTATTGGTCTTTGGTTAAGCTTCCGCTACTGTGTTATATATTACAGTTCGATATATGTTGGGTTTATGCATGTATTTTACGTACAATTCATACTGTATATAATGCATGTGTATTATGGCTGCTTGTTATCAAGGCTCGGAAACCCCTTGTACGATCAATGGACATGCACGATTTTTGGTTTTGTTTACTTTTTCATCTTAAAAAACGTTTGTTAATATTTGCCATTGCCAAGTGTTCTGATGCTTCTATTCTTGCTTTTGCAAGCTTCAGGTAGCATTTCTTTCACCTCTTTTCCCATTAGCACATATGAAAGATGCTGTTTCCTTGTGGCTTCTGTCTTTCAAATTTCTTTAGTTGGCCTTTTTTCCTTTGTAACGTAAGATTCCTAAGCTATGGTCTACCTTGCTCGGTTTTCATATTGATATTACTACTTTTGATGGTTTTCTTTTTTTAAATGGTTTTGTATTTTCCTTTTTCTTCTTTTGAAGAAGTAATCAAACCACTGATTGTGGCCAAGTACATAGGTGTAGAATCGATCTCCAAATCCGTCTCTCTCCCCTTCTTAAACATACATGGAACTTGATAGGTTAAATTTTCCATTCTTTTGATGTTGCTCATAAAATTGAAGAACCTTGTTTCCCACTACATATTTCCTTCTTATTACTATTATGACCATATATCGATATGGTATACCATTTATATGCAAAATCAAGTCGCTTTGAACTTTTTCCTTTTTTACAAAAAAAAGTCTCATAAATGATTAGGCGGGATAATTTTGATTGTTCTCTTCGATATCTATGTAAGCTACTTCAAAGGAAACCATTGGCTTTACTTGAAAAACCATTTCTATTGCTTCAAAAGAAGAGAAAAAACAGAAACATTTCAAGAAAGGGAATCAATCAATAAGCAGAGAAATACCGAAATTTTCTCTCCTTGAAGGAATTTGTATCTTTTAAAATCTAATTGTCATCAAAATAATCGTTCTTTTGAAATTTTAGTATTTATTAAAGATTTAATTTTAAATTGTAATATCATTCGTTATTGTAATTACAATATTCCCATTTTTATATTTCTTATCATTGAAATTAATCATAAATATACGTATAATTAGAAAAGCACTTGATAATCATTCATAATAAATAAAAACAGTGAATAACCTTAAATATTTATCGTTAAGTGAAAGGTTTCCCTGACATTAAATATACATACAGCAGGAAAAAAAAAAGAACTGGGCTCTGTGTTTTTCTTCTGTGAGTAATTAACTGATATTAAGGTTGAATATTAAAGAAATGACAATTTTAAAGTGGATTTGCTTCGTTCGCATGCACATTGAAATAGCTCAAAGCGTGATTTTGCTAGTCGAAAGTGTCACTACAGCAACATCCATTAAGGTCGGCATCAATAGCTAGATCATGATTTTTGATTGAATCTTCCAACCTATATGTATGTTAATTCATCTCCCTTCAATTGTCTGGCCTACTAGACGACGATCAAAGGTTTCTTTGGAGCTCATGACGGATTAATTTTAGAAGACTAAAAATGGATGATGAAAAAGTGATCACTAACAAGCAACTTGCACCTAATGGGAGACCCTGCCGGTCTTATGAGAAATCCAATTTCTAGTAGTTATCGTGTTTTTAAAGATACTGTTGTTTGATTGAGAAAATTTTGTGGAGACGAAGAGACGAGGATGCCAATAATTGAGTGTTACGTCACTTACCAGACAGGTCAAATCAAGACATTCCAGACCATTATTAATAACTGTAAAGCCAATGTTGCAAAACCCTCTGTAGAAAAAGGTTCGAAAATCACAATTCATGGGGTTGGTTTCTGGCTAGAAATTGACCATGTCGATGGTCAGTCTTTGAAACATTCTTGGAGGCCCCCATGGAAGTTGAATCTTTAGCTCACATGAGCAATAAACGACAACAATCAACAAGCTACGAAGTAGTGCATAGGTGTAGTAAATGGTGTTTAGGATCGACGTCGACACAGAGTAAAAGCAGGAAACCATTATCTGTCACAAAACGACTAACTACATGATCAGATGATACAAGAAATGTGCTGGGAATTCAAAAAGGAAAAGGGTCAATTTTAACCGTAAAAAACAAGTTTAACCATAACATTTCAGCGAGAACACTTAAGACCCTAACTTTTAGAAAATGTTTAAATGTAACCGCATTATAACAGAATTACTAACTACTTGATGATGCCACTAACCTGATTTTTTAAATAAAATTTATTTTATTTTATTTAAATGTTATAACGACTTTATAATGGAATTGTCACTGCAACAAAATAGACATTTAGCTACGTTGCCTTTGGTGGTGATTTCAAATTCATCACTAAAAGTCCAACTTTTTGTGACAATTTTCAAATTCGTAGCCAAAAGTCAAAGATTTGGCGACGCTCGATGGTATCGTTGCTTAAGGCATTTCTTTAGTGACGATTTGCATGAATCGATGCAAAAGTCTGGACATTTGGCGACCGTTTACATATTTCGTTTGGCTACGATAGTTTTAAATGTCGCAAAAACATAGAGTTTTGGCGAAGAAATAACAAATTTGTCTCCAAAAGTCGATATTAAATATTTCAAAATTAATAATATTAAAAAGACAATTTTTTAATGCTTAAGTATGCTTAATAATCCTAAGGTTAATTATAATTGACATTTATATATGATTTTTCATATATCTTCATTTTCCTTCTTTATTAATTTGTTTAAATAGCTAATACATTAAAACTCTATAAATTTGTTTAAATCGATGAATTTATACACAAATAATTCTTTAATGATGCCTATTCTACACATCCATTAATGTAAATATTTCATGAAAATTTTGAGCATCTTAAAATTGTTAAATATTTGGAAAGTTCTAAACATATTGTTGAAAAATACATGATGGTAGGTAATTTAAAAAGATAAACATACCTTTTTAAATTATCTTTTTTGATATAAAAAGATAAACATACATTAAATTTTAATATTAATAAGATCAATATATATATTTTTAAAATGAATGATATATTACTATAATAGAAACTAATTACAACATAACAATGAGTTTAAGGCATGAAGCTTACAAAAGTATTACAAAAAGGGAAAGGTAGTCAAAGAATTAACCAAAAATATACAATACGTAGCTAAGAAAAAGTTAAAGTAGCCATTGAGTCTTCATGTCTATCGATAAAGAGTGTTGTGAATTTTTGGCAAGAAAATATTCTCAAATCATGTTGATGATTATGTCGGCAAGCCTATATTTGTCTTCCTTCTTCTTGGAGAATCGTCTTCATGTCTATGGATAAAGAGTGTTGTGAATTTTTGGCAAGAAAATATTCTCAAATCATGTTGATGATTATGTTGGCAAGCCTATATTTGTCTTCCTTCTTCTTGGAGAATCGTCGAGTGTTTCCCTCTTTCCAAACACAATAGATCGAGATGTGAACACAACCTTGAGAAGAGTAGCATTAGGCTAGCCTTTCTTTGTGTTACTAATCATCCAGTTTAGAATATGCTCCTAACTATAGCTGTTAAAAGGAATAGAATAATAAATTTAAGTTTACTAGTATTCTTAATTATTAATATTTGTTAACAATAAAATAATAATACATATAAATATTGAAATATGGTCAACAATATAATATAATGATATATGGTAAGTAGTACAAAATTTTGATTAGAAGTTTAACAATTTTTACAGACAAAACAATAAATAAAGTTTGACACTTATTCCATCAAAAAGGAAAAGAAATAATTACTTTTTTAGATTCCAAGTGACATGAGACTTGGTAGAAGAAGTAAAGGAGTTCCCTATGTTTGGATTCCCAAGAAGGATGCTTGCAAGTTCGAGGGTATCAACTAAAACAGTCAAAGATCTGTTAAGTCAAGAGGACTTTACGATGATTAATTTTGATAACAATCAAATAATAATCAAGGATTTAAAAACCGGACCGAACCGGCCGGTCCGACCGGAAAAAGTCTGAACCGGTCAATAATCCGGTTCGGTTTTAACAAAAAACCTGTTAGTATAAAAACTGGCCGGTTTGTGGAAGAATCGGCCGGTTTTCATCGAACCGGTTACACCGGTTCAGTCGCCCCTCTTTTCTTCCTCCCCGCTTCTCTCGCTGGTTGCTTTCAAGAACGTTTATTTGTCTTTTTTTAAAGGACCTGGAAAATTATAGCTCCAATGCAACTTTAAACCATCAAGCAGTATCGCTACATAGTTCTTGTAACAATTATACATGGAATATCAAAAATAACAAACCCAGCTTAAGTAGTGAGGACAGCGCCACCATTATCTTTAATCTTCTGCTCCGCTATCTTGAAAACAAGCTTGGTCTTGACAAATGGGCTTATTCTCCAGCAAGACCCCCTTTCCAAGAACTTTAAAGTATCCAAACTGGGTAACTACAATCAACGGCAAGCTATCCTTGGTGGCTTTGTCTTTCCCTTCCTTAGGAACCAAAGATCAGAGCTTGTCGATGTTGACAATAGGGCAATAGAACTTGTTGTGAAGCTTGTGGAAGTATCACATACCCACTTTGCCGAAGTACCCAGGATGGTACTTGTCGCAGAGGATATGGTGGTGGTGCATACCTTCGGCGTTACCGAGCCCTCCCGGATGTTTCCTGTGCTTCCCGACACGGCCGTGGCCAGCGCTAACATGGCCCCTCTTCTTACGGTTCTTCTTGAATCTCGTTGTCATCCTCTCGGCGACTCTGATAGTGTAATGAGAAATGTACATTCTTTTAATACATAAATCTTTGGTTTGGCTTTCAGGATTCAGGAACGTTTTGTTGTCTTTTAACCAATGGATAATAATGTAAAAACCAGTTCATGTATAAAGTAGTTGGATGTCATTATCAATGACAAAAGAGGAACTTTTTAAAGGCTTATACATGTTGTATGGTTATGTATTCCCAAAAACTTTCAAAGTTCTGTGCTTCTGGATTTAGCTACTTAAAAAGTTTTAAATTGATACTTGTTAATATACATATTACGGATTAATATTATGAGGATGAGTTTTAGAGTTTAAAATTTCTAATTTTTGGAATGAAAAAATGCAAGAATTAGAAGGTATGTAATGAATGTTGATAACAACCAAAACTATTGCAAAAGAATACTACGTGTTGAGTATTTGTTGTTCTTCTATTTTTTATGACATCACATCATACACTCGTATGTTTTTTCCTCTCATAAATGCCTGCATAATGCTTATATTAAATATTTGTCCAATCTCAAATTATCATAATAGCTTGCCCTCGTACTAATGCAGAGTTATGAGCATCAAGGAAGTTTTTTAGTCAATCACAAGAGGGATAAAATCAAGGTTTTAAAAACAATTTTAACTTTTATTGTTAACGTAAATTTTATATTAAACTCATATTTATTTATTAATAGTTCATTATATAATAATAAATATAGGTGTATTTTTTATTTCAATAAATATTTTATTTTTACTTACTTTTACAAGTTTTATTCCTATTTATTATATACCGGTTTTATAGCGGTTCACTACCGGTTGAACCTCTAAACCTTAAACCTTTCTTTTGACCAGTTTGATGTCCGATCCGGTTTTTAAAACATTGATAATAATAATGTTAGAAACAAAAGAACGTCTTTGACAAGTATGTTAAGTGTGCAGACCCAAAGCCTATATAGATGCAAACGCAGACTTAAAGACTATATAGACGCAGACGCAGACGCAGACGCAGACGTAGACGCAGATGCAAAGACTATATAGACACAGACACAGACATAGATGCAGACGCACAGGCAACACAGATAAAGAAGACATAGACGAAACCACGAAGATACACTAGCATGTCAGACAGTTATTTAGTCAGAGTTAGTTATAGAACTCAACTAAATGACGGTTATCTAGAAGCAGTTATCAAGAATCAAGAAGCCGTTATCAAGAACAAAGAAGCAGTTAGAGACGAAGGCTATAAATACTAATCGCAGTCGAAGATGCTATAATCTTAGAAAAACT
This sequence comes from Erythroxylum alaternifolium, assembly GCA_027478495.1. Lineage (NCBI taxonomy): Eukaryota > Viridiplantae > Streptophyta > Magnoliopsida > Malpighiales > Erythroxylaceae > Erythroxylum > Erythroxylum alaternifolium. Next base: position 26,757,188 of record JANIIA010000191.1, on the reverse strand, counting down.
GAGACAAGTTAGAAAACTAGATAATCTGAGAGAAAAGTCTTACTATGCTTACTTAGAATAGAGCTAACATTACTGTAACAAAAGCTCACAATTTTTTTCCTAGTGAGAGAAAGAAAAGGCTGATAGCTTGGAGAGGCTAAGATAGTGAAAGAATACTTTGGAAAAGACCTGAAGAGGCTCTGGAAGGGAAGAAAGAATACTTATAATAGTTTGAAGAATAGTGGAACACTCAGACGAACTCTGAGGACTAGACGTAGCCCACGGTTTGGGTAAACCAGTATAAAAATAGCATTGTCTATTCTCTACTCTTTACTTTAGTTTACTTTGTTGTTAAAAATCACAGAAAAGTAATTTGCGATTTAACTACGTAATAATTTGTGATATTCTTATAATAAAAAAGAGAAGTTCTTTTCGAGATTTTATATTCAAAAAAGGAGGATATACTATTCAACCCCCCTTCCTGTATATCTAGTTTCTTGAACGTGAAGTCTTTACTAACGTGTGATTTACTTCAATTGGTATCAGAGCTCAGTTTTCTAGAACCGCCTTTACCACGTGAAGATACAGATCCATGGCAGAAT
>JANIIA010000191.1:26706073-26721564 GCA_027478495.1 Erythroxylum alaternifolium | reverse complement strand
AGTGATGTGACACGCCACCCTCGCGGGGCACGGATCTGGGTATCACTGTCGATATCGGGTTCGAGTTTTGCGAGAGTAGGGTGTTACAATAATATTGAAACAATTTTTGTTCATTGATCTACCCAAAACTTGAGTTAAAGGTAGGGCGGAACCAATTCCTATATAGCGATCCACCACGCTTTGCAAGTGCCACCAAGCGATCCCAGTTCGTTGCGCTGGGGAGTCGAACTTACAACGTGGTGGATACCAGTCTCTGATACCACTGATCTACCCAAAACTCGAGTTGAAGGTACAGCGTTACCAAACCTTTTATAGTACCCCTCCACGCCTCGCAAGTGAGCCCATACTCACAAGCGTTCCTAGTTCATTTATGCTGGAATTTGAACTCTCGATGACGTGGAAGGCAACCAAGCTATGATATCATTTTGTTACCCAAAACTCAAGTAGAAGGTAGGGCGTTACCAAACCCTTTATATAGATATTTCTTTTGGTTGGGTGGCCGTGCCAATAGGCAGCCAGCCTATGTATCTATACTAGCATCAATTTGAACTAGAAGTGTATCCTTGGATAAATAATTATATAAGACAGGTAAATCCTTACATAGATTTTCATAATGGGTTTTTTAAATTACAACCTAATATTCTTACTAAAATATAACAATTTCCCAATATTTTAAAAAATAGAACTCAAGTACAACAATTTTTAGGAATACTAAATTATATATCCGATCAAGGATTTTTCAAAAATCTTGCTAAGAAATGCAAGCGATTACAATTCAAATACAAAACACCAATGGAGCTGGATTACTGCTGATACAGAAGTGGTACGTACATTAAAAAATAAAACTGATTCTTCTGCTTTTATCTTTTTCTTTTTATGTCGGTTGAGCTTTAACCGATGCTTTCGGTTACCAGTAAAAGCCAACCAGTCGTCTATAAAAAAGACGAATGTATATATTCTGTTATCTTTTCTATAATAATCAAATCGATTTAAGTCTTATATTTCTATAGGTTTTGATTCCCAATTATATGTGATTTGTTGATTTTTTTTCATTTTTCTCCAACTTGACTACTTTCAGGTTAATCTTCTTTCTTATGTTGTTTCATAAAAATTTCTTGATCAGAGTCATATCCATAAATAATTTCCTCCTGACCAGTAATTGGTTTAATAAACTCCTTTTTTAGCGAATGATTTTCGAGTGTTAATTTATTAATTAAATGAGTAGTTTCTTCGAGTTGTGTTTTTATATCTTTTTCGATATTTGCTATATTGTCAATATTTTCGATGTCGGCATTTTCAATTTCTATATTTTCCATGGTTTAACCAATGAAGGCTCTGATGCCACTTTTGGTTTATTCATTATTTGTTTGATTCATTGAATTTGCTCATTAATTTCTTTGTTTTCTTGTATTAACGATGTTATAGTGTGAATTATCTTTGTTTGATTTTGTATTGCTTCTGTTACCTGATTTTCTATCAGAATTTGTTTTTCTAATATTTCAGACACTTGTTTAGTAATACTCATAAAGTATTTTTAATATGAATTGTTAATTCATTGAGTTGTTTTTTAATGGTTGTTATATCAGCAGTAATACTTTGTTCAGCTTCGTTAGATTTTAGATTGACTTTAGGTTCTGTAATTTTAATTGGTTGATTATAATTGTTTCCAGGTTCAATAAATTGAATGGGTTTTTCTAGACGTAAGGATTGCGAATGAAAAAGAGTTCTTTTATCTAGAGGAGTATGACTAAAAGATAATCTTTGAATAGTAATGTCTTCTATATTGATTGGATATTGTATTTCAGGTAATTCTCTTAATGTTGTTCGTAAATTCGTTCCTACTTTGGCAACGTCGTAAAATAATTGTTCAATATAAATTCGATCAGTATTTTTAAATTTAATACTATGGTGTGAATTTGTTAAAGTATAGCTAATTTGATATGTGATTGAAAATGGATATTGTCCAATATTCATTAAATTAGTACGATAAAATTTATAAGCAATAGTAATTGTTTCATTTAAATTGTGAGATAGTAATGGTAATCCTAATTTTAGTCGAGTATTCAATTTTATTTTACCATAGGCTAAATTTCCATTCATAATTCCTATGGTTTGATCATTTAAATTAGTCATTCGTTTATTAATGATTGCCATTCTGATAGGAGAATCAATTCCTTCTTGAAAGGTTGATTTTAATAAGATTTGAATTGTAGATAAATGTATATATCCTATTTTATGTCTTTTATCACTAGGTATTTTTTATAATTGTTTATAAATTTGTTCTTGATCAATTAAATTGATTCTAATGTGTTCGCTATATTGATCTATTCTAATTGGTGTTTCATCAATAATTTTACCATAATAGATAATATTTTGACGATTGATTAAATGTTTTAGAAGCAGATTATGTATATCTTGTCTAGATTTTAGATTTAGTTTGAGTTTTTGACATTTGTTTTTGTTTTTCCTTTAAAAGTAAGGTATTTATATGAAAGATGCACGTTAATTCAGTTAATTCTAAGTTATCTATATCCAATATGTTTTGTGCTTCCGCTTCTGTAATGGTATCTATATCAGTCATTTTATTTATGTTGATGTTCATGTAGAAGATTAGTTAAATAGTTTAGTTCTTGTTTATAAAAATTATAAAAATTTTGGGCTAAGTCTAATCGTTCCTTTACTGGTTTTATACTATCTGGATTACTAATCATGAATTATATATAATTATATCTTTGTTCATAATAGTCTTTTTTGGTTTTATATTGGTTAACTAGATCATTAATATATATGATATGATCTTGTAATTGTTTACAGAAAGTACAATTATTATTATTCATGGAGATGTTATTGATAGTGTTCTTTAAATTGATTATATAAATATTTAGCATCTGCTTTTTCTAATTGATATGTTTCATGGTGTAAATTGATTCTTTTTTTATAAAGTTGAATTTCTTCACTAGGTGTGTTCATTGATTGAAGAACTTTATACATAGATGTAGCAATTTGAATTGTTGTCTAGTGATGCTTTTTATTTTCATTATGACGTATAGATTGATGAAGTATTTTACAAAGTTTACAAACAGCCATAACTGTAATACTAATCTGATGAATAAAAAGGTTTTTGTGTTTTTTGATTATTGCGAAGATAAATATATTTTAATAAACATTGTAAAATAATAAATCGAAAATTATATTTAAAACAATTGTGAAATAATAACTTAATAGAATGAGAATCTAAATAATTAAAACAAATTGATAAGAATATAAAAATTGGCATTCATGCATAAAGAATAATTAAATAAACGTAAGTAATGAGGAGTAAAATATTAATTATTATTGAAATCATGTTATCAACAAAAAATATATAATACTGATGATGATGTAAAACAAATGAGTATAAGATGAATACTTAGTGATGAAACAAAAACACTTTGAAGCATACCTGGATTGCTTTTTTCCATTTGAAAGCCAAACTTGTAGGCTAGATTTTGGAATGTGCAAGAGGTAAGAGAACAAAGATGTTATTTCATTTCATATCGAGAATAGATACATTCATCTTTTTTATAGACGACTAGTTGGCATTTACAGGTAACCGAAAGCATCAGTTAAAGCTCAACCGACATAAAAAGAAAAAGATAAAAGTAGAAGAATCTGCTTTTTATTGACAAAGTGATCGATAGGGGGCCTACATCCTTTAAAAATTCGTTCTTGAGTCTTTACTCTTCAATTATTGCTTCTATTGATCCAGACTCATCTTTATCGTTGGAAGTTGTAGGACAGTATATATATTTATGCTGAGAATGATTGCTGAGTTGTTGATAGATGGCATACTTCCATTGCTTAGATAACTCATTGAAAACACCAGCCATTGTTGAAAATGGGTGTCCAAATTATCTGATAATTTGAAGAGCCTCGGTTGATATTGGTGCTTTATAGGCAAAGGTCATTACTATATTGGGCCCTTTATAATTGACTTTGAGTAATGACCCGGGATTAATTCTGATCCATTGCTAATAGGTTCCCTCCAAACAATGAAGATTGAATTGGTTAAAGAGATCCCAGTTAAAGATGTGTTTAGGAGGTTCATCGATCGGAGGGTAAATTCTATTACTTACTCCGATTTGGATAAAAGGTATTCGGGATACTTTAATTTCAACATCTTTGAGATTATCTGTTTCCTTGAAAATTGGATAACTATTAATAACCTTGATGAAACAAGAAATAGAAAATGAAGAACCTAAAAATGCTTTATGGCACCAAACAAGTGTCCAAAATATTAAAAAAAAACAAATTCTAATAGAAAATCAGGTAACATAAGTAATACAAAATCAAACAAAGATAATTCACACTATAACATCATTAATACAAGAAAACAAAGAAATTAATGAGAAAATTCAACGAATTGAACAAATAATGAATGAACCAAAAGTGGTATCAGAGCCTTCATTAGTTAAACCATGGAAAATATAGAAATTGAAAATGCCAACATCGAAAATATTGACAATATAGCAAATATTGAAAAGGATATAAAAATACAACTAAAAGAAATTAATCATTTAATTAGTAAATTAACATTCAAAAATCATTCGCTAAAAAAGGAGTTTATTAAACCAATTACTGATCAGGAGGAAATTATTTAATTTTTTCCAATTATTTGATAAGGTCTTAGTAGCTATACATATTGTAGCTCCTGTATCAATATATGCATTCACTTTTTTATTCTAAATCTGTATTTGAATAAATTTTGTTTTCGGATTCGTCTGTTGATTCGGAGGTTTGAGATTGAGATGCATAATAATATAACATATTAATTGTTGAATCAGTTTCATAGTCAGATTCTATAGGTTCTAATTTATATGTTAGAGTTGAATTTAAAATATTAATTTTTTTGTTGTATTTTGGTTTATTGGTAGATATTTTTTGTTTAGGATATTCATCTGCATAGTGTCCTTCTTCTTTACATAACCAGCATTTACATTTATTTCTTTCCTTGTGGACAATAATTTTGTTTGGGTTTTATTTGTCTATATGCTTTTCGTCTAAAAATTTTTTTATAGGATGTAAACGGTTGTTTTTTATAAAACTACTTTTCAGATTTTTTTCCATTTATATTGTTTATTTCGAAATTTAAAATTTTTAGCTTTCGGATATTTCGAAGTAGTGAATTCACAACCATATTGTTGTGGGATTTCAGAATATTTAGAACAACATAATTGAATATTTTTATGTTTTAATAATTGTTCAATGTAAATTCGATAAGTATTTTTAAATTCAATACTATGGTGTGAATTTGTTAAAGCATAGCTAATTTGATATGTGATTGAAAATGGATATTGTCCAAGATTCATTAAATTATTACGATAAAATTTATTCCTGTACGTCTTTTTAGGTGTATGGGATATTATTTTTAATGTTAATTTCCTGTGTAGGGTCTTTTAATTTGATCTCAATTAGTTAAGTGCTAGTATTTTTAATTGGATCTAGTGGATGTTCACTACAGACTTGATCCAAGTAAAGTGTCAATTTTGTTTGTAAATATAAATTGTTTTAAAGAAAAAATTGTAATTGATTCATTTTTTCAGTTACAGGTTTTAAATTATGATAATATGTAGTATGGTAGATAGGGATTTTGAGAATAACAGATTTTTGATTAAGGGAATTAATTAATGGTGTTTTGAGAGTAATATAGTGTAAATACTGACAAAAAGGATGATATAATTGTAAAAAATTATTTCCCAGAATAATTGGTAAGGCGGACTCTTGTTGATAAATTAAGGGTATGGTAAATATATAATTTTCAATAATGATATTATTATAATAACTAACATACCAAATGTATTTAATACTTCCATCTGCTATTCTAATTTGTAATGGTTTATTCAATTTTTTCCAATTATTTAATAAGGTTTTAATAGCTATACATATTGTTGCTCCTGTATCAATATATGCATTTACTTTTTTATTCTGAATGTGTATTTGAATAAATGTTGTATTCGAATTCGTTTGTTGATTCGGAGGTTTGAGATTGAGATTCATAATAATATAAAGTATTAATTGTTGAATCATTTTCATAATCAGATTCTATAGGTTCTAATTTATAAGTTAGGGCTGAATTTAAAATATTGATTTTTTGTTATATTTTGTTTTAGTGATAGGTTTTTTTCATTTAGGACAATCATTAGCATAGTGTCCTTCTTCTTTACAAAACCAACATTTACATTGTTTTTTGACTTATGGGTAATAATTTTTTAGGTTTGATCTATCTATATGCCTTTTCTCTAAAGATTTTTTTATAAGATGTAAACGGTTGTTTTTTGTAAAACTGTTTGTCATTTTTTTTTCCATTTATACTTTTTATTTCGAAATTTAGAATTATTGGCTTTCAGATATTTAGAAATAGTGAATTCCCAACCATATTGTTGTGGGACTTCTAAATATTTAGAACAACATAATTGAATAGTTTTATGTTTTAATGTTTTCTGTAACTTTGGTTCTAGACATTTTTGAGATATTACTTCTTTTATGACTAAAATAGCACCACCTAAACTATAAGCTACAAGATTTTTACTTTGTTTAACTAGAAATAATTCTTCAACAGTTTTATTAATAGGGTAAGGTAATTTTTGGACAAAGATTTGAATATACATTTCTTGTTCACTTCGAGTTAATTGATAATAATATTTTTTGAATTCACAAATATATTGTTCTAAATAGATTTTCAATGGAACGTATTACCCTTTGGCCTAAAACAAGCAACGAGTATTTATCAGTGATTTATGGATACAAACTTAGAAGGATTAAAAGATTTTACTTTAGCATATATAGATGACATTATTATATTTTCAAATACTGGTAAAGAAGATCATTTGAAAAAAAGTCAAAATTGTCCTTCAAAGATGTAAAGAAAAAGGATTATTTTTAAGTAAAAAGAAAGTTCAAATAGCCAAACAAAATATTGAATATTTAGGTATCGAATTTCATAATGGATTTTTAAAATTACAACCTCATATTCTTACAAAATACAACAATTTCCTGATATTTTAAAAAATAAAACTCATGTACAACAATTTTTAGGAATACGTAATTATCTATCAGATCTAGGATTTTTCAAAAATCTTGCTAAAGAATGCAAACGATTACAACTCAAATGTAGTACCAAAAACTAATGGAGCTGGACTACTACAGATAACGAAGCGGTACATACATTAAAAAATCTATGTACATATTTACCTGTCTTATATAATTATTTATCCAAAGATAAACTTTTGGTTCAATTTGATGCCAGTATAGACACATGGGTTGGCTGCCTATTAGAACGACCACCCAACCAAAAACAATATCTATTATGCAAGTATATAAATGGAACTTTCAGTTCCACTGAAAGTAAGTATCCAATTCATAAAAAGGAAACTTTAGCCTGTCTCAAAATTTTGAGAAAATGGCGTATTGATTTATTACCAATTAAATTTACTATTCAAACTGATTCAAAATATCTATGTAGATTTACTAAATATAACATGAAAACCACTTATAATCAAGGTCGTCTAATCCGATGGCAATTGGAATTAAATCAATTTAATTTTCATATTCATTATATAAAATCATCTGACAATAGTCTTACAGATATCTTAATCAGAAAATGGAAGTAGTAATAAGGAGTCTTAAGGAATCATTGACCAAGAAAGAAGCTGAATTAGTAGAGCTATAACATCAGGTGGGAACAGTAACACCAGTTAGAATAAATCAATGTATCGAACACATTAAACTCAATTTAATTGATTATGAACAAATTTATAAACAATTAAAAAAATGCACAGTCATAAAATAAATAAAATATGATATATACATTTATCTACAATACAAATCTTATTAAAATCAACTTTTTAAGAAGGAATTGATTCTCCTATCAGAATGGAAATCATTGATGAACTAATGACTAATTTAAATGATCAAATTATAGAAATTATGAATGGAAATTTAGCCTATGGTAAAATAAAATCTAATACTCGTCTAAAATTAGGATTTCCATTAATATCTCACAATTTAGATGAAACAATTGCCACTGCTTATAAATTCTATCGTACTAATTTAATGAATCTTGGACAATATCCATTTTCAATCACATATCAAATTAACTATGCTTTAATAAATTCACACCATAGTATTGAATTTAAAAATAGTGATCGAATTTACATTGAACGATTATTTAATGATGTTGCCAAAGTAGGAATGAATTTACGAACAACTTTAAGAGAATTACTAGAAATACAATATCCAATCAATATAGAAGACACTGCTATACCAAGACTATCTTTTAGTGATACTCCTATAGATAAAAGAACTCTTTGTCATTCACAATTTGTACGTCTAGAAACCCATTCAATTTACTGAACCTAGAATTAAGTATAGTCAACTAATTAAAAATATAGAACCTAAAGTTAATATAAAATCAAACAAATCTGAACAAAGTATTACTACTGATATAATAGCTATGAAAAAAACAACTTAATGAATTAACAACTCATGTTAAAAAAAACTTTATGAGTATCACCAAACAAGTGTTCGAAATATTAGAAAAACAAATTCAGATAAAAAATCAGGTAACAGAATTAATACAAAATCAAACAAAGATAATACATACTATAACATTATTAATACAAGAAAACAAAGAAACTAATGAGAAAATTCAACAAATCGAACAAACAATGAATAATAATGAGAAAATTCAACGAATCGAACAAACAACGAATAATAAAGCAAAAGTGGTATCAGAGCCTGTTAAGTTCAACGAAATATCTTTAATTCAACCATGGAAAATATAGAAATTACAAATATGAAAATAGAAAATATCGATAATATCGAAAATATAGAAAATATCGAAAAAGATGTAAAAACACAACTCGAAAAAATTACTCATTTAATAAATAAATTAACCCTCGAAAATCATTCGTTCCAAAAGGAATTTATTAAACCAATTACTGATCAAGAAGAAATTATTTATGGCTATGACTCTGATCAAGAAATTTTTATGGATTAACATAAGACTAAAGATCAACCTGAAAGTAGTCAATCAGGAGAGAAACGAAAAAGATATCAGCAAACTGCATATAATTCAGAATCAAAACCTGTAGAAACTGAAGAACTAAATCGCTTTGGTTATTATAGAAAAGATAATAAAATTAGAAAATTGCCAACCGAATATACACCTAAACATGTGCTATTAGGCCCAGATGGAATATTAAATTTAGATTGTGTAATATCACCTGAAAAATTGTTAATCGAATGGTCTAATAAATTAGCATTAGTAATACAGTTAGAAAAACCTTTTGACGGACTGCAAAATATAAGTACCTTATGAAATTTTATCACTTATAAAACTATAGGAATTGTACTCAATTTTTTTACTAAATAATGAAGAAAAAATAAAAAATACCATCACTTTCTTAAATGCCATCGAACCCATAAAAGCCTTTCACATAGTAACAAATGAAATTTACAAAGAATTCATTGAAAAAGATATCATTTCTTACAAACAAGAAATAGAAAATGAAAAATGAAAAATTGCTTTATAGCACTTAAATAATATGAGAATTTGTAATATTTGCTATTTCAAACAATATATTTGTGAATTCAAAAAATATTAAAACATAAAATTATTCAATTATGCTGTTCTAAATATTCAGAAGTCCCACAACAATATGGTTATGAATTCACTATTTCTAAATATCTGAAAGCCAAAAATTCTAAATTTCAAAATGAAAAGTATAAATGGAAAAAATATTCAAAAAATAGTTTTCGAAAAACAACCGTTTACATCCTATAAAAAATTCTTTAGAAAAGAGGCATATAGATAAATCAAACCTAAACAAAATTATTGCCCACAAGGCAAAAAAAAATGTAAGTGTTAGTTTTGTAAAGTAGAAGGACATTATGCTAATAAGTGTCATAAACGAAAAATAGGTCACTAAAACAAAATATAATGAAAAAGTCAATATTTTAAATTCAGCCCTAACTTATATATTAGAACCTATAGAATCTAATTATGAAACTGATTCAACAATTAATACGTTATATTATTATGAATCTCAATCTTAAACCTCCAAATCAATAGACGAATTCGAATACAACATTTATTCAAATACAGATTCAGAATAAAAAAGTAAATGCATATATTGATACAGGAGCAACAATATGTATAGCTACCAAAACCTTATTAAATACTTGGAAAAAAATTGAAGAAACCATTACAAATTAGAATAGCATATGGAAGTATTAAATACATTTGGTAGGTCAGTTATTATAATAATATCATTATTGAAAATTATACATTTATCGAACCCTGAATCTATCAATAGGAGTCCAGCTTACCAGTTATTCTCAGAAATTATGTTTTTAAATTATGTCATCCTTTTTATCGGTATTTACACTATATTACTTTCAAAACACCATTAATTAATTCCCTTAATAAAAAATCTATTATTCTCAAAATTCCTATTTACCATACTACATATTATCATACTTTAAAACTTATAACTGAAAAAAAGAATCAATTACAATTTTTCTTCAAAACAATTTATATTTACAAACCGAAATTAACACTTTACTTGATCAGGTCTATAGTGAACATCCACTAGATCTAATTAAAAATACTAACACTCAACTAATTGAGATCAAATTAAAATACCCTACACAGGAAATTAACATTAAAAATAATATCACATACACCCAACAAGATGTACAAGAATTCATCTCAGAATATTCTGAATTATTAACCAAACAATTAATTTCTCCTAGTACAAGTAAACATTTTGCACCTACTTTTTATGTTAACAATCATTCTGAACAAAAACTAGAAAAAGAGGAATGATTATTAATTATAAAAAACTAAATGAAGCAATAGTAGGAGATGCATATAAATTATCACGAAAAGATTATATTTTAAATAAATTAAAAGCACATAAATGGTTTACTACATTAGATGCAAAATCAGGATATTGGCAACTTTGATTACAAGAAAATACAAAACAATTAACTGCTTTCACCTGTCCTCCACAAAAACATTTTCAATGGAATGTATTACCCTTTGGCCTAAAACAAGCACCGAGTATTTATCAACGATTTATGGATACAAACCTAGAAGGATTAGAAGATTTTACTTTAGCATATATAGATGACATTATTATATTTTCAAATACTGATAAAGAAGATCATTTGAAAAAAGTTAAAATTGTCCTTCAAAGATATAAAGAAAAGGGATTAATTTTAAGTAAAAAGAAAGATCAAATAGCCCAACAAAATATTGAATATTTAGGTATCGAATTTCATAATGGGTTTTTAAAATTACAACCTAATATTCTTACTAAAATACAACAATTTCCTAATATTTTAAAAAATAGAACTCAAGTACAACAATTTTTAGGAATACTTAATTATATATCAGATCAAGGATTTTTCAAAAATCTTGCTAAGGAACTCAAACGATTACAACTCAAATGTAGTACCAAAAACCAATGGAGCTAGGCTACTGCAGATACCGAAACAGTACGTACATTAAAAATATATGTACAGACTTACCTGTCTTATATAATTATTTATCCAAGGATACACTTCTGGTTCAAATTGATGCTAGTATAAATACATGGGTTGGCTACCAATTGGCACAACCACCCAATCAAAAGCAATATCTATTATGCAAGTATATAAATGAAACTTTTAGTTCCATTGAAAGTAAGTATCCAATTCATAAAAAGGAAACATTAGCCTGTCTCAAAACTTTGAAAAAATGGCGTATTGATTTATTACCAGTTGAATTTACTATTCAAACCGATTCAAAATATCTATGTGGATTTACTAAATATAACATTAAAACCAATTATAGTCAAGGTCTTCTAATCCGATGGCAATTGGAATTAAATCAATATAATTTTCATATTCATTATATAAAATCTTCTGACAATAGTATTGCAAATATCTTAACCAGAGAATGGAAGCAACAATAATGAGTCTTAAGGAATCATTGACCAAGAAAGAAGTTGAACTAGAAGAGCTATAACGTCAGGTGGGATCAGTAACCAAAGAAATCAATTAGTTAAGGACTATTATTACTATACTCGAAAAACAACTCACTTCTAAACCAACACCTCCACCAACCTCTACACCTATTCCTATTACTCTACATCAACTTCTCCAACCATCTTTATCTAACTCCATTCCTGTCACTCCTCAACCACAAAGCAAGGAAGATTTCAAGGAAGACAAAGTATATGTAATTTTTAAAGGACCTATAGCAAGAATCTACGATGAATGGCATAGAGAAACAGTACACATTACCATAAAATGCTCCATTTTACATAAAAGTTTTTCTACTAGACAACAGGCCGAAAAAGCTTTAGCAGACTTTAAAAGTCTAATATTAAAACATCAATACAAACAAGTCCTTGAAAAACCTCCTCTCGAATCCAATATGAAGACCTTAGGACGACTAGTCAACATGGAGAAAATTAATGCTTTACCTATCAAGGCTTTGAAGGAAGAAACGAGAAAACTCACCTCAAAAATGTTGTGTGACTGTTTTCAAGCAGTCAACGAATGGAAAGATGAACAAAAATTGTTTCAATATTACCCTCAGAATCGAGGTCGTTATGCCCCCAAGGCTATAATCTTCCCCGAAGCAGATCCATTAACAACTTATCTCTTTTTCCAGAGTGGATTAATTGATACCATTTATCTAACCAACCCCAATATCCTTTCAGAAATCCCAATAGGATTCATCCAAGGAGTCAAGACATATAGAGAATGCTTTGCTAAGGAAAGAGAAGTATTCATTAAGGTTTTTAGTAGTTATCCAATTTTTAAGGAAATCGATAATCTCAAAGATGCCAAGATTAAAGTATCCAGAATAGCTTTTATCCATATCAGAGTAAGTAATGGAATTTACCCTCTGATAGATGAACCTCTTAAACACAACTTTAATTGGGATCTTACTAACCAATTCAATCTTCATTATCTGGATGGAGTTTATCAGCAATGCATCAAAATTAATCCAGATTCATTACTTAAACTAAATTATAAGGGGGCCAATATAGTAATGACCTCTGCCTACAAAGCACCAATATCAACTGAATCTCTTCAAATTATCAGGCAATTTGAATAACCATTTTCAACCATGGCCGGTATTTTCCAAGAGTTATCAAAACAATGGAAGTATGCCATTTGTTAACAACTTAGCAACCATTCTCAACATAAATGTACATACTACCCCACTACTTCCAACGATAAAGACGAGTTCGATTCAGTAGAAGCTATTGAAGAGTAAAACTCAAGCAAGCATTATTAAAGAATGTAGGCCCCCCTGTCGGCCACTTTGTCAATAAAAAGCAAATTCTTCTGCTTTTCTCTTTTATAAAGCATATTCTTCTGCTTTTCTCTTTATGTCGGTTGCGTTTTAACCGATACTTTCGGTTACCTATCAGAGCTAACCAATCGTCTATAAAAGAGACGAATGTATCTATTATCAGTATGAAATAAAATAACATCTTTATTTTCTTACCTCTTGCTCATTCCAAAATTTAGCCTACAGATTGGCGTTCAAACGGAAAAAAGCAATCTAGGTATGCTTAAAAGTGTTTTTGTTTCATCAATCACTATTCATCTTTTACTCATTTGTTTTGCATCATCATTATTATATATTGTTTGATTATCTATTTTATATAACATGATTTCAATAATAATTAACATTTCACTTCTCATTACATATGTTTATTTAATTATTCTTTATGCATGTATGCCAATTTTATATTCTTATTTATTTGTTTTATTTGTTTAGATTCTCACTCTATTCATTTATTATTTCACAATTGTCTTAAATATAACTTTCGATCTATTATTTTACGATTTCTATTGAAATATATTTATCTTCGCAATAATCAAAAGACACAAAAACCTATTTATTCACCAAATTAGTACTACAATTATGTCTGTTTGTAAACTTTATAAAATTCTTCACCAATCTATACTTTATAATAAAAATAAACTAAGCATTACTAGACAACTTATTCAAATTACTACTTCTATGTATAAAGTTCTTCAATCTATGAATGCACCTAGTGAAGAAATTCAACTTTATCAAATAAAAATTAACTTACACCATGAAACATATCAGTTAGAAAAAGCATATGCTAAATATTTATATAATCAATTTAAGGAACACTATCAACAACATCTCCATGAACAATAATTGTAAGTTTTGTAACCAATTACAAGATCATATCGTATATATTAACGATCTAGTTAACCAATATAAAACCGAAAAAAACTATTATGAACAAAGATATACTTATCAATAATTCATGATTAGTAATCCAGATAGCTAAAACTAGTAAAGGAAAGATTAGATTTAGCCTAAAATTTTTATCATTTTTATAAACAATAATTAAACTATTTAACTAATATTTTACATGAACATCAGCATAAATAAAATGACTGATCCAGATACCATTATAGAAATAGAAGCCTAAAACATATTGGATATAGATAACTTAGAATTAATTGAATCAACTGGTATCTTTCATATAAATACCCTAATCCCAAAGGCAAAACAAAAAAAATATCAAAAACTCAACTAAATCTAAAATCTGGACAAGATATACATAATCCACTTCTAAAAATTGTAATCAATCGACAAAATATTATCTATTGTGACAAAATTGTTCATGAAACACCAATTAGAATAAATCAATGTAGAGACTCAATTTAATTGATCAAGAACAAATTTATAAACAATTAAAAAAATACCCAGCGATAAAAGAAATAAAATAGGATATATACATTTATCTACAATACAAATCTTATTAAAATCAACCTTTCAAGAAGGAATTGATTCTCCTATTAGAATGACAATCATTGATGAACGAATGACTAATTTAAATGATCAAATCATCGAAATTATGAATGGAATTTTAGCTTATGGTAAAATAAAATTTAATACTCTTCTAAAATTAGGATTACTATTAATATCTCACAATTTAGATGAAACAATTACCATTGCTTATAAATTTTATCATACTAATTTAATGAATCTTGGATAATATCCATTTTCAATCACACATCAAATTAGCTATGCTTTAACAAATTCACACCATAGTATTGAATTTAAAAATAGGGATCAAATTTACATTGAACAATTATTTAACGATGTTGCCAAAGTAGGAACGAATTTACGAACAACTTTAAGAGAATTACCATAAATACAATATCCAATCAATATAGAAGACACTGCTATACCAAGACTATCTTTTAGTCATACTCCTCTAGATAAAAGAACTCATTGTCATTCACAATCTGTACATCTAGAAAGACCATTCGATTTACTGAACCTAGAATCAAGTATAGTCAACCAAATAAAATTACAGAACCTACAGTGTAGCATCCCGGTTCCGTAGAACGGGTCGGACCAGAGAAACGGGTCCAAGTGAGGTAAATAAGAGAAATTA
>JANIIA010000191.1:26569267-26598924 GCA_027478495.1 Erythroxylum alaternifolium | reverse complement strand
CACCGATTGGTAAAGTTAGCAACGGAATAAATCTGACGGTCGGTAACTGTTCCGTTGATGTTACCGACGGTTTTTCTTTTCAGTCAGTAATTTTATCGACGGATGGAACCGTTCCGTCGGTGAATTTAGCTACGGCTGAATCTCCGACGTTTTTGACCGTCAGTTTATTCCGTCGGTAATTTGGTATACCGACGGTATATTTGCCGATTTCGTCGGTAATTTTCATCTGTAATTCAATATTTTCTTGTAGTATGTGATCTGGGCTTATTCTCTCGGGCCTAATTTATTAGGCACTGAAGTCATGACAAGATAGGCAATAAAGCAAGTGTACAAATTGTTAACTATTTAATGCACACTTATCATCTGCAAAAGATGTTTTGTTCTTTTCTTGAACGGATTATAATCTAGATTTTTTACAGGGAAATAAGTGTCTACAACTTTGTCATATTTTTCTCGTGTTGGACTTGGATCATACTTAATGATGATGTTCACATGAGTGTTCTTAGACATACTTCGTTCCTTGAGCTAATTTCTATTACATAATTTAAGATGGCTTCTCGAAGCACTAGTTTTTATTATTTTGCATGCATAGGAGGTTTATTAATTGGTTTTATCCTTAGCTTTGTATTGTTGCTTTGTTCTTAATTCGGTTGGATTGAAACTTGACATCTTCCTGCTGATGCTCATATAAAATCGAAACATAAGGCCACCATGTATTCTGGGTGATTGTCGTAGTTCTTCTTATTATTGGGTAAGGTTTGACATTCCCTTTATAACATCCCATATTTTATGTTTCCGTTTGAAGAAACTCAAATGTGTCCTTTGTTATTGCATAATGCAGTTTGACTCTAGGATTAGTGATGGTGTATAGAGGAGAGAATGGAAATAAGCCATACAGTTGGTGCCACTACCTAAGTTGTGTGCTAATCTCAAGATGGAAGTGTGACAATTGATGAGATAATGATCATCCATTTCTATAGTTTTGATTTCTTAATACTATTCTTTTTCTACGATTGTTGTATTTTTCTTCCATAATGTAACATGCACAGTATATCAACATAAAGTAGGATTCTCGGTGGATTTCTTCCCAATTGATATATGTCATGTAGCTCTATCAATTTGTCATATGATAGCAAAAATCACATTGCTAAAATACACTTTTCCAAGCAAAATCACATTGTTAAAAGCAAACCTTTTCATTTTTTACTAATAAACGAATGTAATAATGAAATTGTAGGCTACTTCTATTTTATTTTCAGTGATAACAAAATTCTACTATAAATTACATATTTTAAGTAAATCATTTATAAATCAACGATTTAATACCCAAAATTCATAAGAGATGCTTGTAAAATTACAAATATGTTAATATAATTATATTAAAAAATTAATTAAGTGTCTAATAAAAAAATAAAAACAAGATAATAAAATAAAATATGTTTTTTTAGTTTTTATATTAAAATTTTCAACCAAATAAATTTTCATTTTCAATTTTTATATTAAATTTTCAATTAAACAGATTTTAATTTTTTAATTAAAAACAGATAATAAAAATTGAAAATTGAATTGGAACGAAGCAGCGCTTTAATTATTTTTAGTTCTGGGAGGTTGATGTCTATGGATGGCTAGATGCAAAATTATAGAATTTCAGAGAGCTGACTACGATTATGGTGCTCTTCCCATCACTATGGCGACAACAAGTTGAAGGCCTTGTCGGTTGTTCATTGTGCTAGCTGCCAGTGAAAACGAGTTACTACTGGTTGACGGGGGTGTGCCGCAGCATAGAGATATAAATGGGCGTACTAGGATGGCAATGGTGGGTTTGTGCGGCTGATAGGGAGGTGAATGCCTGACGAGACTTTAACTTCTGTTACATAAACCAATTCTGTTTTACTAAATCTCATGTTCATAAATATGTAGACAAATTTGATTAGATCAGGATTGGAACACTGTTCTTACTACAGATGATTTCATGTGCTACCTGACTGCCATTTGTTCTTGCCTGTGAAGCCATTGCAAGCACAAATAGCATTAAGGCTGTGTTTGGTGAACGGCGTTTCAACTATTTATTAGCTGGTTGACTCAAATGGATGGTTTGACTTGTATGAAAAAGCTGACTTTTTGTTTAGTTAGTAGCTAGTCAGGTTGGCTGATTCAACCCAACCAGCTATTTTTTCACAAGCTCATTCAATGGAGTGTTTCAAAGTAGCTGATTCATTTATGACCATCTTGCCCTTAGCCAACTTCATCTTCTTCAGTGAAGCAGAACGTTGCCGCTCAAATCCCTCAACGGTTTCCCACATTTCTTCTTCTACTTAGTTTTGTTGCTTTCTCCTATTTTCCTTTAATGAGAGTTAGATACTGTAACATTATTTCCTTATACCCTGCACTCATCTCCAATAAAAAATCTTGGTAAATTACTAAATTTTGTTGATCAAGTTGTTTGGAAGTAACTTTTACGCTTAATTTCTAAGGTTGCACCTAATCGATTCCACACATCCTTGTGCAAACTTTTGAGCAATCAAACTCAACTAGTACATTAGAATTTCTGTATAACAAATAAGCGAATAATTTATTTTCTAGTCAGTGATTCTAGGAAAAGAAGGTTTCCATTTTTGCATTATCTCATTTCTTGTTTCTTTCTGTAATTTACAACAGAACCTTTAAACCTAATCCATCTACCCTTGCCTTTAACAATTTCGATTCATTGCTTTGTTATTGATGTAATTAGCCTTTTACTCTGCCACGAATCAAGGAAAAAACAATACCCTCTTTGCTCTCGCCTATTACATTTCAGCAAAACATTTGTTGCTCCATAATCTATATACGTGGATTAGAAATATGGTCCGAAATATGGTTATGGAACCTTCAATTCAAAGAAGTAACAACCTATGATCCAATTTTTTTTGTATAGTACAATATGCAGAAAAATGATCATATCTCTTTAGTTGGTCAATTGTTGAATTTAGATTGATTGATTCGTAGGTATGGAATATAGACAAAATCTTTCAAATTCTTTGTTGTAGTTCCTGTAATTGAATCTTTGAAGCAGGCACTATGGATAATAATTCCATGTACGCTTTGTTATTCAATAGAAGTTGTATAAATTTGGATAAGCTTTGTATATAAATATGCTTCGAAATTTAGCTCAAATCTTCAAAATCATACATTTTAAAAACCATAATTCTTATTTTCATAGGATTTATCTATACGGTCATACAATAGTGGCAATCAATCTTAGCAAATAATTCACTCAAAAGCCAAACCCTAACATCATCTATACATGTGGTCCTAAAATAGTAGTTAGAAATATTTGTTTTCTTCCCAATTAGAGAAATAATGATTACCTTCATCAATTAATCATTAAAAAACGATTCAAAAGCTAATAATGAATTCATGTATCTACGATATCAACATTAAATAATTAATAAAAGGTTTAGAAAAAAGGTTAACCAAATATAAATTTTAAATATTAATACAAGACATAGACTTAACATTTAGTCATACGGTTATACAAAACATAAACTTCTTTCATTTTGTATTATTAGACGACATTATATCAAAAAGAAACAAAATATATCTATATTTTTATTAGAGTTATAAACTTAATTTTTGTAGAATTATATATTTAAAATTTAAATTCTTATAAGAATATTCAACAAAATACTAAAATATATAAATTCATACCCTTATAAATTTTTTAAAAGTCATGTTCTTATAAATTATTTTACACATAAACAGCTAATACTGAACAGCTAATTTTACCAAACATCTTTAACAATCAGCTAATACAATCTACTGGTCAAATCAATTGATAGAATCAGTTATCAGCTAATAGGTGATATAATCTCAAACAGGGCCTAAGTTTCAGTTTACGAGGAATATGGGGATTTATCTAGAGTTTTATGTATTGACTATTCACTATTCGTCTTGTTTGAGTTATATTATAAAGAAAAAAATTGATAGATATCACTTGTTATTATAAAAATTTATAAAATAAAATTTTCGTATATAATAGAAATGATTATCAATAACTACTAATAATAATTACATAATTAATTCCATATTATAATTCACTAACATTATGGTTTTTAATTTGTATAAGTACCAAATCGATGATTTTGAAAATTTAAATACTAAATTGAAACAAGAACAAAATTTTGGATTGACAAATTTGTTATCTTAATTTAATAAAAGTTAGTTAAAAAGTTTTTAAAATGGAATTTAATAAAAGTTCAACCAAAAAGTTTTTAAAATGTTAAGCATACACTTAGCTCGCTGTAAAAAATTAGATTTAACCTTAATCTATAAATTAGATTTTATAAATAAGATTTTGAGTTATTTAGCAAATAAAAGTAAATATACAATTTTGTTTAAAACAAAATAATAATTTTAATTCATAACAAAATTAAATTTGCTAAATAAACATAAAACTTTATTTATGATAACATCTAACAATATAATATAAATATAAATATTAATTACTTTAAAGTAATTGTTAGTCAAAATTGTGTTAATATAATTCTAAGTTAGTTGCAAATATTGGATGCTTTTTTTAATAATTAAAATATGATTTAAAATTTCCCAAATTGAACTTTTAAATCCAAACCCATAAATATACTAATTCTTAATACTTAATTCCTTTAACTTTGGAACTTAATCTTGGATCAATTTTGTATCGCTCTATGTTAGGTATGTATGATGTAAAGGGCTAGGTCCAATTCAGGGCAGGTTGAACAAATTTAATTAGAGATATCAGTCCCTTTTACTCTCGCAATCCGAGAAGTTGGCAAATAATCTATTTAAAACATGTTATGAACGTTAAAACTAAAATTAACGATCTGAGCTCTAATTGGTAATGGTAACTTTTCTCACGCGACCATAGAGAAAATTGAACAACAGATATCAATGCGAATGAAAGAAAGTTATTACATTTATCTGCAGAGAACAATGATGCAGATCATCCTATGGTCGTAGCAAGCTTAATGCACTTGCCTTGCTGTTAAAAATATACAAATAAATATAAAGACGAACATGAGCATCTTAAAGAGGTAAACGGAAGAAACAAAAGAATCCCTTTACAGGCCAATCAGGTGAAGGCTATCCTTGTTTCCACCAGCCATTGACAAAACAGTAGCTGCAATATGCTTTGAGCTAAGTCCAGCTTCTTCAATTTGGTCTTTCTGAGCTCCATGGTCTATGTATCTGTCAGGAAGAATCATGGGCCTCCACTGCATCAAGTAAACGAAACAGTAAATAACAAAGCTAAACAAGCATCCCAATTCCCATAAAAAGTCTTTCCATCCCAATTTAGTAGATAGAATGAGTGGGATTATTACCTTGAGATTGCCATCAAGCAGTCCATTCAAGCTCAGGTAATGAGAAACATGAGAACTGAATCCTCCGATTGATCCTTCTTCAATAGTAATGAGGATCTCATGTTCTTTTGCTAGTTGCCCAATCAACTGTCCATCAAGAGGCTTGCAGAATCTGGCATCAGCTACAGTTGGACAGATTCCTAGCACCTGAAGCATTTTTGCCGCTTCCAAACAGCTTTGTACTATTGTTCCATAACCCAGAATAGCAACTTTGCTTCCCTCCCTCAGTATTCTTCCCTTACCAACCTGTATTCCAATTTAAAGAGAGAAGATTAAAACTATTTTCTCAGAGGAGGTCACATTTTCAGATAATTTCTCAACTTAATAATTACCTCAAGAGGTGTTCCTTTGTTGTTTGGTGGGATAATGGAGCCAATGCCACTTCCTCTGGGGTACCTGAAGCAACTAGGGCGATCGTCAATGGCTGCAGCTGTGGCCACCATGTGCATGAGTTCAGTCTCATCTGAAGGAGCCATGACTACCATGTTGGGTAGACATGCCATGAAAGTGGTGTCAAAGGCACCGCAATGTGTAGGACCATCCGCGCCAACAAGGCCAGCCCTGTCCATTGCGAATCTCACAGGAAGTTTTTGAAGGTCTACATCATGAACCACCTGTAGACAATGCAAAATTTAGTTGGAAGTTCCACTGATGATATTGCTTCCAATTCATAAAAGAGAACAGGATAAATTGCCAAGGAACTTAGATTTACCTGATCGTAACCCCTTTGCAGAAATGAAGAGTAGATGGCACAAAAAGGCTTGAGACCTTCGGAAGCTAGACCAGCTGCAAATGTAACTGCGTGCTGTTCTGCAATTCCAACATCGAAACATCTTTCTGGGAATCGTTTTTGGAACAAATTAAGTCCTGTGCCTCCTCCCATCGCAGCATGGATGGCTACAATTTTGTCGTCAGTCTCTGCTTCAGCGATCAAAGACTCTGCAAAGTACGTGGTGTACGCTTTGGTGCTTGATTTGGCCTTCATTTGTTTTCCTGATGTAGGGTCAAACTTGACGACACCTAACCATAAATAAATAAAAACTCTTTTGAGGAAAAGAAAATTATATGCGGATTGGAGAGTACTAAAGTTTCTACTGAATGATACATACCATGCATCTTGTCCGCTGCTCCTTCAGCTGGAGCATAGCCTTTCCCTTTCTCTGTGATAATGTGAAGAAGAACTGGTCCCGTCGCTGGTAAAGACTTAACCTTTTGCAATATTTCTACAAGGTCCTCAACATTGTGCCCATCAACTGGACCAATATAGTATAGGCCAAGTTCTTCGAACAAGCAAGCCCCAGAGGCACCACTCATTCCTCTCACGTACGAGTCAACTTTAGAAGCAACATCATACGTTTGGCCTCCAATTTGCTTTGTTATGCCCTGTTCACATGCGTGTATTAGTAATATATTAAATATATAAATATATATATATATAATTATTTGAACGTTTTCTCAAGAAATTTGCATGATTTGATTAACCTTTGCGGCTTCACGCAGTTGTCGGAACTTTCTGCTTGAATGCAACTTTGTCAAGGCTTTGCTGAGAGCACCAACAGGAGGTGCAGGGCCATCTACAGTAGCAGTGGGTAAAGAAACTTGTTTGTTGTCATTTAAGATGATAAGAAGATTTGAATCCAGATAGCCCGCATTGTTCATCGCCTCATATGCTTGTCCTGCTGTCATGGCACCGTCTCCGATCACTGCAATTACATGGTTGTTCTTTCCTAGTAAATCTCTACCAACAGCCATACCTGAAATGTGTGCAAATGCAAATGTCAGTGATCAAGAACTGTGCTTGACTCAAAAGTATATCATTAACATCAGAACAACCAGAAGAAGATTTAATGATGGCTTGTTTTACCTAAGCCAGCAGATATGCTAGTAGAACTATGGCCAGCACCAAAAGCATCATGTTCACTTTCTTCCCTCTTGGGAAATCCAGCAAGGCCAAACGTTTGTCGAATTGTGTGCATTCTTGATCTCCTACCGGTCAAAATTTTGTGGGGATATGTCTGCAAGAACAAATCTAGTTAGACAAGGCTGTCTATTTGAAAATATGGAGAACTAGTGAAAGTAAGTAAATAAAAGAGGAAATCAGCTGAAAGAATTAAGTTAACCTGGTGCCCGACATCCCAAATGATTTTATCTTCAGGTGTGTTGAATACATGGTGAAGTGCCACTGTTAGCTCTGCCACTCCCAAGCTTGAGCTCAAGTGGCCTCCTGTCTTTGATACAGTATATACTATCTCTTCTCGCAGTTCATCAACCAATAGCTCAAGCTCCTGAAGTATTGGAACATTAATGGAATTGCTTATTAGAGTTGTTACTTACCATATCGATTACGAACAAAGATATGCAAGAATAAAGCACCCTTGTGCTCCATTCTTGTACATGAACCACTCTTGCTTCTAAATGAAGACTAGTGAAAATTTTAAATGAGGTCAGAACTAGTCCTCGTAATCCGATTATGTGAGCAAGACTTGAAGTTAACACTCTTATAAAGTACCTGATTCGAGAGATTCTTCATGTGATTGGGATAGTTTATGGTGTCAAGGACGGGGGTAGATGGCTTGTTCCCAGAAAAGTCGAGTGATCTTTTCTGTCGTGTTTGCACTGACAAAGTGTTCTCGTCATCACTTGCACTCTTGTCCAAGACAGCTTTTACGCCATTGAACTGAAAACAGTTACAGAAGAAACAGACTTAAGCTTCAGGATGTAAACTTTGTGCCAACATCAAGTAGTCTTGCATTTTCATTTTTCTATCACATTAAGAGTAATATAATATACACAATGATTCCCAGGACAAGAAAAAAAGATTCTTTTTGCAACCATGAATGTCACGAAAATAACCTTTGGATCATTAGCTGAGATATTTCTACTAGCCATAGCATTGAGTTTGTGTAAAGCAAAAGAATGGCCATCGCGAGAATGGATTGCAGGAAGAAAGCTGGATCTAAGAACTGAAGAAACCATTATTTTTCTTGCACTAAACAAACTGTTTGAATGATGAGATAACTTGAGAGAGCTGAAGACTTGAAGAAAGTTTGAGGGCTTTCTCTAGTGTCTGGCTTTAGACAGGAGAGGAAAGCTTGAGAGCAAGCGAGAGATTAATGCGAGACTTATATAGCAAAATTTTCAGAGTCATACTTGGGGGAGTTGATAATAGTCATTGATACAAGAGGGCATCGCAGCCATGCAAGAGGGGCGTATGGTGTCACCTGTCCATATGTGGAGTTTTCTTAGTTCTTTCCTGTTGTGTCATTGTAACTACTGATATTTTGGTGGTTGCTTGTCAATTAAGTACATGCCACATGGATATGGTAGACTAGAATAAGCCGTCGCCTAGCTTACGGTGGTTTGGGAAGGGACGCTGGTTCATTTTTACTATCTCGGTTGGTTTTTGTGGACAGGTATATGTTTATTCTCGTTCAAAGCTTAGATTCAACAACTTTGAACAAGTAGTTATCGTTATTCCTCATCTTTTTGTCCATTTCTTTTAAATATTAAGGCTCAACCCAATCACAGTATGAACAAATACATGTGTAGGAAATATTCGAATAATTATATTGATGTACTATAAACAAGTTGATTTGATTTTAAACCTACAAAATATTAAATTTTATTATAACAAGTAAAAATAATAAAAAAAATTGGCTTCAATTTATAAGAGATAAAATTAATTTCAAATATTATCTTCCATATTTCAAAATTTATTATAATTATTAAGTGCATATGACTTTTTAAAGTAGATGTTTTAAGTTTATAATACACTACTTTCAAATTTATTTATATATTAATTATATGTTTCATATTTAATATTATTAATTTAAATTTAAAATTAATAAATAAAATTAGAAAATAGTTTAAGATAATAAATTGAAATCCTAAGATCAAATATTTTTATTTCGAACACATGAAGTGAAGAACTATATGTAAATTCCGTTTCTTACAGATATATTTCTAATACATGTAACATATAATTTTTATATTTTTTTCGTAGTTAAAAAAATGTCATTGTAATAGAGTAATTAAATTCATCATAACATATATGTGCATATGTAGTCCCTAAAGAAATAGCCTCTGTATCCCTATCGAAGATACGGATATGACTGCGTACATCTTACCCTCCTCATATCTTGCTTAGGCAAAAATTTGAGCATGTTTGGTTTGGTTTGGTTATATATGCACATATATAAATATAATATAATACAAGTCATAGGGGTAGAAGGAAGACTTTTAGACGATGTTGACGTGTGAAAGCGATATCTATTACCACGTGACATCTATTAA
Source organism: Erythroxylum alaternifolium (assembly GCA_027478495.1). NCBI lineage: Eukaryota > Viridiplantae > Streptophyta > Magnoliopsida > Malpighiales > Erythroxylaceae > Erythroxylum > Erythroxylum alaternifolium. Next base: position 26,589,253 of record JANIIA010000191.1, on the reverse strand, counting down.
ATCTCATGTAGTTCAAATTTATGGCTGCTTGATCTTTCATTTCCTCGGAGAACTTTGAGAGGAATTCATGTCTTAAGCCGTACCAGGTTGACAAGGGCTAGTAGCTGTTGGTGGCTGGAGCGTACCCACCTTTATGTGATGGCCGCCAATAATAGTCGTATTCTTGTTCACTTGAAGAGGTAAACCCAAGGAATGACATCCAATAACAGTAAAGATTTCTGTAGGATTCTTTTCACATATCACTCAAAACTCAAACACAGGATTTTATTAAAAATTTAGAAACGTACAATTCCTGCCATATTCATCACTTTAAAATACCGTAAAAGTTGCAACGTGCACGTAATTAGGTAATCGAGGTAACCCGTGAATGAGGGAGTTTAATTTGGTTTACGACGTTATAAAAAGAAAAGAGCTCGAGTTGGCTCATAAATAGTTAAAGGGAACTTCCGTTATGGTTGTACGTCACATCATGGGTGATGGGTATGATTATTATAGTATTATATATTCCCCCAAAATCGTGCAATGACTAGATTCAAGAACCATAAAATGTAACAAAAGAGGTAATGCTATATTCAGACCCATTTTCACAAGCATTGACACTAAACAATAACATAAATATATAAATGCCTGCACTATGCATGTAACGTGCAACACGTTTTCCATGAACTGAAGTTGATGTGTGCAAAGTTTGTTGCTGCCACAATCTATATAATCGAGTCAGACGAAAGAAATGTATGTTTTATTGGAAGTCGTCGTGATGCAGTTTTATAAATGAATATTATTATAAATTATCACATTATTAAATAATTTATTAAAAATATAATTAAATATTAGTGAATATACAAATTAAAATTAATTACTAATTCTTAACGCGAAATAATTTTTTTACTTCATTACTTTTTTACGTGGATCACATTTTGGATACTTCATTTTCGAATGGTTTTGAAAAGAAAACCTTTGAGCCAAACACATGCATGCCTAACATTAAGCATGTACTGTTGTTGAATGCATACAACAAAACAGTTTAGTCAATGGCTCTAATTAATCACAAAAATGTTGAAGCTTCCGGCTAGTCAATTGGACCGTTTAATTTTATGAATGATTTGTTTATAAAATTGGTCAAAAAAAGCCTAAACTTTATCATACTCCTCGGGTATTTTGTTTGTTTCACGAAGTGGCTCCACTATATATATTAATTAGAGAAGTAATCCTGCGACTTTTGGACGTAGCGACGCAAACCAACCAGATCTGAAATTATTTAGTCTGCCAAACATTCTTTAAAAAAAAGATGAAAATGGTTGTAATTAATTTAGATTTAATTGTTATTAATTACATCCAGAATTAATCACCACGTTTCACTTACTTTTTAAAGTAATTTTGTCCCAAGTACTCGGACGATGTTTACATCTTCGTTCCAATAGGAGGGGATTGGGGGTCGGGAAAATTTGCTTTTCTTGTGTAACCTAAAATTTGATCACTCTATCCCTTTTAAATATACGTTTTAAATAAATAGTAATCTAAAAATTAAAACTTCATCATTTGAGGTCAAAATGGTCACTTTTAACCCTGACTTTTCTAAATGTTAGGTTATAATTGTCATCTCTAAAATGTCAGGATTTCGGTGAGAATGTCGGAATCAAAAGTGACCATTTTGTCTGATTTGAGCTGAAAAAGTTAAGCTTTATAGTCGGCCATAAAATGAACATCAAATGTAGCGTACAATCTCTAGCTAAGCTTGAATTATTGTACTTTTTCATTTTTTGAAAAAACACAAAATAATCCAAGTGTAGGCCAATTGACTAGCTTGAACATATTTCAATGTTACTACCAAATGATTTTTTAAAATAATTGTATGCTGAAATTTAACAATGAATCAAATACACCGCTCAAATATAACGGTGAAACAAACACAACGTTTCCTTTTGATGCTCACAGCATATATAACGTACAGATAGATACATGTACGAACTCATGTATGCTTTTGGACAAGGATAGCTGGATCTTGTTCTTTTTCTTGCTATTAGTGTCTCGTTTTAATAAGTGCATAAACTAAATTATGCGTTAAAGCTTGGATGATTGGCGGTCAAGAACGCACAAGACACTGTTACTCTTAAGTCTTAGGTGTCGTGATTAATTGCTCTTTGCACTGTGGAGAAAATCGGACAAGTAATTGTGAATTATTGTCTTTCTTTCTCCAAAACTATTTGCCTCAAGCCTGTGATAACTCGTCAACCTAAGTCCAAAATGGCAGTAATTGCTAAACAAAAATCAATGTTTTGTTGTGGTCAAACATATTTTCGAGTCAAAAACGACTGCTTGGTCAAGTATTGGAAAATCTCAAATTCCAGTCTTGGTATTACAATATATCACATATGACGATAAGGTGTGTGGATATTGTAGATGTGTCAGCGCCCCATTCTTGACTGTAAGAAGAATTAAAACAATTTGTTATTGTATGATTAATGCTTCTTTCATGTGGGTCAATGAGAAAAAAAGAATCCTACTGGAGCAGCTAGCTGTAGAGAGATTTCTACGCATGCCCATATTGAACGGACGGCGATTTCCATCGTGCGGAATAGAATACAGTGGACATTTAAGACTTTGAAGCTCCATGCTTGCATTTTTTTAGGCTTTCTGAATGCCTTACACATACATCACAAGTCGGAATTTAAGCTAAAACAATATACTCTACCAAACAACCCCAAAAAAAAAGAAAATATTGGAGGAAAAAATTTTTTTTTCTTCAGAAGATACAAATCTTTATTTTCGATACCAAAATAGGAGGCAAAGCAATAAATTATTACACTCAATTATGGAGCTTCGCCTAGTATATGGTGAATAAATCTGTCAAAGGTCTTATTCCCTCGGTACATTTTGGTAGGTGTTGTTGAAAAAATAAAATCTAACTAAATTTTACAATGATCGAGTCTGGATTGTATATATAAAATATGTTTACTACTACAAATACAATATTCTTTCAAGTAGCTCATTTGACTTTGATTAGTTGGCCTTGGGATCGACAAAGGATTCATAATTAATTAAGCAGGTGTTCCAAGTGGACAATTAGCAGAAAAGAACCTAACATTAATACATTGCAGGTGGTCTTTATAGATTGAGGATTACAAACAAAACCTTGGAAAATTAGCAATATAAAAACTTGGCCACGCTCAGAGACCAGTCTTTATATAATTTTATATCCACTAATATATGCAATCTTTTGTTGAATATCTAATAGACACCGATGTTTGACTTGGTCACTGATATTTTGGTCTCTACAATTTATTTTGGCTCTGTATTAATCATTCTATGCTCTTGAAGATTATTCAAGATCCTTCACAATCATTATTACTGGGATGGAGTAGACTATGAAGGTTTGGAGTGACTACTGGCCACATTTTGTACGACAACTTCAGGGAACTTAAAAAGTAAATCGACACGAATATTCATTACCAAAATGGTTTTGAGCTTTGAATAAAAATTTATAGTATGAGAAGGCTATTTAAAGTGGTCTATCTAGTCTTATCCTTCGTACTTTCACGAAAGTAAGACTATATTTGATTGAGTAGTTATTAATAGAATGAAATAAAATATAATTATTATTCCATTATTTGATGGAGAAGATTTACAAAGAAATGGAGTATAATAGAATGGAAAGAGAAGGTTTCACATTACATCTCATTTTATCATAAACAGTAAAAATAAGCTACCGATAATTTGGAAAGTTTAGGATGAAATATAAAATGATAAATAATATTTCACTATATTATATTATAAATCCTTCTTCTAAACAATATTTCACTATATTATATTATGAACTTTTCCATCCTTCCCAAATAACAATTTTTTAATATTACATTCATTTACATTTTATTTTATTCTAATATAAACCATTTAATTGCATTCCATCTATTAAAAATCATACGTTAAACTAAACAGAACCTAAGTGTTGAACCGACTTCACATCCATGATTTGGCTTGGATGATATGAGACAATAAGTGTCTCTTGTCCGTTTGTTTTTAAACCCTTAGTAAACTCAAGACAAATGAAATTGTCCTTCACTTAAGCAGTAAAATGAGTCTCAGCAGAATAAAATTTCATTTATTTGTTTTTTTTAACAATTTCTATACGTTTTTAGTACCTACAGAGTTTCGTGCCATAAGAACAATATGGTAAGGCCAAAAAATCAAACTTCTTACATGAATATTAAGTTGGCACATATCTATCAAGAAGGAAAAGAACAATGCAATCAATAAGATTAAAGCATAATCATTCTACATAAAACAGAGCACAGAAACTCAAGTGGGAAAGAAATAGACACAGGAAGAGAATCAGAAGAATGAATTGGTCGCATCTCTAATGAAAATATTATGAGTATATTAATCATTTTAAGGTCAAAGAGCAAAACTTCAACACTAGAAGAGCACATTCTATGATAAACCATACTGCCAACAAGTGTTACCTTCCTGAATTTTGTTGCGAAATGAAAATTTTACAAGTATATTAGCAAAGATTAATCATTTTAAGGTGAAAGAGCGAACCTGCTACACTAGAAGACCACTTCTATGATCAACCATACCATCAAAGCAGTGTTACCCTTCCTGAATTCTGTTGCGAGAAATTGAGACCAAGATATCTTTTCAGTAAAAAGTTAATTGCCTCCAGACTTCAGCGTGTTACTCAACCTACATCACAGATTAGACTTAATTAGGACTCTTCGCTACAAAGACTAACAAATTGGAAAGTTTTGAGACAAGGGCAAAAGGAAAGCTCCTTTCCATATCATCCAGTTGTGGACTGAACTTGATAAATTTTAAAGCTACATATCTAATGCTATTGTTTTATCTTTCCAACTTCTCCTATATGCTACGATAATTCTGTTTGTGGCAATGGAACTAAAAGGGTTCCTTTTCTAGGAAACTTGCCAATCCAAGCCTTCAAAAAGGCCTTCTCCTTTGATGGCAGAGGTTTTAAAAATTGCCCATTGTCTATTCTTTAGTTTGTGCAGCTCTAAAGCCTCAGTCACAGCAGCGTCATCAAGTGCACCAGGAAGATCCTGAATATATGAAAAAATCATCTTCAAACACACAAAAATAAATGATGACAGCCTTTCTGTATGCATCATAAAAAGATACATGCCTGAATTTACATGCAAGAGAGTCCAAATGCAAGTTATTTCTCCGTTAATTTCCAAATGTACTTAACGTAAACATTTGTTGCCATCTACAAATCTTAAAGAGTAGACAACCAGGCAGAACTGAACCTGCTTGTTTGCAAAGATGAGAGCAACAGCACCCTTTAACTCTTCCTCCTGTGGAAAAATACAAACTTGAGCTCATATTGTCAATAGTCTGAAAGAAATACACAAGTTTATGTTAATGTGAAATTGAGTAAATTGAGTTTTACCAATTCCCCACTGAATAATATACATAAATACATAAATATCGAGAATTACCTGTATAAGCCTATTACAATATTCTGAACAGTTAAAATTGTAAATACAATGTTGCAATTTACAACAAATGTCAAGATAGAAGCCTTTGTACTATTTTCTTTTTGTTGGAAAACATGGAGAACCAAAAGGGATCCTTTTCATGTGTTCGTGCTGCTTGTAAACCAATTCAACTCCATTACCCGTAACCTCGCATGTTGATACACAAACTCAATTCAAAGTAAATTTTGAAAGCGACCAATAATTGTTTTTCACTAGGGAGAGTATAATACACAATAATGACGTCTAGGGATGGCCAAGTCTAAATAACACTTTTTCTCAATTTATTGTTTGTAGAATGCACAATCTTGCAAAATCCTTTTATCAATAAGCCCAGTTAGACATTCATAATTATTGGAAGAATGATAATACATCTTAAATTGGTTGTGGGGAATCCTACGATGAGTGCAGATCCCATCAATGACTCTTTAAGACAATTTTTTGCACTTCTTAATTCAAGAGGTAACAGAAGTCTAGATCCTTGCAGCATGTAGCTGCCACCCATACAAAACAACGTAGAGACATTAGGGTAGACCAACCACCTTATTTCAAGTATATAGCTACTGAAATTTAGTAGTTTTAATTGTTTTATTAGTAAAAGACTATTTTATCCCTAGGTTTTCATCTTTTAGAGTTTATATTATTTTTTGCAGTCACTTTGCAGCAACTTTTGGTTAGTTTGAAAACATCATTTCAGATTTCTATTGAATGTTCTTTGGTTCTTCAAAGGATTTCGTACAACCTTTGGAAAATCGAGCGCTATACACTGCGTCAGGTGGTATCAGAGTAAGATGTCGACTGAGAGCAATAGCTACGGCCTTCGTGACGGTGTTCAGAAGGCTAGAGCTCCTTTTTTAGGAGACGAAGCGTTGCAACGTTTGGACCAACATCTGGAGCAGCAAATAGAACACAGATTCCAACGTTTCAAGGAGCGTTTTGAAGAGATTGTGGAATGTCTGGATGCTCTATGAATTGATACACACAAGAGGCAGGATAACTATAGAAGACCAGGGCTGGAGATGACTCGTGGTGCACTTATGGGTAGAACTGTGCTTGCGAGGAGACAACCAATCTATGAGGAGGATTCGAAGGAAGAAGATTACTATGAGCCGAATAGACTTAGGCATTTTCAACTACACGATGGGCGTAGGAGGAGAGACGCCTATGGTGGATTTGAAGATAGAGACGCGAGGGATTATAGACTGAAGGTGGATATCCCCTATTTTAATAGAAGTCTAGGTATTGAAGATTTTTTAGACTGGCTTGTAGAAATTGACAGATTCTTTAAATATCTGGAGATTGCACCAGAGAAAAGAGTTCGGATTGTGGCTTATAGACTGAAGGGAGGAGCTTGGGCATGGTGGGAAAGGATTCAGTCACGGAGGCAGCACGAAGGGAAGGGACCTGTGTGTACATGGTATAGAATGAAGTTTCTATTGAAGCAAGATTTCTTACCACCGGATTACGAGCATAATCTATTCCAGCAATATCAACTGCGTAGTCAGGGAGGACAGATAGTGCACGAGTATACCGCAGAGTTCATGTGGTTGGCGGAGAGAAACAAACTTCTAGAATCTGAAGGACAGCAGGTTGCTCGATATTTGGAAGGGTTGAGATTAGCACTTCGGGACATAATTGGAGTATAGGTTATCCGCACGCCGTCGGAAGCAAAGAACATGGCCTTAAAGGCAGAGATAATGCAGCACAAGCGTAGCAGAAAGAGTGTAGAGAGCTATACGATTGCAACATCTACTGATAAATACAAAGCTGTGCAGGAGCATACTCTCTGTAGTCATGAGATGCAAAGTGTGGAGGATAAAGTTATGGGAAAAAGGCCTATGGTTGAGGCGCGAGATAAGGAGATGAAGAGATTTGAGAACCTCTATGCTAAGCCAGTTATGGGGAACTGCTTCAACTGTAGTCAACCTGGACGCAGATCTAATGAGTGTCCTTTGAGGAAGACGGTTAACTTTGTAGAGAGGGACGAAGATGACGAGGGAATCGCTTGCGAAGCAGATGGAGATGAGGATGATGAGTATGAAGTTGACAAGGGTTCAGCATATGTGGTGAGGAAACTGATGTTAGCACCTAAGCAGGAAGACTGGACCCAAAGGAATCAACTATTCTGCACGAGATGTACCATTCATGACAGGGTATTTGGAGTTATCATTGATAGTGGAAGCTGCGAGAACATTATTGGCAAGGGGGTAGTGAAGAGGTTAGGATTACCAGTGGAAAAACATCCTAATCCTTATACCTTGGGGTGGATTAAAACTGCAGCAGACAAGATAGAAGTCACAGAGAGGTTTAGAGTTCCATTCGCCATTGGCAAGTATAAAGATGAAGTATATTGTGATGTTCATGACATGGATGTTTGTTAGTTGTTATTTGGGAGACCGTGGCAGCTTGATGTGGATGCTCAGCAATCGAGAAGGAGCAACCAATATCAATTGGAGAAGGATGGGGTTAAGTACACGCTCCTACAGCTTAAAACGAAGAATTCAACCTCTAAGGGTAATGCTTTCTTATCGATAGCCAAGAGGTTCAAAGTGGAGATCAAAGAAACACGACAATTACATGCGTTAGTGGTCAAACAGGTGTTTACGAGTGAGGCAGAGTTTCAAGTGGAGGAGTACCCAGAGATAATGCGACCCCTACTACAGGAGTTCAAGGAGTTAATGCTAGATGATTCCCGAATGGGTTACCCCCTATGAGGGATATCCAATACCATATAGACCCCATCCCGAATCCAGTTTATCGAATTTGCCGCATTACTGAATGAATCCGAAGAAAAGTGAGATTTTAAAGGAGAAGGTGGAGGAGTTATTACGAAAGGGGCTCATACAAAAAAGTACGAGTCCTTGCGCAGTCCCGACATTATTGACTCCAAAAAAGGATGGAAGTTGGTGGATGTGTATTGACAATTGAGCTATTAACCAAATCACAGTGGGGTATAAATTTCCTATACCGCGGTTGGATGACAAGTTGGATCACTTACATGGTGCGACGCTATTTTTGAAGATTAATCTGAAGAATGGGTATCACTAGATTCGCATAAGGCCAAGTGACGAATGGAAGATGGCCTTCAAAACAAAAGAGGGCCTATATGAATGGTTGGTGATGTCGTTTGTGTTGTCCAATGCACCAAGCACTTTCATGAGGTTAATGAATAAGGTACTCAAGCCTTTTACTGGTAAATTTGTTGTGGCTTATTTCGATGATATCCTGATTTACAGTCATTCGGAGGAGGAACGCTTGTTACACCTACAACATGTGCTAAAGGCCTTAAGGGACAACCAATTATACATTAACCTTAAGAAGTGCAATTTCATGACAGATACGTTAGTATTCCTGGGGTATATAGTGTCTGTGGATGGGATAAAGGTGGATGAAGCAAAGGTTAAGGCAATAAAAAATTGGCCAACACCAAACAATGTGCAGGAACTAAGGAGTTTTAAAAGTTTGGCGACCTTTTACCGAAGGTTTATCAGAAATTTTAGCACCATTGCGGCGCTCATGACAAAGTGCCTAAAGAAAGGCAAATTCCAGTGGAGAGAAGAAGCAGATAAGAGCTTTACCTTGCTTAAAGAAAAGTTATGTACAGCACCAGTACTAGATTTACCAGATTTTAACAAGCTATTTGAGGTTGACTACGATGCTAGTGGAGTGGGAATAGAGTTGTAATCTCACAAGAGAAAAGCCTAATGGCATTCTTTAACAAAAAACTTAGTGATGCCAAGAGAAAGTGGAGTATCTACGACAAAGAATTCTATTCGATGGTGCGAGCGCTCAAAAATTGGGAGCACTACTTGGTTGCTAAGGAGTTTGTGTTATATTCAGATCACGAGGTCTTAAAGTATTTGAATAACCAAAAGCAAATTAGTAGCGATATGCATGTGAGGTGGTGTCAATTTTTACAAAAAATTATGTTCAATTTAAGGCACAAGTCAGGAGTACAAAACAAAGTCGCGAATGCTTTGAGTTGGAGGGCACCCTTATTACTTACTCTCAGTAATGAAATTGTGGGCTTTGAGCAACTGCGAAACAATTATGAGCAAGATGACAACTTCGCAAAGGTTTGGGGGTAGATTCAGTATTTGTTGTGATTGATAGATTTTCTAAGACGGCTCACTTTATCCCTTGTAAGTAGACCTCCAATGTAGTCGGCATTGCTCGATTTTTTTTTAGAGAAGTGATTCACCTACATGGAGTACCCAAGACCATTACTTCAGATCGTGATAGTAAGTTCCTAAAGAAGTTATTTGATTCTTCTTTAAATTTCAGTAGTACAGCCCATCCACAAACTGATGGGCAAATGAAGGCTGTCAATCAAACACTGGGAAACTTAATTCGCAGTATTTGTGGGAACAAGCCAAAACAATGGGACTTGACACTACCTCAAGCAGAGTTCGCATATAATAATGCCATCCATAGTGCGAGAGGTAAATCACCATTGTCTATTGTCTATAACAAGGCACCTCAACACACGTTAGACTTGCTCAAGCTACCTAAAGGTGAGGGGACCAATATTTCTGCTAAGCATATGACCAAACAAGTGGTAGCAATACATCAAGAGGTAAAACAAAAATTGGAAGCGGCAAACCAACGGTACAAACAAGCAACTAATAAACATATGCGACTAGAGACATTCGATGTGGGAGATCAAGTCATGATATTCTTACACAAGGAGAGGTTTCCTGTAGGAACATACAGTAAGCTGCAACCGAAGAACTATGGACCATACAAGATATTAAAGAAGATTAATGACAACGCTTATACCATAGACCTTCCAAATAGTATGGGGATCTCCAACACTTTCAACATAGCAAATTTGTCCAAGTTCCATAATTCCGATGATCCATTATACCTAGAGGACTTTGTGCACTCGAGGACGAGTCCTTTCCAAGTGGAGGAGACTGACACGGAGTCCTAGTGGTGCTTTAGTAGTTTTAATTGTTTTATTAGTAAAAGACTGTTTTATCCTTAGGTTTACATCTTTTAGAGTTTATACTATCTTTTGTATTCACTTTGCGGCAACTTCTGGTCAGTTTGAAAACATCATTTCAGATTTCTATTGAATTTTCTTTAGTTCTTCAAAGGGTTTCGTACAACCTTTGAAAAAGCGAACACTATACGCTGCGTAAAAAAAGAACATACTTGCTTTTAAGGTTAGGCCACAATTATAGAACTTGTAGCCGGCAAACAAACCAGAGTTTCACATACCTCTAGGATTGCATGAAACTCATCCTTGGCTATCACCAGCCTATCAATGTCACTAGAATCAATAACATAGATAATCGCTTGAGTGTTGGGAAAATAACACCTCCAATATGGCCTGAAAAAGATGCAAAGATGCAAGGAAAGCATATTATTAGTTGGATTCACAAAGAAAATCATAAAAATAACACAAGAAAAGTAATAGCTTAAAACTAGAAAAATGATGAATATTCAAAACTTGGGGCACAAAGAACAAGCCAATGCCAGCCCCAAATATTCAAATAATTAAGATGCATTCATTATAGAAAGCCACTGGAAAAGTGACATCTAATTGGGAAAGGAAAAAGCACTCAACTGTTTCTAAGTGGAAAGCAAAAAATTCCTTGATTGTCAGATGCTTTAGGAATAAAAGAACATTAAATTATGGTCCATTGTGCACAGACATCAGCATGGAATGTAGAGACTTCTTACAACAAAAGAAATGCTTAAGATCGCAAACAAAAACTTGAAGAATGAACTATTAAGAAACTAATGTGAACATTGATACTGTTATCAATTTATGTTCCTTCTTGTCTGACACAACATGTAACATATCGTATGGAATACCCACATCTTTTCAAAATTAAAAAAAAAAGAACATTTGCAAGCCATATAACATAGAGAAATAATACCCACATCTTTTCAAAATTTTTAAAAAATGAACATTTGCAAGTCATATAACATAGAGAAATAATAAATGATCATATTGAAATTCTTTTACCCACAGAAAGCTGATTCTGTCAATAATAAGATATATGTTGACATCGACATATGAGAAAGAAGCAAATGACTCACGTTACCTGATACTTGTTTGTCCACCTGTAAGAAAACAATCACAAATTCCATCAATACAAAGTACTGCTTATCTTTGAAAAGGTTGAAAATAGCGTGCATCTTCTAAACAACTTAATTAATCCACAGACATTGCATGTGAATGGACTTATCCACACACACTCACACCCACAAAAAGAGAATGTGTAGCCGATCACTGTGTGATAAGAAAAGATAGAGCTGAGGGAAAATATAAGAGCATACCAAGATCCCATACTTGAAATTTGATATTATTGTATTGAACTGTTTCAACATTGAATCCAATTGCTGCATTGGAAAAACAGATTGATCAAATTATAAACACAACAAAGAATAAGTCAAACTAGAGTTTAGCTTTTTCAACGTGCAGAACTGAGCTCTTAGTATATTCATTAACTAAGTTCCTAAAGCACAAAACTTTGAATCAACCAAGACTTAAACAATTGAGTTCTTGAACACACTAGAAAGTAACATAACAGAAGTGATCATATCCAATTCCCTCAGTCCCCAGATTCATAATTACCAGCAACCAAATGAACACAAAATGTAAAGAAAATAAAGAAGAAACATACATACTTGGAATAGTGGATACAACTTCACCCATCTGAAGCCGATCTGAATAGAATTGAAAGTCAAAATGCCAATACCATCAAAATCCACCAAATACCCATTAGAAAAGAAAAGAAGAAAAAAGAAACATTACAGAGAATCGTGGTTTTTCCAGCATTGTCGAGTCCAAGTACGAGGATCCTAGCCTCTTTGTTGCCGAATAAAGAAGAGAACATCTTCGTAAACAATATACCCATTTTGGAAGTTGGGGGTTTATCTCAGTGCATAAACGTGATACAGAACTAGGATCGTATCTGCTAAATAAGCAGAGCAACCCTTTTCATCGGCAGAAACACAGAAAACGTGCCTGGCGACAAAAGCAGAGGGCCTGTCCGGGAAAGAAATCGCAATTCCAGGGGTGCAAATGAAAATTCCAAAAGAAGATCATGTGACTTGGTTACGTGGACAATTCTGTTCTGATGACATGTATGTTCAATCAACTAGTGTCTGACACGTTATCAAGTTAGGGTTTTTTTCAACGGACTTCAGCCATGTGTCACAGTGGTGTCATGGAATTAGGTGTACATGAATATGTTTTTCTTAAATTAAATTTATAAAAATAGTTACAAAATAGAACATTAAAACAACCATCTCCTGCTATACGAGAAACTAATACATCAAAAATCAACTCCAAAATGACGTTTCCGAGACGAACTAAACAACAGAAGGAAGCTCTAGGGTACCTGGTCAACTGGAAATTACCGCCGAAAAGTTGGATAAAAGTTAATACAGATGGCGCAATACCAAGAGATTCCTCTGAGATTACGATTGGGGGACTTCTTCGAGATAACAATAGATAGTGATGTGGAGAATTTTTACATAATTTTGAGGTATGCTCGTCTTTAGTGGCTGAACTCAGGGGAGTTTATGAGGAGCTTAAATTGGCATAGGACCATGGCAATCAGAAAATCATTCTGGAAATGGATTCACTAAAGGTCATAAATATCCTTTCCTCTTCTGAAAGATCACTAATTGAGGACTCTATTTTGGTGTAGGGCATACGGGAGGTGTCGGATTGAGCTTGGGAAGTAAAGCTTCAACATGTTTATAAGGAGAGGAACCAAAGCGTAGATAGGCTGGCTACTTTAGCTATGCGAGTAGTACAACTAGGATTATATGTCCTATCAGACCCTCTAGAGGACTCGTTGGATTTTATAATCCTAGATAGGCAAGGAACTATGTATCGTAGGGGCATGTTTTGCAACTAATTTGGTTAGGTTTTGTTTTCAATCCTATGTATTAAAAAAAACAACAGAAGGAAGGAAACGATATCGTGCGATGATAGATGTAATAACGTTGGCTACCATAGATTCCCAAGTCAGATAAACAAAATTTTCACTGAAAGGAGGCTCAGGAAGCTTCCAAATTAGGGCTTTAGATGGGATCTTCCTCCCTAAACTAGTCGACCATGGTAAGATGTAGAAACTTGTATAACTCAATCATTATTTATTCTTACTGATGTTATCTCACTCTGGTTAGGGCTCGATGATGGTAATATCCTTCCTCTCCGTGGTTGGAAAGAAAGAGAGGAGTCTTTGCTAAGAGGTAAGTGTCTTCTTCCTTCACGATCTGGGAGTTTAGCAACAACTAGAGTTAGTGCTTGTTTGGTTGAACTTTTGGAGGGTGAATAAGCACTTTTTTCACCGCAAAAGCTTTTTTTAAGAAAAAGTGTTTGACTGTAAAATGAAAAGGTACTTTTTTAGTAGATATAGCTTTTTTGGTAGCTAAAATACAAGTTTTTAAAAGCTCAAATTTGGAGCTTCTCAAAAAAGTACTTTTTCAAGTAGATTTTTCAGATCAATTAATGAATCTATTTTTTAGTCCCTTTTACCCTTATGTTTTACACATAATTCTCACAATACTCACAAACGCATCTTCACGTTTATTTTGAGATTTATATAATATTATTTGACTTTTTATATGTTTTAATATTTATTTTTTATATTAGTTTTACTTATGTTATAATCCATACAAAAGAATTGGTTAGATATATTTTCATTTATGTTTCATATAGTTTAAAATTATATAATAATTAATATATTGGGCTTTGCATATTGTTTAATATATTTTAAATAATATTTATATATGCATAAATAATTTTTATTACAAAATAAAATATAGTTAAAATTAAAAGTGCTTTTATTTTTATGTTGCCAAACAGTCTATTGTATGAAGCTCTTTCAAAAAAGCTCAATTTTAAATGACAGTCAAACAGTCAACTAACTTCTTAGAAAAGCTCTTCTCAGAAAAGCTCTACTGATAAAAGCTCTACTGACAAAAGCTCTACTGATATAAGCTCATCCAAACAGGCACTTAGTTGAGATGTTTTCTCAATTTTAACCTATTTATCTCTCTTCCTCAGCCCACACAACATAGTTGATATAGTGGAAAGAATCCAAACATCTAACAGACACAGAGTGAACATTCTTTGGATTAGCTTCTCCAAAAGGCATCAGGTAACAGTTTGAACACTTTTACCCTTATTTTTTCTTTGTACTGCATGTGAGTGAGTTCAGGCTAACCTAGATTTCAAGATCTAATTACATGTTCACTACACATAGGAAGTTCTTTCGAAAGAAAAAGCAACTCACTAATCTTCATGATTAGAGAGTTCAATACCTCTATATTTGAACGCATTCTACATGTGGAAATTTGCAAATTTCTCTCTTTCCATATCTCCTCTAGGTAGAAGCCAGTGAGATGATGAATACCGCTCCATCCCCTTTAGGGACAGTCTTCAAAGCCCTTAGGTTATCCATCGTGACAGTAATCAAAATCCCATCCATCTTTATTAACACTTCTTTTTAATTTTCCTCCAAATGCTTATAGCAAAAGGGCATTGGAAAAAGAGATGATCTCTAGTTTCATAATCATTCCTGTATAGGATACATGTGTTGTTTAGATTTAGAAAGTGTAATCTGTCTATGGTGGCCATTTTGTTCAAAATTGCCAACCATAATAAGCAGGAGGACTTGGGTCTTAGGGACTTATGCCATACAATAGGGTACCAATCAACAGGGGATTGTCCCTAAGCTAACCACTCCTAACATACCCTTGTTAGAAAAGGAATTAGGGGGTTGGTTTAACCATGAGAGTTTATCTGAGCCCTGCAATTAGGATCATAAGAAAGGATGAGGTAAATCACCTGGCCTGGGACATCAATCCACCTATTATTAGATATAATTGTACACATTTTAGCTTTAAGTGGAATAGAACTCCATCATTGGACTACATTAGGGATCCGAATCAATAGGCTATGACCCGTCCAATTATCAAACCAAAAGTGAGCTTTTTACCCATTACCAACTCTACATTTAACCTTCGGCTCTATAATATCCTTGAGACTCATTAACTTGTTAAAGAAAAAGGATTGAGAATCTTTAGGGGACATGGACCACAATGACTTTACTCTTATAATATAAGAGTGAAACCACTTGGTCCATAACAAATCTTTATTGCACAAAATGTGCCAAATTTTCTTCAACATGAGTATCTTATTTGTGGTGGCTATAAAAATAATTCCTAGCCCCCTCACCTTCTTAACCTTGCAAACCTTATCCTATCTAACTTTAATTATCCTTCGTCCAAAGTTTTGCTTCCCCCATAAGAACCTCCTAAACAAAGTTTAAATCGTCTTCACTACTCCCTTAGCTAGAAACATAATGGGGAAAGAATACAGTAGGGATTAAATCATTAGACAAATAGGTTCTTATCATTTGGGGGGAGACTTCAGCTCATAAATCAGTTTTTAATTCCTTACAAGCATACTGGTCCGCTAATATATTTCTAGCTAAGGGTGTAGTGAAGACGATTGAAACTTTTTTTAGGAGGTTCTTATAGGGGAAGCAAAACTTTGGAGGAAGGATAATTAAAGTTAGATGGGATGAGGTTTACAAGGTTAAGAAGGTGAGGGGGCTAGGAATTATCTTTATAGCCACCACACATATTAGCCAACCAGTATGCTTGCAAGGAATTAAAAACTAATTTATGAGCTGAAGTCTCCCCCTAAATGATAAGAACCTGTTTGTCCAATGATTTAATCCGTACTGTATTCTTTCCACTAGAGGGAAACTTTCAAAAAACAAATTCTTCTTATAATGAACGACAACCTTAGATAACACAACGGATATGGTCGCTATCTCATTTTCCAAACCATTTACACTATTGGCCAATACAAAGTGAATTTTTTCTAAATTGATTTCTAAACCTGACATATCTCCAAATTGTTTGAGAGAGGATATCAACATCTGAACTGAGGATGGATGTGCCTTGGAGAACAGCAATAAATCATTCGCAAAATAGAGATTGGTTAGAGAAACCTTCTTATATCTACTGTGGAACTTGAAACTCTCTTCCTTATCCATGTTATGCTTCAATAATAGGGTTAGCACTTCTATACAAAGGATGAACAAGTAGGGAGACATTGGATCACCTTATCGAAGTCCTCTCACTCCTTTAAATAATCTAGTTGGTATACCATTCACTGTCACTGAATAGGAAGGGGTGGTTATACATGTCTCTAACCGTCACTAAATAGGAAGGGGTTGTTATACACACCTCTACCTATTTTATGAATATGGAAAGGAATATCATCACCTCCATTACCTTAAGAATAACACCCCATTCCATACAATCATAGGCCTTCTTAAAATCAATCTCAAAAGCACAGTTTGGTGGAGCCCGTCTTCTATGGTACCCCTTTATGAGCTCCTAAACAATGGAAATATTATCCCCTATTAACCATCCTTACATGAATGCATTTTGGTTATTATCCCAAAACAACCTTGAGTCTGTTTGCTATAAGTTTAGAGATCACCTTATATAGAAAATTTAAGCAAACTATAGGCCTGAACTCATCAAAAGAATTCGGGTTGCTTGTGTTAGGAATTAGGAAGAGGAATGTTTTATTAATCTCCTTTAACAGTATTGTAGTAGAGAAAAATTCCCGCACAACTTGCTTTACCATTATTCCAATTTCACCCTAAGCTTTTAGAAAGAAGATCCCATTTAGACCATCAGGACCTAGGGCCTTATTAGGATTCATCTGGGAGATAATCCCTTCAATATCTGCATCTTATATAAGCTTAGCTAAATTATAAGCCTCTTCTCGAGATAACTTCTTCGAAATGAATGAGTTTAGCAACTGTATAGTGACTGAAGTCGAATTAGATTGCCCATAAAATCGACTAAAATGTTCCCCTGCCTCTCCATTGATCAGATCCTGCCAAATGAGTTTTCTACCATCTACAGCTTGGATGATAGTTATTCTATTGTAATATCTTCTCCCCACTAGTGAATTGAAGAAGAGCTTAGAGCATTTATCACCTTCCTGCAAACATTTAACCGTTGCTCTTTGCTTTATCAAACTTTCGTGATTTTGAACAACCGAAAGATAATGGTTAAGTTTTTTCTTCTCTAATAACAACAATTGAAGGTCTCCTGGGTTATTTGAAAGTTGCCCTTGAGTTCTAGTGAGATCATTCTTAGTTCTTTCAATAGCTTCAGAAGTGGAGCATCCCCTTGTAGCATTCAACGTTTTCAATTCATCCTTGATTGTTTTGAGCCTCCGAATACATATATATTGTTTAGTTCCATACATAGCCTTTCTCATTCCTATCTGCACAACCTCTTGAAAACCTTCCATATCTGCCAAAAAATTGTTAAATCTAAGAAAGAGGTAGAACTCATAGGATTTGTTGCAGCCAGCTCTGGTTTACAAGCACCCTATCCAACTTTTTCCTTAAAGACCAGTCCTTTGCTTGCTTATTACACCAAGTAAATGTGTGACCCTGATATTTGAGATCAATGAGGCCTATGGTCTCCACACATTCCTTAAAATCTAACATATAATTCCTTAGGAAAGCATTTCCTTCAGTTTTAGTTCTATACAAAGTAGAGTTAAAATCTCCACTAATAACCCAAAGGCCAATTACTTTATTCTAAAAATCCACCAAACTTTTCCACAGCTCCTTCCTTTGGAAGGAAAAATTAAAGCCATAAACAACAGAGCAAAACATATACACATCCTTAATTTTGAAGTGCCATTTCATATGGAAACCTGCATTTCCTCTTCCAAGACCTCCATTTCCACAAATTCTGGATTCAAACCAATAATTATTCTTCCCAAAGCATGCTTTTGGTGATTAGTAACAAACTTCCAACTACTCCCTTATTTATTCAAGTTCATAAGATTACCTACCCTAATCTTAGTTCCTAAAAGACCAATTAAACATGAATTTTCTTGATAGTCAAAATCCCTTAAATCTAAAAGCTTTTTTGGGCAATTTATACCTCCAACATTCCATGTAAACTAAATCATTAAAAGGATGTAGTAGATTTGGAGCCTTTCTTTTCACTCCTACCATCTTTCGTAGTTACCACAGTCTTAAAAAAAGTACCCAGATCTTCTCCCATTATAGAGGAAGAGAAAGTGTGAATAGATTCACTTCGGATGAGCATCGAAAGGGAGTTTCCCTAGTCAGTTAACTCTCTTTTTTCTGCATTCTTAGGTGGGGACATCCATTTGTGACTTAGGAACTGCTGTGGGTGAATTCTTTGCATTACTCTTGGGTTTTATATGGACTTCTTGCACAATCTCTTAGGAGACTTCCTTCTGAACACTCTGCTAGCCTTCATGTTCATCCACTCCCATAAGCTCCTTATATTCTCCTTTTAGAAACACCTTACTCGTAGGAACCCACCTTTTCCCTTGAGATTTTAAAGATGGCTTCCATTGGTAGTTAACGTAGACATTGTCTTCAAACAAAGAGCCTTTTGCTCCTAATCTCATAATTGGTGTACTTTCACGAAGATTTTGGATAGATTCCATATTAATGCATAGTCTTGCATATCCTACTATTTTTCTTTATGCTATATTTTTATCTATACAAAGAGGAGTGCCAAATTAGCTTGCTATCATGCTAAAGCCTTTGGTAGTCTAATATTTAAGTGGTACATTATACAACTGTACCTATAATGGAACAACTTAGTGTTTCATGGATTCTACTTGGATTCTTGGTCTTCATGGGAGTAAAAATAATGGTTGGTTCTGAATATACCATAGACCCTCCTCTACCACTCTCATAGTTGCATCTTTAGACGAGAAAGTAAATAACAACGTGTTTTTTCTACTACAAGTACATTAATGAGACCTCTATTTTTCCATATAGTTTATGCCCATTTATGAATAACTAGAAATGCAAGTCGTCTATCCTAAAAGCAGCATCCCATGTTTTTGCACCAGCCTAGAGGAATTCCAAACTAGGGGATACCATTAATATGCCATCCTCTTTTTTTGGGGGGCAATAATGTAAGGTACAGTCATGCCCCTCCCCTATGACTTGTTTCCAACTTTTCCTAACCAGTTGAGAATCTGTAAGAGCAACTTGAGAAGAAAGTAATGGGCCTTCTGCATCCTTTCAGGGCAATGGAGGAAAATTAGTGGATGACAAAGGAATTATTGACAATTCTGAAGATCAGAAAGCTAGGTTTGGCAAAAAACAGAAAGTCAGTAAAGATTTAGCAGATGATAGAAGCCAGAAATGTGAAGGAAGGGCCTTTTAATTGAATTTCTTTTGAGGCCTCTTTCCCCACTTTTTTTCTTTCACTCTCGGCCTCACTTTTTCTCTTTTCTTTTGATTTTAATTTCTGCTCCCCTTTTGCAAGGTGCTCGGCCTTCTACTCAATTTTTGTATCATCATGCTTTTCTTGAAAATTTTCGACCTTTCTCTGTTGCATTGCCTCTATATATTTTTAATTGCATTTGGTCCTCATATACCTCTTTTGGAGCTAATGGAGCAAGAACAATTTTCTGATCTCCCAT
>JANIIA010000191.1:26554588-26565316 GCA_027478495.1 Erythroxylum alaternifolium | reverse complement strand
CCATTTGAACATCTACTTGAATTCATCAAGTTTGGTGTTCTAAAACCCTTACACATTGTTTCATCTTCCTTCTTTACATGTTCTTGGGTGATCAAGGAAGGGTTTGGTATTTGTAAAAACCTAAACAAGGAGAACAAATAAGAAAGGAGGAGAAACAAAGGTGAAATTGTTTTTATATTTCATGTTCTTTACATATCCCTGCATACATGTATGATCTGGTGGTTTTTGGGTTGTCATGGTATCGGACTGCTACATCTGCATGCATGTGATGCATGCAACCATAGCTAACCTAACAGTGATTGACTTAATCGTATCTTAAACTAGTTTTACATTTGTAACAACTATCGTAATTGATTATTGTCTAAACGTGAGAATGTTAGACATTTTCCTATAGGATGGAAAACAATTAATTATATTTTAACAATTTTAATAAATTATCGATTAAGAAAATCAAGTTTGATCTAGATAAAGATAATAAAGCAGCCCAATAAAGGATCTAAGTTAGTAAGCTGAAGTCCAAGGAAAAAAATAGACCCAAGTTAGTGTAGACAGGACCCGTATTGAGCATCTAATGGGAAGGCCCGATATGGATGTGATATATATAAGGTCAAGGTCTCTTGTAGCTGCTTAAGCAAATCGTGAACATAGAGATGTTCTGACCCATTCAAAGATTCACGTTTTAAGAAAGCTACAGAAAGGCCTTAACAACGTCTTAGGGATTGACTCTCGTGAAGGCTTCGGCGGATTCGTGCTCATTGCAGCTTTAAAAAGTTCGTTTGAAGTCATGAAACCAAAATTAAGTATTTTTTGCATTTCTTCATTTTTTTCCTTTTCACGTTTGATTTGGGATACGTAACTAAAGATCGTTCTACATAAATTTGTTAACAAATAAACAAAAATGCATCTTCAACCTAATATAACAATGAAACATGAAAGCTTTAGCAGTTACCCAAAATTTGAGATAAGTATGTTGCAAAAGTATTAGTATCCTCTTATCAAAAAAATTGTAAAGATGAAGTCGAGGCCAATAAATGATTGGATACATACTAACAGTTATAAGGAAGAAAGAGATTGTTACAGAGACCAACGGAGAAGACAACGATGGCGTAAGAAGCTATGAGAACTCACCAGATGTTAATTACTAAGTACTAAGCGTTACATTTAAATAAAGGCCTAGGGTTGTGATACTACACCAGAACACATTGAATAGAATATTGTCTGTATTTAAGCCAATCTATAACGGCTATACTGGCATGTAAAAATTTAATGGAAATGTTTCCTTCTCTTTCTATATCTAAATCGATTCTATAAATTTCTCTATAATGTTCTTCCTTACTCTCTTCTTACAAAATCCCAACAGAATATACGCACTCATTCTATTATCTTAAAATTTTCATACAACATTTAGTATCAGAGCATTCAAATCTGGGAAACGATTATGACAAAAAGCACGAGGGGCACCAAATTATAGAGGGTTGAAAAGAGCTTAAAGGGCTTGATGGAGAGGATGTTTTTAGATTCACAAGACAAGAGTGAGTGGATGTTCTAAGAGATTTAAAATAGAACATAAAAATTTAAAAAGGAGAAGATGGAGCTAAGAACCTTGCTTTTGCACAATCTACAAAAACAAAGGGGAGAAATCATAGTAGCAGAACCTACACCCCAGAACAGTCCAGGGAGATAGGAGAGGGATGAAAATGTGACACCCATGAGGGTGAGTAGAATCTAGTTTCCATCATTCGATAGTGAGAATGTCAAGCTATGGCTCTACTGTTGTGAGCAAAATTTTCATCTGGACCAAACTCTAGAAAAGACAACGGTAAGCGTAGCTATTTTACATATGGACAAACGTGCTCAGGAGTGGTATTGATTATACATTAGAAGCCGTAATAAGACAGAGATGGTTGACTGGGATGAGTTCACCAAGGCTCTCAAAAAACGGTATGATGCAAAGATTTTCGACCCAATAGGGGACTTCAAGGATCTGAAACAAAATTGAACATTATTAGACTATTATGCACAATTTGATCACCATTCCAATAAATTAACGCTATTAGAAGAGTATTTAGTCAATTTTTTATTAAGAGACTTAAACCATATATCGATGTAATAGTGAAATTACATAAACCCCACTCCTTGCATTAGGCCTATATGTTATCTCAGAAATAAGAGGCAGTACTGATATAAGTAAGAAACACTGTGCTAAACCAAGGTAATGCAACGCAGAACATGAATCGTGGTGGTAATTTCAACTTCAACGCACGGGGGCAATAGGTAGTAAATATAAATAGAAACTCAAGTAAGGAAGGAATATTACCTATACCAACTTCAACGTTACGGTCATCATCATCAGTAAGATCCTTTAAACCCTAGAAACATATTAGTAGTAAGGATTTTGATAATAAAAGAACAAATGGTCTCTGTTTTTGGTGTGATGAGAAATACAGCTTGGGTCACAAATGTAAGAAGAGGCAACTACAATTTTACATAGTTTCTGGAGAAGAAGCTAACAGGAAAAATTCATGAAAACGGGAGGAGGAAAAATCGAAGGGAAGTCTAGGAAAAGAAGACTGTCCAATCGTCTCAATGCAAGCCATATTGGGGTTATCTGGAGATACAAAGTTTAAACAAATGAGATTAGTAGGGGTGCATTAGAAATGAAGGATTCACATACTGATTAATAATGGTAATACGCATAACTTCATGGATACATCAGCAATAATAAAAGGGGGTGTGACCTCCAAGAGATAGAGCTAATTGTCATCATAGTAGGAGGTGGATTGTAGTTGAAATGCCATCAATGTTGCAAGAATTTCATATGGACAATGCAAGAGGCGTAATTCACCATGGATGCACTGGTGCTATCATTGGGGGGATGCGATGTCGTATTGGGCGTACAGTGGCTGGTTAGGTTAAATGATGTATTGTGCAATTTTAGGGACCAAACGATAAAATTCAAGTGGGAAGGACAGCTACTAACATTATGCAGAAATCCAGAAGGGAGGTCCCGGGTCATTTCAAGCAAGGAATTTTAGAAAACGTAACGTTCAACAGGTGGACAATTGTTCATGATGCAACTAACAACTCCCATTGAATATCGACTGCAATAGATGAGGATGAAGGATGAGCAGTGGAGTGTGTTCAATAAGATCAACGTAATTTTGTCAGAATATACAAAGGTTTTCCAAGAATTGACCCACCTCCCACTGGACAGCAAACACAATCATCAAATCATCTTGAAGGAAGGGGTTGAAGCCATTAATGTGTGTCCATATCGGTATTCGGGAACACAAAAGGATGTAATATAACAATCTATTAAGGACTTTATGAAAAACAGGGGTTCATCCGACAAGGCTACTATCCTCACACGTCACTGATGGTCTTAGTTAAGAAGAAGGATGACTCATGGCGCATGTGCGTAAACTATAAGGAGCTGAACAAGTATACGGTGAAGGATAAGTTCCATATACCACTCATTGAAGAACTGTTAGCACAGAGCCAGTTGGTTCACCAAATTGGATTTGCGCTCTAGATACCACCAAATAAGGATGCAGTCGGAAGATGTCTTGAAAACAACGTTGAAAACACATGAAGGCCATTACGAGTTTTTGGTCATGCCGTTCAGCTTGACAAATGCTCCTTCAACGTTTTAGAGACTGATGAAAGAACTATTTAAACCATATTTACATCAATTCGTTATGGTATTTTTTGATGACATACTAATCTACAGTTCGTCGTTGCAATTACATGTAGAATACATTTTGGTAACCATGCAGACGTTGAGGAATAACCAATTGTTCTTAAAAAGGAGTAAGTGTGTGTTTGGGGTGTGACAAATCGAGTATCTGGGCTACACCATTGCAGAGACAAACGAAGAAGACAATGATGGCGTAAGAAGCAACTGAAACTCACCAGAAGTTAATTACTAAGTACTAAGGCTACGTTTAAATAAAGGCCCAGGGTTGTAATAGTACACCAAGACACATTGAATAAAATATTGTCTATATTTAAGCCGATTTATAACAGCTACACTAAAATGTAAAAACTTAATGGAAATGTTTCCTTCTCTTTCTATATCGAAATCGATTATATGAATCTCTCTCTAATGTTCGTCCTTACTCCCTTTTAACAATATCCCTACAAAATATACGCACTCATTCTGTTATCTTAAAATTTTCATACAACAAAGATATAGATACATACTTCGCGGAGAATAAGAAGAGTTGAGAAAGAAATGGTCTTGGCAGCAATAATAACAGAGAGAGTTTATTTCAGATAACTTGCTCACACATACTACATTATACTTATATAACCTTCTATAAACAGTCTGTTTAAGATGGTAAAATTTCATTGAAATTTAATTTCTGAATATATTTAGATTTACTGTAACTCAAAGAAGTAGAAACGATGCATGTTTTAAACTCCTTAATCGTATAACTTAGAGTCGTACTGCATGAACCATATTTGTTTTTGCTTTCCTACCCTCCATTGGGTAACCGTTATTGGCTGCCTCGCAGGCAGGGGTAATTTTAGCAATTTTCATCTTGTTCTTGTTGAGGGATTATTTATTAAACAAAAAAAAAGATAAATTCAGCCGTGAAGGTAACTATATGATTCTTTCACTATCATTTTCCTTTTTAATTATGTTGCATATGGTGATTTGGAATTATATTAAATAAAAATAACATATTTTATAATATTAATATATTTTATTATATTACGAGGACGGCAAATTAAGACATAATAACGTGTATGTCTATATCTCTGTCGTCACTAGTCCTTAGCCGACCACCATGTATTGTTAGTTCGCAACACTTTATAATTTTGGGGTTTAGATGTAATCTAGTTCTCTTTTTCATGTAGCTAAAAATGAGAAGAAGAAGAAAAACTTCTCTTGATTAGTTAATAGTACATCTAACCCTATGATTCCTTCAAAGTTAGATTACGGTTGACCATGAATCTTAAGAAGAATTTTGTCTTTGGTCTCTTTTCAAGTGCCAGTCTTTTCTTTCATAATAAGCTGTCTTTTTCGATTTTTCTAGTGGATAGGAGTAAAAGTTATATAGGGAACCAACTAATCGATACATTTATAGATATGAGTGACTATAGATGAATTATGTAGTTTTTATTTTTCATAACTCCATCTACCCTCTAAGCTCTTATGTAGAGAATTGGGTGTGTTAAGGAAACGTATTATTATGATTCGGTAAAAATTATTTTCACATGCATAAATATGCGTGTGCGGCTTCAGATTTTTGAGTAAGCTCAAACAATTTAAACAATTTTGACAGATTAAAGGAAAACCCACAAGCAAGCGAAGTTTGTGACTTCTATATGACGTTAAAAGAAGAGGTACGCAATCAAGTCTTATGTTTCGACTCTAAGGACGTAAGGTTAATCAATTGATGTAATGGTTAGAAGTGACCAGTAGTCTGGCCGGATTATAAGACTAAAAGCAGATGGTTTTGAGTCATCGTTGTGTATTAAATTTGAAACGGCGTGATTTGGACCAATATGTAATATCTCAAAAATGTCTAGAAGTAAAATTATAGAAAATATTAAATCATAAAACTGTTCAATTATGTTGTTTTGTAATTTTAATTGGTTGATTATAATTGATTCCAAGTTCAGTAAAGCGAATGGGTCTTTCTAAACGTACGGATTGTGAGTGAAAAAGAATTCTTTTATCTAAAGGAGTATGACTAAAAATTGATATGTTTCGTGGTGCAAATTAATTCTTGTTTGATAAAGTTGAATTTCTTGACTAGGTATATTTATTGATTGAAGAACATTTTACATAGAAGTAGTAATTTAAATAAGCTGTGTAGTAATACTTAGTTTATTTTCACTATAACGCATAGATTGGTGAAGACTTTTTACAAACAGCCCTATTTGTAGTACTAATCTGGTGAATAAAAAGATTTTTGTGTTTTTTATTATTGCGAAGATAAATAAATTTCAAAAGACATTTTAAAATAATAGATCGAAAGTTATATTTAAGACAATCATGAAATAATAATAAGTTTGTGTCACCTGTGATTTTTAAAAAGAATACACATTGGGCCAGGCTAATATCCCAAGCCACGTTCACCGAGAGAATTTTAGGAAACACCCATATTTCATTATCGAAACTCCAAGATTGCATGCTTATTTAGAGCCTTTGTATACCCACTCGTTTTATATAGGCCTCTTCTCTTTAGAAAGCTACATTAACTTTCATATATTGATTTTTAGCGAAAGACTCTAGCTTCTCCACCATTGCTAACATCCACTTATCTATCTCTTTGTAATACCCCTTATATGTTCTTCCTCTAGTCTTCATCATCAACGACTCTAAACGACCAACCATATATACCAATTAACTTCTCTCCCGCCATAACTATACCCTTTTTATCTCATAAGAACACGGGAATCAACGCAAAAATTTAGAAGAAAATTTGGATAAAAATTCAAAGATTCAATTCGATGCCTTCAATGAGTGTTGCTGGCCACCACCATCACCATTGGACTCTTCTTGATGCCAAGAGAAAAAGCCCTCTTGTCTCATTGTCGGTCGACACTTGTATCACTGTCAATTGATTAAAACAAAGGTTAGAGCTTTGAAATAATTTTTCTTTAGTTTATTGAGATTGAGAATTTGAGTTTCTTATAATTATAAAAGTTGTTTTACTCATCAAGAACTTTTATTTGGTATACAATCATTAAAATCTGATACTGAAAAATTTTTCAATCACCAAAGGAATATCTCAATTGTCGGAGATACTGTTTCGCGACCTTCTGGAGATTTTTTTCTAGAAAAATGTTAAAAATTATATAAATTGTGCATGTATTTTTCCTTTCAGAACTATAGCAAAATTCTTAATGGTTTGTAAACTAAAAGCCACAAAAAAATTTAGACAAAAATAGGATTAAGACTGAATGGCAAAATTGGACTCTCCTAGTAAACATGATGACTCCTAGGTTGTTAATTGAGTCTAACAACTTGTAAATGACATTGATTAGGATATTTCTTTTCCTATTTTATATAGGTTCAGACCAATAAGTACATCAATTAGGTAAGTTCATATTTATCTACCAATACCAAATTCACACTCTTTATTAACTATGGTTCTAGATTGATATGATTGACAACATGTTAAGTCAGGATATATGCCCTGACCCTTATATATATATGTGTGTGTGTGTGTGTGTGTGTGTGTAAGTACCTATAAGTATATATATGTACATATGCAATTTGAGTAGTTGTTATTGTGAAGCTTATATGAATAATATCATGGTATCTAAGTATATAAATATAAGTTTGGGTAACTATGGTATACAACATGCATTTATGATGGATCTCACATGATTGAGTGCTTATTTTGTAATTATGATTATGGAGGAGCAAAATAGTCTGTAAGATGTGCCACTTAGACTAAGTACACATTAGTTTGATTATGGGAGATGATTATGATACGATACAAACTAATCCAGGTTTTATGTTTGGGTCCCAGTTAGGTCCTTGTTTGATATGTATATTATTGATTTAATTGTGACTTTAGACGTATTGAGTAAGGGCTGGTCTGTTGGTGATACTTAGCCTCCCACATCTATTTAAAATGTAGCATTGTGAGGATTTACCCTTAGACACTTGGGTTCTATATATATTCCGTCTCCATGATTTATTATATATTACATGTGATTTGTCACGCATCATATATGTGCATTTATACCAACATAAATTGTATCTTATGTGAGCACGCTGTTAAGTATTATGAGGCGATATAGACTTACTCAATGAGATCTAACTCCCCTCACTTTATTCTCAGTTCAGCTACACCCAAATTTGCAATAGTGACTTAGAGGAGTGTTAGTCACAACATATCTACTTTTTCATATGCTTTTAAATTGTTTTCATATGTACTTTTACTCTAAAGTCCGCAATGATATGATTTAGTATGTTAAAAAATTTTATTTTGATTCACGGTAACATTATAGTACTTTTCTATGTTTGTACTTATATGTACCATTATTGTTATGTTTTTTTTAGATTTTACGTTTATTTCTTTCACCAGTAGTCAGGCTTATATATGATCTGAGGGCTCACCAATCACGTGCCTATTTGGATTGTGACAAAGTTGGTATTAGAGCCTAGGTTAAAAGATTTGAGACATAGAGTGTCATTATACTTGTTACTGTGGGTACATAGGAATTTAATCCCTCTTTAGAATATCTTCCTTGCTTAGAATACTCATCGATTTTAATTGGTGGTATTGAACATTCCTTTGCTTCCTTTGTTAGCATAAATAGATGTATGTGATTTCTTGCTTAACTTAACTAAGAGGCCCACGACGAGGCCTTGATGTAAGACAAGGTGCTTGCCCTAGCTGCCTCAGTTGGAAGGTGCAGTAGGCACAGGATGACCATAACTTGAGAGATGTCTATAGAAGAGTGAGAGGTGTCATATATAAAGAATTCCCGAGGAGCTTACATTTGACATGAAATCATTTGTAGCAATAATAGAAGATATCAATGTCATGTTTAGGAATTCGATGATAATCATAATGCAATAAAAATAATAAAAAGTGCCACTGCCAGTTATAGCCATAGAGTAGGAGAGATCAAATATGTAGCTGTTAACGGCTTATTCAAGGTTCCACCTTTTAGAGTTTAATGGGACTATACCTAAAAAGGTTATTGATTTCCTTAATAAAGTGGAGATGCAAGGCAAGAGATTACATTATTCTAATATCTAGTTGGGGGTCTGATGGAGATGTCTTTGCAGGGAGTGACCAAGGATCGGTATCAATACCACGTCCTTCCATATTTTGGTGTAATCACCCAGTCTAGTTTAAGAAGAAGTTTATGGACTATTTCCTCTTCGTCGTAGCTTAAGAGGCACTCAGATCAGAGTTCTTAAATCTATCCTAGGGATATAGGATGGTGGATGAGTATACTACTAACTTCATTTAATTTGATATGCCCGAGACATATTTTAAATGAGATGAGGAAGATTAACTAATATATGTTGTGGTTGGACCCCCTTTTGTAAACATGACCATAAGTTTTCAATAGCAGTTCTCTACTCTGATCGATATGGCTAAATAGTTGGAAAGGATCCTCATGGAGTAAGGTGCTTTGTTTGTTGAAAGGCAGAGTAGGAGACATTCAATATGACCCTCCACTTTTAACAACAACAATAACAATAATCAAAGGTTTCTCCAGTATATAGTCATAATAGTAGCTCTCGACATAGGGCTGTTCGAGCATATAACAAAGTGAGATCTGGTTGTAGACATTTGGTAGGATTCAAGTTTACACCTAGAACAAGTAGTAGCAGTTCAGGCTCAACATCCTTCATTTGCCAAAAGTGTGTTAAGGCACATTAAGGACCATGTTACATACCACTAGGAAGTTCCTATAAATATGGCCAGTATAAGCATCTTATCAGAGTTTATCCAATAATGGGATATTAGCAAACCTCTTTTAGTGGAGAATAGCCTCCACTTCAATGATCATAAGGGGGACCATAGTTTGGTGCCCACAGGGGTGAGGTTTCAGAGTAACGTATTTGTGAGGTAGATCTGGAGGCTACAATCATGGACAGTCCTTTAACCCTCAGTATGTAGGTTATGGTTAGGTCAAGGTGTTCACCCTCATCCTTGAAGATGCACATACTTCAAATCTAATGGTATTGGTTTTCTTCTTGTCTTTAAATTAGAAGCTATAATTCTGATATATCTGAGAACAACTTATTCTTTTGTGTCACTCAACTTTGCTATAAGACTAGAAATAGTACCAGACATAATGGAAGAATCCTTGTTTATATGCACACCTCTTAGTGATGTTATAGAGGTGGATTTGATTTACTACTTGTATCCTATGGAGATTGATGGTAGGATATTGGTCATAAATATTATAGTGTTGTCGATTATGGATTTTGATATAATATTAAGGATGAATTGACTTTTTTAGTCATTATACCACCCTAGATTGTAGAGATAAGAAAGTGATGTTTCAAATTTCATATAAGAGAAAGTTTACTTTTGAGGGAGATAAGAGGACTATCCTTTCCAACATAGTTTTGGTAGTAGTGGCCAACAAGATGCTCAAATATGGGTGTTAATGGTTCTCGGTCTTAGTTCGGGAAACTTCCATAGAAATTAGTAGCCTCCAAACTGTTCTAATAGTTTAGAAGTTTTGAAATGTATATCCTGAAGTGTTATCAGGGCCACTTCAAGAGAGGGATATCAAGTTTTGCATTAATACGCAGTAGAATGGACCATAAGTCTTCGGGTCTTATGCCTTGGTTAACCGAAAAAACACAACAAGAAGTGTATAGAATTACCTCTTGAAGCATGTGGATTGGGATTCTTTTCAGATATCTTAATGCTACAACTCGCGAATGTCCTCTATCGGTATCCACACGAGGATGAACAATCAGGGCAGTGGCTAATATGTGCTAGCACATTTTAAAACTCTTTAGAACGTCGTACAGTTTTTCTCTCGGGAAAAGTAACAAGTGGCTAGGTGGCTAGGGTTTTCGTATGTTTTCTAATGAGACATAAGCCCTCTATTTATAGAAAAACTAAGGATATCATAATCCTAAACCCATTAGGATTATGGAAGCCCAATAAGTTTCAACCCATATTATTTCTCATATAATAAAAGCCCGATAACTTAATTCAATCTAACCTAATAAATATATCCACATATATTTATTCAGTGCCTAATAAATTAGGCCCAAGA
>JANIIA010000191.1:26528874-26549785 GCA_027478495.1 Erythroxylum alaternifolium | reverse complement strand
AGAATGGTTTCATGAATAGTAAACTTTCGAGGTGAAAACAAATACATATACATATACATATACATATACATATACATATATATACATATATATACATATATATATACATATATATGTATATATATGTATATGTATATGTATATGTATATGTATATGTGTATATATATATATCTAATAATGAAGAATAAAGGAAGAGAATGGTTTCATGAATAGTAACCTTTCGAGGTGAAAACGAATACCTATAAAATAGGAAAAGAACTATCCTAATCAATGTCATTTACAAGTCGTAGCGAAATTCTTAATAATTTGCCAATTACTAATCACAAAAATTTTATGCAAGAATATGATCAAAGGTTGAATTGCACAATTGGACCATTATAGCAAACCTAATGAGTCCTAAGTTGTTAATTAAGTCCAACTACTTGTAAATGACATTGATTAAGATAGTTCTTTCCCTATTTTATAGGTATACGAAGAGTGAGACCACATCTCAAGGTTCAGATTGATAAGTACTGAATTCAGGTAAGTTCATAACTATCTACCGATATCAAATCCATACCCTATACTGAGTATGGTTTTATATTGATATAATTGATGACATATTAAGCCAGGATATAAGCCCTTATCCTTATGCACATATATGTCTATAATTTGAGCAGCTATTATCATGAGGCCTATAAGAATAATACTGAGATATCTAAGTGTATAGGTATAGGTTTGGATACCTATTGCATATTGTATGTATTTATGATGGTTCTCACATGATTGAGTGCTTGTTTTGTGAAATTAAGGTATTGAAATTTGGATTGTAAAAGGATGTGTTTAATTATAAATATGGAGGAGGCAAAAATTTGTAAAATGTGCCACATAATGGATATACATTAAAACTAGGTACACACTAGTTTGATTATGAGAAATGATCATGATATGAATAGTCTAATCCTAT
The DNA here is from genome assembly GCA_027478495.1 of Erythroxylum alaternifolium. Lineage (NCBI taxonomy): Eukaryota > Viridiplantae > Streptophyta > Magnoliopsida > Malpighiales > Erythroxylaceae > Erythroxylum > Erythroxylum alaternifolium. Next base: position 26,548,839 of record JANIIA010000191.1, on the reverse strand, counting down.
TTGATGCTTAGCCCAGTTGAGTCCTTATTTGATATGTATATTATTAATATGATTGTGACTTTGGATATACTGAGTGAGGGCTAGTTTGTTGGGGATGCCTCCCTGCAACCTCTTTAGACAAAGAAAGCCTTACAGTTATATAAGTATAGGTATATGGCTAGACCGTTAGTGAAGTTAAACTCTATGTATACATTCAAGGTATAATATTATGAAGATTTGCCCTTAGAGACTAAATTTTTACAAATATTCCATCTCCATGATTTATTGTGTATTGTATGTGATTTTTCATGCAACATTTATGTGTGTTTATACTAATATAAATTGTATATTATATGAGCATGTCATTGGGTATTGTGAGGGGATATGGACTTACTTAGTGAGGTTGACTCCCCTCAACTCTATTTTTCATGTCAACTACTATTAGCTTCATAACAGTGACTATGATGAGTGTCGACTACAACTTATCTACTTCTATGTATGTTTTTTAATTGTTTTCAATTGTATTTGTAATCTAATGTCTGCAATGTTATGATTTAGTATGTTAAAAAAATTTATTCTGATACATGCTAAAATTATTGTACTTTATTGTATTTGTACTTACATGTGCCTATATTGTTATTTATTGTTTTGGATTTTATATCTATTATTGTCACTCGTAGTTAGGTTGGCTTCTACTTTTGAGTTTTATATGCCCATCATGTGCCCATTTGGGTTGTGACAATCTTAAATGTTTATAGCCACCTAAAAGTTAGTTAAATCCCTATTACTTACGATAAGTGTGAAAGATGTCGAGTCTTCCCAACTATATCTATTTGGTAGCCTAGTAATATATCTCGCTCTATACTTTATTGATATTCTTCTATTAACATTGGTTTATTTTTAAACTAGAATTTTCAGTACTTTTCAAGTCTGCTCCAAATTGTCCTACTTCTACTTGTATCCTTTATATTACCCTCTACTAATCCTAGCACATTCTCTTTATATATTTGTTTTAACATATGTTTCTCATCAATTATTGAATCCTTACTAATCACCATCTTCTTTGATGCTAGATCTAAAACTTAGACCCCTTCAAACCTTTAGATTCTAGTGATTTCCATAGGGATTTACCTTACTTCATATCCACACTTCCTCTTCCACTCTCTTATCTAGTAATTTTCATAGTGATTTGTTGATGAGATAACACACTATACTTATATTTTTAGCTTAAAAATTTTTAGGGATCACTACTCTTAGCCTTAAATACCTAATATTTTTAATTATATATATGTTCATCCTTTTGAAAATGTTTCTATGCTGTGATGTTTCCAAAATATGTAATGTCTCTATATCCCATACTTCTTACAAAATTTTTTAAATTGTGAGCCTCTGTACTCAGTGTCATTGTATAATCTTAAATATTAATTTTTTTTGACTCTCTGATTCTTAACCTTAAATTTCCATATTTGTAAATTTTCAAAGACCTTGAATTTTACTTTGTGAAGTATAACCCATACTTTTTTTTCAAAAAATTAACAATTAATGTTACAAAATATTAGGAGCTCCTCAATGATAACTCTCTAGTAAGACCCTAAAAGTCATTATGCATATAGTTTACAATTCCTTTGGTTTTATAGTTGCACATCGTGAACGTTGCCTTAAAATGTTTATCAAGTATATAAAACATGTAGATACATCTTCCTCAAATTTGCTATATTTCAAACATCATAATATCCTAACAACATTATCAAGTGTATTGATCTTATCCAATTTTGCTGATTTTGCAAGTTTCATCATCCCCCAACTGGATAATGTCAAAGTTATGTGATGTGTATGACATAAACCAATCCTTGTTTGGTGTTATATGATGTGAGCATCTTGTATCTAGAATCTATGAATTATGAAGTTAACTAACTAAAACGTAGATTATATCTCCATCACTATAATTTGAGTCCTTACTTTACACTATATTTGCAGATCTTAACGAATCATCATACTTTCTTTTATCATCCTACCTCTTCTTATTTGGACTGTACCTCTTTATATGTCTTGTTTGCTTAAACTTTAGTCACAAATTGTCTCACTTCGATTTAGATTTAGAACTCCTCTTGGACAAGCCATCCTTAATATACTTCCTCCAACAGTCCTAGTTGCCCTTCATATATAACTCTTCACCATAAGATATTTAACCAATGTTGAGTCTCTATTGGTTATGAGCTAATAATGTCGTAGTGATGTCCTCCAAACTAACTATTTCCTTACTTAATGTGATTGTAGTCACTAGATATTCATAGAAAAGAAGTAAAGAACAAAGTAGACATTGCTTTATCCTTGTTTTCAATAGTCACCTAGAGCTTTAACAAATCACTAATTATTTTGTTGGATGCATTAATATGTTTATTTAAATATGTTCCTCCATGTATCTTCTATATATACATTTTCTTCTCTAAATACAAATCATTTCTGAGAGACTTTAACATATAGCAATTCTTCAGTTTCTTCCTTAGCGCTAGAGGGATGCAATCTCCTTGATATGGTAATCTACCAGAAAAAATCATAATGTTCCAACTGCTTGTGCTCTAATTGAGCATCTATATCTACTAACTTATTCTCTCACAAACCCTTCAACATGCCTTATGCACCAATAGAACCTTCACTTTTTATTATCACAGTTTGAAGGTCTCAATTCACGTGAAGTTTCTCACTTCAAACTTTACAATCAAAATAATTGTTGACACAATGATGCTTAGATACCACATCAAGAAAAATAAATAGTAATAATAGAGAATAGTGAATGAACAAAAACAAGAATACACAAAAAAATTTAAGAAAATTCGACTAATTGGGAGTGCCTACATCTTTGGAAATTAAGGGTAGTTGATTCACTATTGAATAATATGATGATGGTTACAACAAACTAAGTTTACTTGCTCAGATATAAATCTTACTGTCTCTTTGCAAAGTGTGACATTAGCTTTGGCACGTCCATGTCTTTAAATCATAGATCCTTCTATTTCTCTACACATTAATACATGACCTAAGTTACTATCATGTCTCTAGCTTGTAGATCTTACTAACTTTTTCATGTTTAAGACATGGTTGTGTCCTAGATTGTGAGTTCCTTTAAAATAGCTCTATTACACTAACACACTCATATGTTCATCCCATACCTTCATCTTTAAATTTCATAAAGGATATGCCCTGAGTCATGCTCATGTTCCCAGTTCTATTTACTTAAAAACATGCTTATTTTAAGCCTGAAACTCCAAAATTACACATTTGTGTATATGAATTATACACAACAAAAAGAAATAGAATGACATTTTAAGGACATTTATTACTTCATATGATCATAGTTCCATTTCTATTAAACCCATTTTATGTGTTCAACTTTGATTATCTTTTCTCTTTTAAGTTCAAACCATACTTTTTAAGTAGATTTATTACATCTTATGATAATAGATTTATTTCTATTAAACCCATTTTACCTATTTAACTTTGATCATCTTTTCTCTTATAGGTTCAAACCATATTTCATTTTCAAAATATTAGCTTAAATACATTATAGATATGTATACTTCCCCCCTGTGTTAGAAAGTGAACATTCATCAAAATTAAAGAATATTTATGTCATCACCAAAAGACAAGGCTGTGAAATAATAGAAATATAGGTCCTGTTTGACAATCAGCAGATTGCATTAGCTATTAATTGATTCTATAAGTGGTTAACTGACAAGGGGATTGATATAGTTGATTTGACTAGTAGATAACGTCAACTGTTTATTTAAAGGTGTTTAGTAAAATTAACTATTTAGTGTTAGTTGTTTATGTGTAAAATAACTTGTAAGGGCATGACTTAAAAAAAGATTTATAAGGACATGAGAATTATATGTTAGTATTACTTTGAATATTAGGAACTTAGATAGAAAAAAAAGTCAACACCATCATTTCAAAGTTAAAAGAAGACATATAAAATGGGATAACTCTTTGTATATTTTAACTCAATTTTGACATTAATTCAACTTCAAAAATTAAAATTAAATATATTAAATTTAAATAATAAACTCATTTCCATCTCTATCTCTTTGAGTAATTTGTAATAACTTTTTCATATAATAATCTTTTAGTTCCTTAATTTATTAACCGTTCATAGGAGCGTTTTTAAGATTAGCATATTGGGTTCAATCCGCCAACTCAATCAGTTAATTACTAAATATAATTATCAGCAGTTTGACATAATAAAACAATTAGAACATTTCAATCCGCCAAAAAATAGCTGATAAGTTATTTATCAAACAAGTCCATACTACTGTATTCTATTTGGCTTGGATTTTCAAGTTTTTTTGCAGCAGTTTAGTTCCCTAAGGTCTTTCCGTCTTATTAACCAAAGAATAAGGAATATAACATATGCTTTAATCAATGTTACACGGCAAGCGTATGTCGATCGTTACTCAATCTATAATGGAGGAGTGCATCATTGCTTTATATTTATCATATAAAAAAGTGTATCATTGCTTTGTTTATACGTATATAAAGATGCAAGTCCCTACTGTACCTTGAATAAACTATTTATTAAGTGATCCAGCAAACGCCCAACTACCTTGTTTTGTTCACGTGCCAACTTACATCCTACCCTGTTTTCTCTCATGTGATCGATCCTTTTCTTCTTCTTCTTCAGCCTATTATCATACAAAACATTACTAGCTTAATTTTGCCATCACCAATGCCTAACCCTTGTGGATCAGATCTACCTGGGAATCTGAGATTGAATATTTTCATTTTGTGTAAAAATATTTAAAGGTTTGGTCAAGTTTTTATGTTTTCAAATATAATGCATTAGGCCAATATTGGTTTCATTCTATATCTTTTATTAACTAAGAATTAGAATACGTTAAAGTTATAATAGTTCTGATTTATAGTGATAAGTGACTTTTCCTGATGTAGCAGGAAGTGACATCTAGCTTTTCCTACCCCTAAATCTTTTTCTTATCGATACTGTTGCGATATTGACTGGTTGCCAGCTCCTTTGGCTATTTTTTTTACTAGAGAGGTAATTGACTCCAGAAGTTACCAATTAAGTCGCCAAAACTCCGTCTCTTCCACTTTATTAGCAATTTCTTTTAACTATTCTCAAATAAAATTTATTCAAACTCCAAGGAAATAGTCCGGACACTGACACAGCTTAGCCTTCATGTGTTCAATTTTGTTTAATATCCAGTGAGATCATTCAACACGGCGGGATATATAAGCCTGTGAAAGGATTAAGAGTAGCTAAATAACCACAGCACGAAACAATTTAAAATTGTAATCTCTGTTAGAGTCCCAAGTACTTGGTTGAGTTTTTACGTAAACATTTTGATAAAGAGGAACAGTCCAACCCTTTATTAGTCAAATTACGAATGAAAAGGGCCCAATATTACTCTTAAAGGAAGCAGGAAGGTCTCTCGAGGATCTTCAATATAAGAATAATGTATTAATAAGAATTAATTAAATTGCTAGCTCCGTTTGACTCATGATGGTTTGAAGTTTGAAACCCCGAAATGTGGCTAAGGTGTTATTAAAAGAACGTTATCAATATCTATCTCATCTAGAGCATTGCGTTCCCAAATGTTTACATAGCCTTTCATGAACACGTAACTTGTGGAAACTCTTAGTCTTACAGTTTAAAGGTTTGTTTAGAATTGCAAATGCAGTTTATAAAATTATCGTTTGTAATTAGTTCTCTATTTCCTAAGACGCAAATGAGGATTTAAACTAAAGACTGAAGAAAAGATTATCAAATATTAGACTATTCCCTCAACTTCAGCTTGTATTTTATTGATAGAGAAATGGAAAAAAGAAGCTTTTTGTTAACAAGATTTTATTCTTTTTTAATATTTTTGTTAAACAAATAAAGTGCCTTGAATTCAATAAACAACTACTCACAAATTTAATAAAAGTATTTTGCATTTCACAAATTTGATAGACTTTTGTCAAATATATCATTAAATGCATTGGTAATATTGTTGTATAAGTAAGGAAAATTAATCAATATCTATGGAAAAAGCAATTTGGTAGATATAGGTGGTTAAGTGTGTGACTTAAGAGTTAAAGGTTGTCATCTATATATGTATGTTGGAAATAAAATTGAACAACGAAGCCTTTTTGTTTAAGAATCTCCGATGGGGTATTAGACCTCGAAATGTTAATTGTATTGTCAAATAAATCGAGTTGGCAATTAAATATCAATGTATTTGATTTTCTTGCATTATGTCAACAGGCAGATGGACTTTTGGAGGAGCACAATCTTTAAAGTTTCTGTATTGATGGTCCCAGCATCTTAAATAGCAATAAGCTGAAGAAATTTTTGCATACCCCCCTTCTGAGAACGTTCCATCGCTTTATTGATTGTAGGGCCAATGAGATAAACGTGATTATATATTATATTATAAATTACATAATTCCTAAAGACATGTAAAAGATAAAATAAAGTGATTGGCTATTAGCAACTTCTGTTCATAAACTACATTCGCATAAATTAGAGTTACTTTAAATGCATTGGAATTGGTGCACCTTAGTTCCACATTTTAGGAGGTGATACAAGTAAAAGCTGTTACTCCTTTCAGTTGAGCCTAAGCCCAGTAACCAATTCTGTATGCCTACAAGAGAACGTGAATGAATATGCAAAATAATGCCTTGTTACCAAAAATATAATTGCATTTGTGCCTTCTACAAAATTGTGAAATCAGGAGTACCTGAATGCATACCGATAAATAAATGCAAATATATTCCAAGTTTGTCCTGTGAACAGTGACCAAAAGAGCACCGTTTTACTTGGTGCTTGTGGTTGTGACAAGAACAGCCAACTTCCATTCAAAACACGTTCACCAACTAGCCAACTAGCCGTCCTACTTTCCATGAAAATCACAAAAGTACTAAATCTTTCAAGCCAGTAGTCTTTCAATTGCGTATGTGTGTTTAATCGACAAGATTGTTTATAAAGAGAAACCTCTTAACAAACATGGCAAATATGAGAAACACGCAAGAGCCATCCTCAAAATTGAATTTACGTTTTTTTCATCATTGAGTACGGATACTGGAAACTTAAAGACGGTTTCAGGCCTTGAGATGGGTTGTTTTAGCAAGCTACAGATTATCTGAGAAGTTTGACGAATAGAAAGATATAGGCACAGGTTTTTTAAGCAAATGGGATTTTCTCACCACGTTGGCAAGTATCAACTTGGCCGGACTATAGGGGAAGGAACGTTCGCTAAGGTAAAGCTTGCTGTTGATACCACCAATGGCCATTACGTCGCAATCAAGATCATTGACAAACACATGGTTGTAGAAAGCAATCTCAAGTATCAGGTGGATCTATGAATCGTTCTGTCTGCAACTTCCTCGTTTCTTTTGTTTGGAAGTAATTTTTGTCAACGCACATCTTCTTCCCTTTCTAACACTTTTAGATACTGTTTCAGGTGCAAAGGGAGATTAGAACTATGAAACTTCTGCATCACCCCAACATAGTTCGGATACATGAGGTATATCTGTCAGATTTTCTATTGGTTCTGTTTACAAATGGCATATATGATCTTCTCTCAGAGCAGCTCTGGAAAAAGTCTCTATCTCAATTATCTACATTCCCTTGATGCTGAAATTGGAATTCCAGGTTCTTGGCACGAAAACTAGAATATACATAGTAATGGAATACGTAGCCGGCGGACAACTTTCTGACAAATTGGTCAGCAGTAAATTTTGTGCAGCAATCCGAAATGGTGTTTCAACAATCTCCCTCTGTCAAGTGATATTTCTGATTCTGTTTAATTTCTGATGTCCAGTCGTATGCGAAGAAACTAGGCGAGTCTGAGGCAAGAAAGCTTTTCCAGCAATTGATTGATGCAGTGGACTATTGTCACAACAGAGGGGTTTATCACAGAGACCTGAAGGTTAATAATCCCTTGTACGCTTTGTAACATTTTCCCTACCTTCAATGGACTTGTCCAAACTGATCAGGACCTCCGTTTTGCAGCCAGAAAACCTGCTTTTGGATAATAATGGAAAGGTCAAAGTTTCTGACTTTGGATTAAGTGCATTGCGCAAGGTATACTCCATAGATAAAACTACCAATTACTTCTTCCATAGAGTTCCTTTCTTTCTTCTCCGAACTAAGTGGTCGTTCCCTGCAATTCTGACTGACAGCCTGGTGGCATATTAACCACTGCTTGTGGCTCCCCATGCTACGTGGCACCTGAGGTGAGAGACAAAATTTCTCAGCTTTTTACCCTCATTTGAAGAAACTCAATTCAAACTTATGACAAAAGTAAAATATTTGGTAATAGCTGAAGAAAATTTTCAAACTTGAACCAATACCTTAGCTGCTGGTTGATTTTCTATTGAACAGCTTCTCTCAAATGGGGGTTATGATGGAGCATCAGCAGATGTTTGGTCCTGTGGAGTAATCCTTTTTGAGCTACTTGCAGGTTATCTACCATTCGATGACCGTAACCTTATGATGTTGTACAGAAAGGTTGGTTGTTGTGATACTGGAACTCAGATATAAGTCAACTAATGAAAAGGATAATTGCTTACGTCTATGAAATTGTCCATGTGAAAAAGATATCCAGAGCAGAATACGCATGTCCCAAATGGTTTACAGAGAATCAGAAGAAACTGATCTCGAGAATGCTTGATCCAAATCCTACAAGGGTATGAATATTTATGCATTTCGGTTCTCAAATTCAAGAACTGGATGAACAACAGAAGGAAAGGATACTGATGAACCCCTTTTCTCATTACAGCGGATCAAGATACCCGAGATCATTGAAGATAGCTGGTTTAAGACAGAATATTTCGCTTCTTGTGCGTATGAATGCGAAGAGAAGATCAGCTTGGATGATGTTAACGCTGCTTTTGATTCAGTTGAGGTAAATGCTTATAGATAGTGTAGAGATACCAGTTCTCCATTTTACTCAAGTCACAAAATTATCCGCAGGAAAATGCAGAAGAGGCAAAGAATCCAAAATCTTCAAGTTTCATAAACGCTTTTAAGTTGATAGCTATGTCACATGACCTTGATTTATCAGGTCTATTTGAAGATCAGGCATGTATTTGGACATAACCTCTCAATAGGCTTGCATGCTAAGACTATCACTATGTAACAAACTCTAGCCTTATGCAGGCAGACACTAAAAAGACAACAAGGATAGGATCCAAGCTTACAGTTGGTGAGACCATAAAGAAAATAGAAGTTGCTGCAACGGACGCAAGTCTCTCAGTTGAAAGGAGGAAAAATTTCATGGTAAATTTGGCTAGATTATGATACGAGTTTCTGTTGTCAAGGAAACTGACGGCTATGCTATACCGTGGCAGATGAAAATGCATCAAAAAGAAAAGATGACTAGATGTACCAGGTCATGTTATGACCTGTCAGCAGAGGTAATCCATTACCAAAAACAATCCTGGAATACATCACCAAGGCCCACTGTCTAAGAAGTCTGATCATTATTTGTCAAATTTTTAGGTGATTGAAGTTGCTCCTGCTAATTGTGTAGTCGAAATATCAAAATCTGCAGGAGAGCTAAGAGTTTACAAGGAGGTAAATGATCCAATGATCCTTTCTATAAGTTAGTAATGTCACTGCTGGGTTGCGGATTATATAATCTGGTGTGTAACTTGTGGTGATATGATCTTTCGTTGATCAATAGTTCTGCAGAAGTTTATCTAGTTTGCTTAAAGAGAAATCAGTTGTGTCATTAGAAACACAGGAGTCAGAAGAGGCAAGCATCAGTAGCAAGAATATTGAAGAAACTGTAAGGTATTGTCGAGCTTCAGAATCTAATAGTACTGTGATACATCTTGCTACATCTAGCTTGCTAAAGAGAGAAGATTTAATTGTGTAGCTCTGAAAGGGAAAATGATACTCGATGATGATTAACTGCGCCTGCCTTCTCTTTGCCAGTCTCCGCAGCATTGTCCATCAGGAAAGCTATGGCTTGTAACTCTTTTAAGTTTGGAAACAGAGTCGAGTTTTTTTCTTTTGAAAAAAGAAAGGATGTATTAATAGGAAGTATAATTACAGAGTCGGAGTTGCCCAGGGGAGTACCCTCATTTCACAATAAACATTACAAAACTAAACCAATCAGAAATTAATGGGATCCTTGTCCAGAACACCTAGCGGGTGGAGTGGTGTTGCATTAATAGAAGCTCTCGGATCCCTCTGATGATGTCTTCAGCTAGTAGACGCCACTTTTTGCTGGTAGCCTGAAATTTTCGGGCGTTACGTTATTTCCAAATGGCCTGTACCGTCAAACCCCAGAGTCGAGTTTTGATGAGACTAGTGTTTGTAAAGACTTCTTTTTTTTTTTTTTGTGCTTTTTCTTTTATATTTTTCTTTGAAATTGTAATACTCAGGCCAAAATTGTATGTAGAGGTTAGATCAAATAACAAAGAAAGGAATTATCATGTGCCTTTAGTTGTCCAGTTCCAGCAGTTTCTGACTCGATACATTGCCGGCGAAAAGCAATGGCCTTGAAGGCAAAAAGCTATTTCATAATCAATCCAAATGAGATTCTAATCTAATTTTCAACTGCGCTAGTAATACTGTTTTCCACCAGTTTTATCGTTTAATTACTTGCAAAGCACTTAATGACTATTGACAGTTCCTGGAGAACCATCATCCACGCCCTTTTCTTACAGCTGTGCAGAGTGATTCTAAAACATTCCCCCGGAGCACCATTTCAGATTGTTGAAAGCACCGCAGATTGTTCTCTAGCTTGCTGATCAGTTCGATTCACGCATCATCACAACAGGCTAGAAACTAAGTAAAAGTCACAGAAATAGCCTTGCACCACAAAACATTAAAAAGAACGAGCTATAATCTCCAACTAGTAAGATAACGTTTGATGACCTTGATGTATTAATTCTACTGAATTGCAACATATAAATGACTTTAACGTATTCATTTTCATGATTGGTATATCATAATTTCTATGAGAAATAATTTAATTTTGATATGTAAACAAAGGGAAGATTATTACATGCGTAAGAATTACTTTCTAAATTACATGACATAAAAGATCTTAATTAACAAAGTAGGGGAGACTCCCATAACCGCGATGTTAATTCAATCTAATCTTGCCCTTGTATATTATGAAAACTTGTATTCATTCAATAGAGAAATTTTTTATGCTTTGCGTGACTAAAGAGATTATTGGCATCGCTATGGCCTGTCATCATCATGTCTTAAAACAACCCTTATCCAATCGAAGTACAATCAACACAATTTATAATCCTCTTTCACTCTCGTCCTTGGCTCTTCTAGATAAGTCGGTCCCATGTGCGCCCCAGTTTCGTTGACTCTTCTATGAGGCAATGGCATACCTGTATTTCAAACCTACTCGCTACCTACAGATTAAACATGGTCTCTCTCACGTATCAATTTGATATTATACTTGAAAAGACCTAAATCGAGCTTCATCTTTCAAGCCAAGTTTTAACATTTCGGGGCAATTTTATAACCTCGTAGAGCTGAGCGGCTTGACCGGTTACTCTTTTTGAGGTTTAAACTTTGTTGAGAGACTTTGGCTAAAAGTGTTACCATTATAAGCTTTGGTTGATATCAAAATGGGCTTGCCTGACCGTCAATTGTCTTCTATATTTTTAAGGACTTACACCTGAGGACCCGAGGTCAAAACTCTCCTGAAATCCGATTCCGAATCATGATAAGTGAATTATAATTTAACTAGTCTTTATCCAAACAATTATAGGCATATTCTTCAACATCTTATCAAATTTATAAAAATAAAAAATTGAACATTATAATATTGTAATTTTGAAATAATTATTATATATTTTTAGTGATGCAATCAATTTTCGTATGGAATAACAAATTGTACTTTTTACATAAAGTATACACATAGGAGCACAAAAATAAAATAAAATAAAGAAAAAATATTGTGAAAAATATTTAAAAATGCTTTCAGTTTTTATCAACAAATGTTAGAAAAAGAAATAAAATATTGAATAATAAAGCAAATTAGGTTCACAATAATATATTTATATATAAATTCTAACTGATAGAATTTTTCTCACCTCACATAATTTAAACATGACTAAATTCACCAAAAATCATTCTTGACAGAAAGAGCTTAGACTCGGTCTGACCCAACTTGGTTTAACTCGAAGTTAATGAGTTTAGTCTGAATTGACCAAATTTCAAGTTAAGGTCAAGTTTTTTTTTTTTAATTTCGAACTTTAAGTTAGACTAAATCTTAAACTCTATGGCTCGACACAATTGGAAATATTACGCGCACATACACACACATAAAAATGTATGTATATATAGGAATTAACCTTGAAGTCTTCATCATTTTCTTTCTTATAGTGATGCCTCTTATGTCCAACTCTCTTTCATAGAGATGAGGAGAAGGTAGGTAGAGTAGAAAATGGAAAAGACCGTCAAATAGAAAAGCTCAAGATTTGTGGTGTTGCTTTCATCGATGGCTTCCTCTGGGCATCATCTTCCTCATATTCTTCTTCATTCCCGCTGTTGGCTTCCTTGAGCATCATTGCTGCTTTTCCATTTTCTATTCTCTATTATAATAAAAGAAATGGACAAAGATGAATGCTCTATTGTTAGTAAAAGATTAAATTACAATATGGAATGAATGAAGAGATTGAGTAAGTAAGAGATTGGAATACAAACAGTCTAGTATCTGTTTGAAATCTAGGAAAGTGGAAAAGCTCATTTGGGAAGAGAGACTTGGTTGCAGACTTGTAGTGAGGATTCGATGATGGTGACTTAGATGGTTATACAGTCGGACTGGGTTAAAATAGAGTTGGGGATTTTGGGTTTGAGTTTTTAGATTGGACATGAGTTAAGCCTGATCAGAGTTTTAGATTGGACTCCAGTTGTACCCTTAGAAATTTGACTTAAGCTGCGTTTAGATCTGCGGTGCGATAAAAATAAGTACTTATTTACTGCAATTTTCAAACGCAGTCACATGTTTAGATCTGCGAGGAAACAATCGAAGGTTGAAGGAAAGTGCGGTGCCATCGCAGAAATCGAAAAATAGAAAGAAGGTTACGATAGGAAAGTGCTTCTGCTGTAGAAATTCTATTTTCCATTAATAACCTTCTGATAATTATTATTTTCCATTATATCCTCAATTAATAGAAAGTAAGCCCAACGTATCCATTATTAAATTTATTTTATTTATATTTTCTTATTGTAATTTAATATTTTATTATTTATAATTTTAAATTTATATGTCCAATAATATATTTTTTAATTATTTATACAACAATTAATAGTTTATTAAATTAATAGACTTTTTAGTCATTTTATCTCTTTTCAGCAACCGCAACCGCACTTGTCAAACACCTATTTTCACATTTCAGCAATTACCAAAACGACAATCTCAAACATGTATCATTTCATCAGGTTGATTTTAGTAGGTTATCAACCGTCACCACTCCCTAAAACCAAACCTTAGTTTATTGTCATCACCATAAAAAATGTATTAACAAATAAGGTTATCCATCACTAATATGGACTAGGTGTTGGGAAATTTGGCCGAGATTCAATCCTGCGAATAGTGCAACAATTACAAAACCTTTTCATTTGATTTTCCTAAAGCTAAACTTATATAAAATGATTAACGTATAAATCAGAATTCGTAACTTATTTCAAAACTCGATCCTTTTCTTGTAGTATACCTCAAAATTTTTTTGAAAATCGGTCCTTCTCATCCACTATAGCCGCATAAGTATCTAGCCTCTAACAGTATCCACAAAATAAGTTAAGAGAACTCTGCAACTATTGTAGTCAGGGCTAAGTAAGGAGTACTAGCTCCCATAGAGCTTAATCTTATTTATAATGGGTTTTGGACATTATGGTAATTTAATTGAAATTAAAATTTTATTTCAATTAAACTTTAGCTAAAATTACAAATAATTCTAATTAAATACCAGTTATGCCCAAATAAGATCCAATATCTCGTATTGATCCTTATTTATTAAATATATCATATTTACTCATAAAAGTTTCTTAACTTTACACTCAAGTTCAACTTGATTAAAATATGTTTTCTCACTTCTACTCGTCCTTTATGTGTAACTCATTAGATTCTCAAATGTATTGGCAATGGATATAAATTATAACCCTAAATCAAATTTAGGATTAAATAAATTAAACTCCTTTAATTTATCTATAATTCTCTACTTAAACTATATATATATATATATATATATGTATATGACTTCTAGTAACACATAATCACCACCCAAATATTTAGGAATGTCAAAGTGGTTTTGACTAACCTTTTCGTGCATGATTTTTTCATATAACTTAATCCTTTTATTATACAATGTTCCGATGGAAATAATATCTGCTTTATTCTAAGTCTAATCATATTAGTTATCTGCTATTAGCTATTTGTTCAATTAATAACATTTGTAAACTATTTATAAAACATTGATCCACCTTGTTCAAGGATTTTTCGAATCAATATTAATCAAGAACAATGAATTATTGTCCCTAATTACTTAAGGTGATGAATCATATCTTAATCACTCAACTACCTCCATATAGTTAATGCATGTCCAATGATTATGAACTGAACTATCCTTGGCTAGAACAAATCGTAAGTAGTATTAAAACATAACAATCCCTACAAGATAACTTTGGAGATCTTAGGTCAAAGAATCACTTATACAATCATCACAATCAGTTTAGTTAAGATTTATCATCCTATGTCTATTTTTAACTATAATGTTATTTTAATAATTTTAATTATAATATATTTTGTTTTTAAATTAATTAATTCTTTTAGAAATAAAATAAATGCAAATTTATATAATTACAAAATTTGCACCTTAAGTTATATCATTTTAAATTATAATATTAAGTCAACATATTAAAAATGCATTCTCATCCTGTAAAACATTATATCAACATGTATACCCCACATTCTTGCCTACCACCAATAACAATATTGTCCAAGATAACAAATCCAACCATACACAAAAGAAGACATGAAGGACACGTTTGGTACATAGCACTGGAATTGAAGGGATTGAGATTGGGAATGTGATTGGGATTGGGATTGTTAGTGGGAGTGGAATTAGGACTTTAAAATTACGTTTGGTAAGAGATAATATTTTTGGAGGGATTGTTTTCATTAATTTTATTTTAAAATCATATAGAAATTATGGAAAGACAATAATGCCCCTTCCAAATATTTTAAAACAAAAAAACTCACACTGAACGATGGAAGAGAAGACAAATTAGGGCAAATGTAATAAGGTTAAACTTGTCCAAAAATTATTATAAGTGGGGATATTTTTTTCTTCAAAATTTTCAATCCCAGGTTTTAAAATGCAATACCAAGGGGGGAGGTGGGCTTGCCCAATCCCACCTATGTGGTAATGTGCAATCCTTGGTCTTCTTCAATACCATCTACCAAACATGCTTATTTGACTGATTCCCTATCACAACCCCTGTCCCACGCCTCCAGTGCTGCGTACCAAACGTGGCCAAAATGTTTGAAATAAAAACATAACAGCATAACATAAGCTACATTTAACTCTAAAACTAGAAAAAGAGAGACAGACGAGATGGCAAACTCACACAATGCAGTACAAAACAGTATCACCAACTCTAGATGTGATGAAAAACTCACAACTTTTGTCATTCAAAAGCATTTTCGATACATCTTATCAAGATGGTCGAGAAAAAGGGAGGAGCTTGAATCAAAACTATTATAAATTCTACATAGTTTTTGACATTTGTTTCTACACTCGCATATAATAGTAACCCAAGAAGAGTTTTCTATAACCAAAAAAATCACTAGGACAAATAATCAAACATCTTGCAGAAAACACCAAAACACAAATTTGCATACATTAAAGATCCGTCAAATATTGAAAAAAAGGACCTTCTTACTTCCAATTCCAAATAGCAAATTCTTGATTTTTCTACTTGCTGCTTTGCTGATGGATAATCACACATGAGAATCGTTCTTTCATCTAAAGATGCCTAATGATTTGTTTACCTACCTGTCACTTGGTAATTTTATCTTGAAAGCAAGGAAGAATATCGGGGTGAATTATGCAAATGTGGTTTTTGAGCGGGGATCCTAGTTGTGTTTGTTTTCGACTTCAAGATGGGAAAGGAAGAAAAGCCAGTATAACATCATCTAAAAAGTGTGGTAGGCTTTTGCATTAAATTAATTTTAGATTTAGAGAAATATTTGAAAGCAAGTAATAGGAAGAACCCAAAAAGTAATAGCAGCAAATGAAGAAACAGAGAATCATTTGAAACAGGATGAAAAAATCGAAGCACAAAAGATACAGAGACGCAGAAGATACAGAAGATGTTAAGCCTGTTTTTATTAAAAAAACCCGTTTTAAAAACATACGAAAACATCATTTTTTTTGTTTTCGTAAATTTAGTGTGGTTTTATTATTTTTAAAAACAAAAGATGGCAACGAGACTCAACCAAACACGTTGTAAAACATTGTTTCCTTTTTTACAAAAACGACAATAAGAAACGGAAGAGAAAAATGGAACTAGACAGGCCCTTAGTTGTGGAGATATTCATTAAAGAATCTCATTCTTTATAGATAACCAAAAAAATTTAAAACTTACTACATCGATCTCATCAAACTGTTTCAACATTCTCAATGCTTAATTTCTATATATATTTAAACAGTTTGAACTGTTAAAAATTTTTAATCATTATTTTATTTAATACATGTGACTATATCAAATAAAGTCATTAGTAATCTAGTAAAATATAAGTATCATCATTTTATAAATTATTATTCCATCCAACACATCACATGTATAAGATTTAACAATTCAATACCATCATCATTCTTTCACCAAAGATTGGTTTGATTTTTCTTCAACTTAACAAGTTTCACAAGTTCCATACAATTCATAATTAAAAGGATACATAAATCATTGTACATAACTTTATGATTCTCATCATATTGATTTAACTAGCAAGTCATAAAAGGAGAGTTTTGGTTATCCAACTTTGTATTCTTGCCACTTATGTTAAGCATAAGTCTCCTTTGATCAAATGCATACAAACTATTTGTATAAAATTGGATTAACTACTCAACAATCTATTTCTTATCATACATTAAACATTATAATAATGTTAAATCTAAATTCGTTATCATATTCTCTTAAGCATGAACTAGAATATATATGATCTTTATCATATCACATTTAAGCAAGAAAAGTCATGCAATCATTTTTCTTCTAATGACAACTATTATCATACTTTAGCAAAGCTTTTAATTGATGTCTATGTTTATGCTTTTGTAGGCCAAATTAAGTAAAATAATTTCATCAAAGTATTATACTTGTCAAGTTTACTCCATGCAACCTTTTGCATCTTACTATCATAATGTTGACAAATGTCAATAAATTTTGTCATCTATATGATGTTAACATATCTCTAAAACTTTATCACCAATCCCTAACAAGTAATTCAGATCTCTTAGTATCAACTATACTAAAAAAGATAAATTCCTCTTAGAACAACAAGTAATTGAATATATCTCGTGACTATCAAATGAGATTAGGACTTTAATAATAAATTTGGTTACTCTAATGATTTTTTTTGAAATAATAACCCTCACTACTTTTTGAAAAGATTACTCTAATCTTTCCAATTGACTATGATCACATTAAAATTTAGTTGATCTTGAGTTTACTCAACAAACCAATTAAACTTAAATTAATAGATAACAACTTTATCGATTACATCTCATATGACTCCTAGATCTATTAAGTAATAACTCTTGCCAAAATATATCTTATATATTATTCTTAATCATACCTCTAAATTCATATGATTATGATGATTTGGTTAAATAGAACCAACTATTATAAGACTAAATATATTCAAGTTAAAGCGGCGTTGAGTTCATCTCATCAAATAAAAAATTACAAGTAATCACATATATAAAACATGCATCGAATATATATATATATATATCAAACATATAAATAAAGTATGCAACTTATGCACTCATAATCAAATTATACGCATAAAACATCAAGCTCCATTTGATTCTAGTTGTTGATCTTTATAATCTAAATTAATATTTCCAACTCCTTAGACAAATTAAATTAGATTAAACTCATTGATTCCTACATAAATTAAATTCCTATTTCAAATATAAATTTATTTTGATTTGAAAGCAATTTTCAAATCTAATTGGAAACTATTTTTGATTATCTTAAATCCTTTAATAAAATTTAATTGAAAACAATTTTCAATAAATACTCTTCTTACTTATTATAATCTAGCTTTGGAATACATTATTCCAATGTCCAAACACTCCATATTCAGGGCTTAGGATACTTTTATCTTTATTGTCAGACAACTTGATTATAGGTTTTAGGATAAGCTTATCCCTATTCCCAGATGTAGGGTAACCTTATGCATATCTCCGCACATGCCTAATCGAAAGTATGTTGCCAAACATGCTCCTTCTTTAGGTTAAGAAACCTAGCTTCCAAGACACTAAGCCACCGCGGCCTAAAGCCGTCAACCGTCGTCATCACCATTGTTGTTGTTGTAGTTGGAGAACATTACCGCCAGCTGCAAGCTGCAGATTACACCACCAGTTCCTTCCGCCGCTAGGGACAGTTGCCTCGTCGCACCTCACAGTTAGCCTTCTCCAACTACAACTCATGCCATCATCGATCAACAAGTGCTCTAGTCACATTAGCTGCCCAGATTCTCTCCTATAGAAGTCTCCTGTTGCCACCTGTGGACATGCCCCGCGCTAGCTCCAATAGCAGCTCATCGCCGACAAACTTCACGCGTGTGTTGCTATTAGTGTCCATCCAAAGTTCAAGCCACAACAAAGTTCTAGTCGACTGCTCTTCGTATTCTCCTCACATACGACAGCCACAAAAACAAAAGGAAAACAGCAAAACACAACCACACTAAAAACACCTACATATACCTGTTCTCCAGATGCAACAGACTAGTCACGCCACTTCCAAGATTTTTACAAACTCAAACAAAAGAACTATTTGTTCATCAAGTCGCCATTAATCATCAAAAACCAAAGTGGGTGCTTTCAAGACCGACTAGGCTAAGTGCAAGTCTCCAAGCATTTCCAATAAGATATCAGAACAATTATGGGGTTACTATGATTTTACAGTTTCGTGGCATATAATTTTGGATTTCTAAAATCAAAATTCTAGAATTCTTAATTCTTAATTCTTAATTCTAGGTTTAAGTTGTTTTTAACTATGAACCTTTTTAGATTTCAAAACTAGGATTTTTAGGTTTCTCAAATTAAGATCATATTGTAAATTCAATTCCAAAATTCAAAATGAATAACAATAAACTAATTTAATCACATTATAGAATTAAAGTTGACTCTAATGTCACTATTGGAAAATTAGGCCAGGATCTAACTCCACATGCAGCATAATAATTGCAAAACTTTTTCTTTTGATTTTCATAAAGCCAAGATCAGTAAAATTCTATAAAATGATTAATTCATAAATTATAATAAAGTAAGAATCATAATTCATAACTTTTTATGAAGTTTGATTATCTTTTTTGTTGTATTCCTCGAATTGTTTCCAAAATTGGTCCTTCTCAATCATTGTAGCCACTAATGTCTATCCTCTAACCCTACGTTTGGTTCATGTCTTCATGGGTGGAAATAGATGACAGGGACACAAAAATTTTGTCATCGATCTGTTTGCTTGATATCTCCACCTATTTTTGTCTTGACTCTGAATGACAAAGACATGCAATTTTTGTTCCTTCCAAAATCGAGGGACAAAATTTCTTATCCCTGTCTCTGAAACAAAACACATAAGCAACTTCCAGAAATACCCCTCCTCCCACATAAGCAATTTGTTATTCTTAATTATATTATTAAACTTATCCCTGTCTCTGAAACAAAACACATAAGCAACTTCCAGAAATACCCCTCCTCCCACATAAGCAATTTGTTATT
>JANIIA010000191.1:26481027-26518908 GCA_027478495.1 Erythroxylum alaternifolium | reverse complement strand
TGCAAAAATCACTGTTCACAAATGCATGAGCATGAGATGTGTTTTCCTAATTTCTCCGATTGACCTCACGTGTACCCATTTCTATGGTTCAACCCATTATATGGAAACGGGATGTTACAAGTTGTCAGTCTATCCATAGATTAGTTATTACTCACTAAGCTATATGCTTAGCACGGTGGATTTGCCCCGTGTAGGTTCTGAAAGAGGAACGTAGGAACTGGGACAAGACAACCGCGATGGCCAATGGAGTTTGATTTTTTTTTTTGTTCATAAGTATTTTGAGATTGTTTTTGGACTTGTAATTAATGCATATGAATCTTGAATTGTATTTGGATGGGTTGTAATAACCTTAATTCAGGCTGGTTTCTGAAATTATGACATATTTCGTATGTCTCGGAAATGTTTATTTTTGGATGCTATGCTTCTGTGAAAATGGTGATGAATGTTTCGTATGTTTTGGTTTTGTCTCAATTCTGTATGCATATTTATTATGCTGTCTACATGGCGCCCCTGTATCCTCCCAGGAGGTATTAGGGCGTCACATTTCGCTTCAGTTGTCGAAAGTTTTATGCAATTTTGCTTCTTTCAGGACCAAGATCTAGATATCTTCCAAGAAATTGATAGTGATCACTTGTGCTTTTTCGATCAACTTTGTCACCTGCATAATCTGCATCATAATATCCCATAATGTTAAATGAATCAGTTTTTGGATACCATAGCAAAAATCCGTAGTTTTGTGGAGATATTGAAGGATTCTTTTGACTGTTTGAAGGTGACTTTCTTTTAGATTTGATTGAAAGCGTGCACAAAGACACATCTAAGCATAATATTGTTTAGACCGCAACAAAAACAATATAAATTAAATTTTATCTAGACCAATTAGAGGCAAGTACACCCCGTCAACAAGTAATATAAATCGGTAAGAACCAGATATCGTACCCAAGGGAAAATCCAACACGTAAGATAATTAAATTAAACGATGAAAAATTACTCGTACGATCAAGAATTGATTGATTTGAAAATAAAATAAAATAAAGTAAGCAAATCAAGGAAATTTGAAAAATGCAAGGTATGAACTTAAACGATTAGATTTAATTAAATTACAAAAATCGGTTAAGGTATCGAATTTCAATTGGATTGGACACTAAAAATAAAACTGTAACAGTGGATTGATTTAGGAAATACTTCACTTAAGCAAATCAAACCCAATGTTAATGAGTGTTCCCTTCTCTTCTAAATCTGAGTCATCTACTTGGTTCATAGATAATTTGGAATAAAAGGTATTAAATACAAGAAGCCTAAAATTAAGTTCGTTAATCTTAGGTATCCTCCCACAAGATCCTAAGGTTGGTTTACACTTTAGTCTCAAGTATGTCACTTGATTAATTTTTCGAAAAATTAAATCCCATTGGTTATGACATTCAATCATCTAAGGTCTTAATCTAGGTGATCAAGCTAAATTAAGACTAAATATGCATTCAATCAAGCAAAAATCTATACTACAAAAATTATCCTAATCCAATATCAATCTTAACCATAACCGAAAAGAAAAACTTACTCACACATATTCATTAATGTAACATAAATCATGGTCATAATATATGTTTGCATTGATTAAATCCACACAATTAAAATAAATAAGAAAAAAGAAACAAATTAAAAACATCACCTTTTTTGTAGCTGTATTTTCTCGCGCCACTAGCTTCAACACATTTAATCTCCACCAGCTGCAACGATTTCTTTGTATACAACCTTGAAATGAACTTAGTTTGATGACAGAATAAGTGATTAAATGAGTTATATATTTAGGGTGATAATTGGGATTATAACTTAAGAATGGATTATTATACATTAAGTATCTGAATCTCGAAATTTCGAGAAGTTATAACAATGAAAGTGATCCTATGAAGGCTAATGTGATTCAAAGAAGATGAATAATGTGTATTAAGTAAAGGTGAATGAGAAATTGGACATTTTGTGATCTTATAATGCTAGAATAACCTTAGTGGATGATTGAATGATGAACTTAGACTAATACAATTATGGTGTAAACCTAAGTTCATATTAGACATATATGAGTTTTGAAGTATGAATGATCTTGAGATATGAATTAAGGAAATATACCCGAAATAGTCAAATTGAGCATGCATTATACATAACACATATACATATGTGTATGAGTGGGTATTAATGTGATTATGCAAATTAGTAATGTGTAAATGTGTATATGTTGCATGATATAGATGCGCAAATAGAGCGACCGCATCCAGACATTTTCAGGACATCGAGGCAATAACTATCTGGAGCATACTGTAAGTAACCTAGATGGTCTCAAATTGATTAATTGTTTAGCTTAAAATTTTGTATTGAATTGTTATTGATGTGAATGTGTTAATTCTGGACATTGATTGTTCGAGGTGTTTAATGCATGAAAATCATA
This sequence comes from Erythroxylum alaternifolium, assembly GCA_027478495.1. Lineage (NCBI taxonomy): Eukaryota > Viridiplantae > Streptophyta > Magnoliopsida > Malpighiales > Erythroxylaceae > Erythroxylum > Erythroxylum alaternifolium. Next base: position 26,516,468 of record JANIIA010000191.1, on the reverse strand, counting down.
TTGTAAGTGCTTATTGTATGTAAATTTGATAGAAATAAGTGTACTCAACATAATTTTTAAATGCCAGAATTAGGTCTGATGATATGTGAAAGTGAATGTGCATATTGAAACAAAGTGACTGACTGAACATATGAGATGTGATGCATTTATTACATAATATGCATGATAAGATAAAGGTAGTTGAGATCGAAGTTGCCAGCAAAAAAGAGGTTAAAGCTCAAAATGTAGTAAGAGCCTTTGACTCATTAATACGAGATAATTATTAATGAGTCCGGTATCCATAATAGATACGAGATAGTTAAAAAGGCATTCGGTCATAACAACGTAATAATTGAAAGTGAGTCTCATGTAGATTGCATATATATTTGATATGAATGTTTAAATGATCGAAATGAATTGTTTGACTTGTTCTAAATGTGAAATTTGAAATAAGTGAACATTATTGTATTTGATTCAATATGATGATTAGTGAAGAAAAATTCATTATGTGGTAGCATGAATTACTTGTGAATTTGGAATATGAATTGTTGTGTTATGTGATATAAGTGAGCACATCAATGATGGCTTGCTCATTGAGTTCGCAAGACTTATCAAAATTGCAACATGGCTTTTCAACTACGAGAGAGGAGACACAGTTGCTAAGATGCTTTAAAAGAAGAATAGTTCTTGTGTATTTGGATAGAAGAAATGGCTCAAAAGTCGGTCAGCTGAGATTGAAGAGTTAGATAGAGTTTTGTATAATTCCTCATTTATGTAGCATATTTTGTAAACAGAGCTGTAGACTCTAATAAGCTTTCAATATTGTATATTTATGGATGATATATGTGATGCTACAATGTACATTATTTCTTATGAAATGAAAATGAGGAATTGAGTTTTAGATATTGAGTATTTACGTTTTAATTATGATGCCATGATAAGTGATGTGATTGTTCTAGCACACTATTTCCACCAGGCATATGCTTAAATGTCTGATGGGTGTACAAGCATGTGTCAGATAGGAGTGGGGTGCGATAGTAGAGGTCAATTTTCCCATGGTAGTAGAGAAGGTACAGGTAGATACCACTCTCAAAGCAATAACTAGCACCCGAAATCTAATGATAGAGATAAAAAAACATGTAGGATTGTTTTTATTGCAAGAAGTATGGCCATATAAAGAACTTTTGTTGGTTTAAAGAAAGGTAGGTGAAGTTTGCTCAAGAAAAGGAGGATGATGATATAGAAAGCTTATTGCTTACTTATTATTCAGCTAAAGAGTCTACTCCAAATGTTACGTGGTATATGGATAATGGATGTAGCAATTACTTGACAGGAAAACTTGACTTGTTCAGTAACTTAAATAAGTTGGTAAATAGCTAGGTGGCTATGGGAGATGGAATTATTCGTTAAGCTCAAAGAAAAGGTATGGTGAAGTTAGATACTTATGGATTGAATTTTCTTGATGATGCCTTATATGTACTAAATTTGGATTTTAATATGTCAAGTTTGTTGCAATTTTTATCAGGAGATTATTAAGCTGATTTTGAAGATATGACATTTTATATGTGCAATGATAACTTAAAGCAACATATTTTGATCAAGGTTCCAATGGAAAAAATTAAAAATTTTCCTCTGAATCTTGGCGAAAAATATATATTAAAAGCCACTTTGCTTGATGGAAATTGATTATGGCATCATATATATGGACATTTGAGTTTTATACGGTTGAATATATTGAAAGAATATGAAATGATGCTTGGTTTACCTTTAATTGATAATACTAATTATATGTGTAAGAGTTGTGTAGCGGGTAAACAAAATCATATTTCCTTTCCTAAAACTAAGAAAAGGAGGGTTAAAAATCCTACTAAGTTGATATATGTTAACATTTGTGGGCCTATGCAAACACTTGTACTCAACAATAGAAGGTACTTTATTGTGTTTATTGATAATTATAATAAAATAAATTGGGTATATTTTTCTAAGGAAAAATCAGATGTACTATTGAGTTTCAAGAAGTTCAAGTCATTTGTGGAAAAGAAAAGTGAACAAATTTATGCAGTTTTTACAAATTGATTATAGTGGAGAATTTGTTTATGAGGAATTTAATCATTTTTGTTTAGAGTATAGACATCTAAAGGTAGCTTACAACTAGTTCCACAACCCAACAAAATGGAGTAGCTGAGCGAAAGAATATAAGTCCTATGGAGATGGATAAAAATATGATAAATGATAAAGGTTTTCTAAAATTTTTTTAAGTAGAAGTAGTGTATACATCAACCTACATTTTCTAAATTTTTTAATAGAAGTAGTGTATATAACAACCTACATTCGCAATCGGAGTCCCATAATAGCTTTACAATGTTAAACCCTTTTTAAAGCTTAGAATGGGTGGAAGACTAAGGTAATTCACTTTAAGTTTTTTGGTAGTCTAGCTTATATTCATGTTCCTGCTCAAAAGAGAACTAAGTTTGATGAAAAAGTGTGAGATGCATTTCAATGGGGTGTAGTGCTGAAACTAAGGGTTATAGATCTTATAATCCATATATTAAGAAGTTACCAATCTGTCAAGATGTAGTGTTTAATGAAAAGAATTATTGGAATTAGGATGAAGTACAGTCTTGTCCATATTTTATGTTGGATGATGATTAGTTGGTAGAAACTTCACTTGTTTATAGTGAAGAAAGCATCGTAAGCTCCAGTTTGTCATCACCTACAACCAGTTCATCCACATCTTTGAGATCATTTACACCAAATTAATGTTCCTTAGAGACATTTCTAAGAAATAGAGATCCTTGAAGGATATTTATGTAGTAACGGAGGGATGTCATATTGCAAAGGAAGAGGAACCAATTTCATTTAAAGAAGTAGTGAAAGTGATATAATGGTGTGATGTTATGGATGAAAAGATGAAAGTTTTAGAGAAAAACATAACATGGGAGCTAGTTAAACTACCTTACAATAAAGAGAAAGATGAAAGCTTTAGAGAAAAACATGACATGGGAGCTAGTTAAACTACCTTATAATAAAGAGGTAGTGGGACTAAATGAAACAACATGATCAAATGTAGTCCAATGGTTCTTAAAACATAAAGTAAGGATGGTTGCTTAAGGGTATATGCAATATGAATGAGTGGACTTGATGAGGATTTTGCTTCAATTTCAAGGTTTGATACTATTTAAAATGTTTTAACTATTTCTGCCCAATATAATTTGAAAGTTTATCAATTTGATGTTAAGTCAACCTTCTGAAATGTAGTTTTGGATGAGGTAGCTTATGTGCAGCAACCAAAAGGATATTAATTGGCAGGCCATAAAAGTAAAATGTACATGTTAAAGAAAGCTCTATACAGTTTAAAGCAGGCTTCATGTGTATGGGATGAAAGGATTAAGGGTTTTCTTTAAAACACTTTTGGATTTCTCATAAGTTCAAGTGAGCTTAGTCTCTACATGAAGACTAAAGTTGATGAGGTATCGATGATATGTCTCTATAATAATTATCTTATTTACGCTTGTGATAGTTTTGCTTTGATGAAAGAGTATAAAAACTCTACGGTGCATAAATTTGAGATGAAAGAGTTAAAGTTAATAAGTTATTTTTTATACTTAAAGTGAAATAAGGTGATGATGGAATTTTCAATTCATAAGAAAATATAATGATGATCTTCTTAAAACTTATAGGCTATAAGAATGTAATTCATTGAAGACCCTGATGATTACAAATCAAAAGCTTAGTTTGAATGAAATTAAGGAGAAGATTGATGCTTAAGCTTATCAAAGTTTGATTAGGAGTATGTTGTATCTCATTAACAGTAAGCTTAGCGTCTCATTTGGTACTAGTATTTTTTTCAAGATTTTCGCAGAGTCTAAGTGCTTTACACTTTGGAGCTACTAAGAGGGTGTTGAGATTCTTAAAGGGGACAAGTTCATTTGGCGTTTTCTATGTATAAAATGACAATTTTTAATTTTTTGATTTTTTATAGTGATTGGATGGGTTCTATTGATGATTGAAGGAATATTATAGGTTATGCTTTTACTATGGTGTTTAGGGCTATTTTATGGAATTCAAGGAAGCAACCATCTAATACATTATCACCTTTAAAAGTTGGATATATGGTTGTTATTTTAGTAGCATGTCAAGCTACTTGGCTAAGGAGAATTTTGTATGACATAAAACAAGTTCAAGTGGAGTCCATAACCATCTTTTATGAAATCAGTCTACAATTGCAATGTTAAGAAATCCAATGTTTCACAGTTAAACAAGACACGTTAAAACCAAGCATCACTTATTAGAGAGCTTATGGAGAAAGGAAGCATTAAGATTGTTCATTGTAGAAGAAGCATTCAAGTGGTTGACATCTTCACTAAGCCACTTCTATTAGATAAGTTTTGAGAGATTTATTAGGTGTCATGGATTTCTACATTAAGGCAGGGTATGTTAAAATCTACACCACCAATAACACTAACAATAACATAGTAAAAGTTTTGCTAATATGCGGGGTCTGAAGAGATCTAATAGTGCACAACCTTACCCTTAACTGGTAGAGAAGCATGTTGGAATCTAATATATAATATTTTTACTAGCGTTTTGAAATTAGTCAGGTGAATTTACTTTAGTTTAGAGACATGCTATCTTTTATGGTTGTTAGAAAAGGAGTAATGGTTCCATTATTTTAACTAAGCTATTATCCTTATTGTGTGTAAATTTTTTATTTGGTTTAATGAAAGCAATCAATTTTTTAACTTATCCTTCTCCCTTATATTTTTACAAATTTTTTGTTTGCCTTGTGTTTGTGAAAATTCTAGTAAGAATTTTCCTTTGTATTTTAGGCTCTACAGATGTTGAAAAAGAACTGTATGTCCTTTGGTTAAACTAAACCTCGCTCACTTCTTCTTCATATGGACAGCAACCTACTCTGAAAGAAACTAGGTATCACAGAGATAAGCTTTTCATGGTTGAGATTGCTCAACTATATCTAATTGTACTTTACAATTTATACAAGTTCTTTTCTATGCTTTCAACATCAACACTTGCAATGGCAAAATCATCTTATGTACTGCTAAACAAGAAATCTTTTGATTCAGAAATGAGACTAATCCAGATGGGGACTTATTAATTACTACTAAAAATCAAGTAGAGAACTTGAAAGGCAAAAGCATTACCCCCTAACATTTCTTAGAAAGTCTAAGTTAGTACATACTGATATTTATGGTATCATGTTATGCAGTAATACTCTTTATGTAAAAATAATTAATATTGTCAGCAAAACATATCGAAACAAAAAATTTAAAGTACCAAAATGGTTAAGTACTTTTAATTACACTAAAAATAACCATTTTATCAAATTTATTTTGATTAATAAAAGAAATATACAATAAGAATAAAAATAAAGTAGAAATTTGTAATAAAAAACAAGTAATTTAAGTTTCTTCATTTTCTAAATGAAGGATTAATTTAATATCTCATTAAAAATTTTAGGTTAATAAAACATTTATATGTATATTCTAACTTCCATTAAAAAACTCAATATAAATTATAATTAGAAAGCGAAACAAAGAGTGAATTGATTAAAGAATGCTATTATTTTAAATAATAGTATCCTTAATATTTAGATTGAACACTTGTTTTTTTGAATGTCCCTTCTCTAAAACTGTGTGGGAGCATTGTCTCATCCACTTCCATATACACCTTCCTAACAACTCAAACCTACAATCCATCCTTATATGGTTTAACCAATCCTTAAATACCACTGACATTAACCTTTTCCCTATCCTTCTTTCTACTACTGTCTATAACATTTGGAAGGAGCGGAATAACCGAGCATTCAAAGATGAACCCAAAGATGTGGGGAGCATATACTCCATAATAATCTTCCATGTTATGGACCATCTTAGCTCAAACACTGTGAGGAGGTAACTGTTGAAATACTTGTTATTATTCTCTTAATCTTTTCTGCAAGTTTGATGATTCAAAGAGTCAATGGAGATCCGACATTCTCAAGGTTTCAAAAGTAGAAGAGATAACATTTCTCTTAAAAATAAGAGGAATCCTTTGGATTTTGTCAAGGAAGATTGGGTGAGAACTCTGATAACTTAAGAAGGAGTTCCCAACCTTGGATTAAGCATTCTGAGACAAGGTGGAGGCAAGTATACTATGGAGCATCTCAACGTCTCCACCCATGAAGAGGTGTTTCAAACTTCTAGAAAAGTAGAGAGCAAGATTGACTGTTTTAACTTTGCATTACTAGGTATGCTTGTAAGAGTATGTGTTCTGGTTAAGATGTACATTTCGATTTGAGTAGTTTTTGTGGAAAGTTTGGTTCATTATTTGTAGATTTCCTCGAGTCCTTAGAGAAGGCTTTTCATAACTTGATTGATAGAGAATTACCTCTTAGGCATTCTTTTGAGTTGTAAATAAACTTTTTGATGTTTATTTAATTTTACTGATTTACTCAAAAAATATTTAGATTGTTTTTAACAAAATGTAATTTATTTGGAAAAATAAAATTATAAAAGTTAACAAGATAAATAAAATGAATAATATTAGTTTGAATTAGATTAAAATTTTTAAAAAAATTGCAGAGCCCTTCGTCTTTTTTAAACAAATCATTAGTTTTCATGCGTTACGGGTTGGTAAGTTTCGTGGTTCCCGTAATTCAAAATTTGTAGATCTGTTCTGTTCTGTTGCGATCAATGTTTGATGCTTCCCTTCTACGGATCTTTGTGGGAAAGGCTCTTGGGTGGTCCCTTCAGTTTCGACGTTTAAAACTGAAATTTTGACGCATCAAACTTGGCCATGTTACTGGCCACAAAATGGCTACGATTCCCTGCACGTCCGCGTGGCAGTATATACTTGCCTTTTCATCAGCGGCTATTAACTGAACTACCTTTTTCCTTTTGATTTAACTTTATTAAAACCATTTTCGTATGTTAATCCAAAAAATTACGATGGGGACGACCTGGGACTTAAGCACGGAATTTATAATTTTAATATGTGAAAAAAAAAGATGTATTGTAACTAAAATGGTATTTAAGCATCCAACAAATAGGCAGATTTACGTAATGTCACGCAGTTTTTGCCGGAGACTCAGAGATTTGGATTTAAGCTATAACCTATAAAAAGCGGAATAGTCATAACTTACGACATTAATTTCTTGCAAGGTTACCTACTTTTCTTTTGGGCAACCAACTTCCAACCGACCTTTCTTTTGCTTAACCTACCTGCCTCTCTAGTCATTATAAATGTTGCACTATTATCATTATACCCGGGAAAACTAAACTCTGATTTTGGCATTACCATTATGTCAGGAATCGAACCCAACCCGAAGCACATCGTAGCACTCGCATTCCCCTTCGGCACTCATGCACCCCCGTTGCTTGGCCTTATTCGGAGTCTTTCCAGGGAGGTTCCTGACGCTAAATTCTCCTTCTTCAGCACAGTCCAATCAAACCGCAATCTATTCTCAGAATTAGATGACCGCATAACACCCTACGACGTCGCTGACGGATTGCCCGAGAACTACGTGTCTTCGGGCAATCCAGTGGAGGTCATCGATTTATTTCTTGATATTGTTCCCGGGAATTTCAAGACAGCGATGAACAGGGCTGTGCAGGAGACGGGAAGGCCTATTACGTGCATTATAACTGATGCGTTTTATTGGTTCGGTGCTGATATTGCAAAGGAATTGAATGTCCCCTGGTTGCCACTTTGGACGGCCGGACCTCGCTCACTTCTTCTTCATGTTGAGACCGATCTCCTCCGACAGAAACTGGGCATCAATGGTTAGTATTTAGTTTTTGTGTTACGCCTAGTTTAGCTTTATCATTGAAGTTCTTTTTCTTGGACTCTTTGTTTTCGTTTCAAATAATCAGATTCGAACACAAAAGTAACCCATAATTTCAATAGGAATAGTAAATTAGAGAGTTAAGGAGTACCGAGGATATGGTTGCCTGAGTTGTTCGAGGAAAGAAATGAAAAGGAGACGAGGAAAAACATTAATTCAAGGAAATTTTTTAAAAAATATATTATTTTGTGATTTTATAATTAATATTATTTACATTATTTTTATATATCATAAGTTATTTATTACTCTATAATCTAATTTATTTAATATTAACCAATCATAATGAACGGAATTAAACCGTACTGATTCATATTGTTGAAGTTATGTCATATTCATAAATGACTAGGTACTGATTCTTTGAATGGGCTGAATCCCATGGTTGAAGTTATTCCAGATTCACTACATTAGCCGATTCATCAGTGAAAACCAATATAGCACTATTACAAGCGTATGTTCAAGATTAATTTTTATTAATTAAGATCACAGATAAAATACACTAATATTTCATGATTAATTTATTCTTAAAAATACATGATAATTTAATTTTTTTAAAACAGTACTCAACTGAGTCGAACTACAACAACTACCCTTAAACTAACTATTCCCTAATTTTTGTGACATCCTCTTTACTTGGGGTCCGGGAGAGACTTTATTTTTTTAGGGGATGGGAGAGAATGCTACATGAGCTCCCAGCAATTTAGCTTTTCTTTTCTTTGATAAAGCGTAAATAAAAAATTGTTTAATTATCCTACTTTTGGTAGTATTTATAAAATAAAGTAAGAAAACTCTACTTTTAAAAAATTGATATAAGTATTAATTTTATTAATATTTTATTTTTATAATATTTAAACGTTAAAATTAAGTGCTACTTAATTTAATTTTTCTACCATTAGATTTCTAATATGTTGGTAATTACTATAAATTATAATTATAATTGAAATCTAGAGGTAGATAAACTAATTTTTCTTTTAATTTTCTAATTAAATAATTTATAATCATAAATTAAGATTGATGTCTAACAACTTATTATGACCACCAAATATTAGGATGTCAAAGCAATTTGGCTTAGCTTATCCCTATATGGTTACAACATACAATTTAATTCTTTTGTCATCTAATATTTCAATTAGACATATGGTATAAAATTGGTGTTTACTCTTTTAAAATCTAATTATGTTCGTTGTTACTAATTAGTAATTAATTTATAATTTATATTTTAACCTCAATTCACTAAGGTTCGAGGATTCTCAAATCATTACTGATTAAGAATAATAGAATATTATCTTTAATTATTTTAGGATGAAGAATAATGTATTAAACTACTCAACTATTTTCATATAGTTTATAAAGTATTTAAGTACTATTGATTGAGCTATCTTCAATAAAATAAGTTATAATTAGAACAAAAATATAGTAATTCTCATATGGGATACTTTAGTAATCTTAATTCTATGGATCAATTATACAACTATTGAAATAAATATATCTACAGATGTACAAGTAATTTTTATTTGGGATTATCATAATTGCTATACCTTAGTAAACTTATTCTCTAATAAGCCATACATATTTATTTAAGTATTTTTAGATTTTAATTTATGAGATCAATTACTTTCTTTAAAAAAAAAACGTTATGAGATCAATTACTTTCTTCAAAAGAAAATATGACATCTATTAATTTCATTATTCCATTAATATTTTATCTTGATGGAACGATAACTATGAAAAATATGGGAATAATATTTAAACTATGAAATTTCAATTTCACAATTATTCTCTCATCATAATTTTAATTGTATCGTATTTATTTTAGGAATTTTATCTTTAGTATTAAGCATTAAATATAACCAACAAAAATATAAAGATAAAGCATACTTTTATTGAATAAATTAATAATATTATACATTAATTTTAGACAACTAATTGGACACAAGAATATAAATTTATAATCTTCCAATTACAGTAAAGTCAATCGCTTATATATCTAATAAACAATGTCCATCCATATATCAATCATGTCTCTTTTGAGACAATACTTTAGTGAGAGGATTTTTAAGATTTTCTTTTATAAGAATTCAATCCAATGTCATATCTTTCCAACTCCACTATCTTCTTAATTAAGTGAAATTTACCGAGTACATATTTGGACCGTTGATGGGACATTGGTTTCTTTATTTATGCAATGTCATTACTATTGTTATAATACAATATTATTGGCTTAATAATGATAAGAACCACTCTAGGTTTGATGATAAACTTCTTGATGCAAGCTATTCCTTTTGCCGCTTTAAACACTAAAATTTACTTTGCCTTTTTAAGAAACAATAACAGTTAGTTATTTGAAATTCTTCTAACTTAGCTCACCACCATTTAGAGTAAAGTTATACCTTGGCTATAATATGCTATCTGCATGATTAGCTTGAAAACTAGCATTTGAATAACCTTAAACTCTTAGTTTAGCTCCTCCCTAGACTAAAAGATCATCTTTAATTCTTCTTAAATACTTTAAGATATTCTTAACAGTGGGCTAATGACACCAAGATTGACTTCAAATATATTGGCTATGATCAAAGCATAGAAATATTTGGTCTCATATATAACTTTGTATACATGATTGATTTAATAGTCAAAGCATATGGAACACAATATATTTTATCTCTTTCTTCTTGTTTCTTTGGATACATATGCTTCAAGAGAGAAATTTCATGTGACTTGTTAGAATCCCCTTCAGAATTCTCCATATTAAATCTTTTTTATGCTTTTTATATGTATGTGATTAGAATAAACTAATCAACCTCTTTAACCTATCTCTATAATATTTTTTCCTAGAATATATTCTATTCATCTAATATCCTTCATGGAGAAGGTTTTTTGGATAACCAAATCTTTATATATTATAGTATTAGTATATTGTTTTCAATTAGCAATATATCACTCGTAAATAGCACTAGGAAAATACTCTTGCTGACCTTCTTATAGATATAAAGCTGATCCATATTTTAATCAAATCAAATTCTTTGATTCTCTTATCAAAACAGATGTTCCAACTACGTAATACTTGTTTAAGTCTATAAATGGATTTTTAACTTACATACTTTATTAGAAAACTTTTTAAATTAAAAACCTTTAGGTTGTGTCATGTACACTTCCCCAAACAAGTTCCTATTGATAAATATTATTTTGACATCTATTTGTCAAATTTTATAATCATGGTATACGTATGTAGCTAATAAAATCAATATAGATTTAAGCATTGCTATTGGTGAAACACTTTGTTAAATTGCAAAATTCTAGGTAGACTCCATTTTGAGGGAATCAAACTATTTTAAATAACCAAGAAAATTATTATCTATTAGAGTGTGATTTCTCCTTTCAAACACTGTTAAATTGCACAATTCTACGTAGACTCCATTTTTAGAGAATCCCACTCTTTTAAATAACTAAGAAAATTATTATCTAAGTGCAAGTCAATTTGATTAGATCTAAGTGCCTTAATATTTTTTCTAACTTCTTTCTTAACCTCAAATTTAATTATTCGAACCTTTAAAGTGATTCAGACTTTTGTTTCATTAAATATGCGTAACGTATTTACAATGATCATTTGTAAATATAATGAAATATGGGTATCCAGTTATAGTATGAGTAGATGTAGGGCTACATATATCTTAATGTATAAGTTCTAGTAATTTACTAGCACATTTTCCCTTTCCACTAAAGTTATTTTTATCATCTTACCCATTACATAATATTAACAACTTTTGTACTTTTTTTAAAAGTTGAATATGTTGAAATAATCTCATGAGAATTACAAAAACATAGCCTGTTTTACATTCCTAACTCTTCAGTACTAAGCATCTGGCAACTTATCCATTCTAGTACATATTGGCTTAATTACTTTCTTTTATTATATTTCACTCTTGTAAGGAGTTGGAGTCCCTTACTCCATTATGCTATGTGTTAATACTAGTTAATTAGCCATTAGATCTTTATTTCCTCTGATTTTTTTTTCAATCCTCTAGTTACTATATACATCCTATAATGCAGTATTATGCTATACAAAACTTATTCTTATGTCTTGGGCTCCTTCTGTAATACTCTTGCATTTCTTTCTTTCCACAAATAGTACACTATTGTTATAAGGCTCATCTTCATCACCTTATAATTTGCTTTGTTCCTAGTTCGAGTTTTGGTAAATTTCTGCCTTATTCCTTTTCAGTTATTTAGGATCCATTGAATCTTTAGCAATTCTCTGATTTTTTACGATATGCATTTAGAAAAGGTGCATTCAACCATAAGATGTTCCATGATCTCTTCTTTTTACTTTCACAATTCATAAGTTCTACAAGGAATCTCATATTTGATCTTGTCCTTGGTGCCTAATCTTTCCAATATACCCAACCATGGTAAGAAGTCACAACTAAGAGACGTGTCTTGGTCTTAAACTAGCTTATACCATCACAACCTGGTGTTTGCCTCCTATTAAAGCACTTTTTTACATTACTTTTTTAAAAAACTCCATTACTTTGTCATCTTTCTATTAGATTGTGTAATCATTGTACAAATTAGGATTATAGAGGTAAGTTCCCCATAATCAATTCTTCTCCTCTTTTACTATAAAAGGCCATCTCCATTGATTTACTTGTATGAATGCTTCCACCTTTATGTTAGCTGAAATTATAGTCCTTAATTGTTGAGCCTCTTGTCGTTTGTGTAAAGGGGCATGTGCAAGCCAATTATCTTACCATAGGGATGTGTTATGTCCATCTCCAATATTATAATTTGCTAATCCATGACCCAATTCCGAAACCTGCTTGGAAATCCTATTGCTTGTAGAATTCTTCTCAAGGGCTTCCAACTTACGGAATCATATGCTTTAGCAAATTCTATCTTTGGTTTGCAACTTTGTATTAATGGTTTAGAATTGTAGGCTTTAAACAATCCTTGACTCAATAAAATGTTACTTCCTATGTTTGTCTCTCATATAAATGCATTATGAGTTGTGTTAATTAAATTATCAAGGTAGTTTCTTATTCTTCTTGCTAAGATTTTTTAGATTACCTTGTATACCACATTGCAACATGAGATTGGACTGAATTTCATTAAGAGTAGACTTATGTAAGTCTTGTTCAACTCCTTCAAAGATTTGCCCTTCTTGTAGAACTTTATGATTGCATTGGTAATATAATCCCTTGCAGTCTCCTATATATGTTGGAAGAACTTACAATTGAACCCATCAGGCCCTGGAGTTTTATCAGGGTGTATAAAGAACAAAGTCTCTTTATTCTCCTCTTTTGTGACATCTTTAATTAGTTCCTACTGCTTTTGCTCTGTGATGGTTCTTATATTCCTTAACACCTTATGTGGGACTTCCTTTACTTCATGTTCTACTCCAAGGTGCTCTTTAGCTCCTTCTGGTTTGAAATTTGTACTCCTTCCGCATCAATTAAGTATCTGATGTTGTTTTTGTTCCTCCTTGCTTGTATGAACTTGAAATAGTAGATAGTACATCTTTCATCCTCTCTTAGCTAGCACATTCTTGATTTCTATGTTAAAAATGAGTTTACTGCTTCTAAAGCCTTATTTTTATATCCTTAGTAACTTCCCTGCCTGCTTTTTTTTATCCTAATGTCTCTTGGTTTGCCCATGGCTTCCTTTTGATATTGTAATAGTTCTTTTAGTTCATTTTGCTTCCTCAGGAAGATAGGATAATTGCTTTTTTTTAATGATTCCCTTCAGTTTCCATTTTATTGATTTTAGTTTTTGTAAGCATGAGAAGCTTTTGGATTCGTTTATTTCAGTCTCTATACACTTTTGGACTGCCTCCATAAATTTAGGGTGTTTCAACATGGAGTTATGTAACCTAAAAGGGTTTTCCTCTTTTCTCCTATAACTTCACAATTTATAAAGATGGGGTTGTGATTAGATGTAATATGCTCTCTAAAGGTTACTAAGATCTTTAGAAATTGTTGAATCCATTGTGTATTGACCATATACCTATCTAGTTTTTTCATATGAAACCAATCTCCTGTTTGCTTATTGGTCCAAAATAAAAGTGTTCCTAGATCTTTTAAGGTACGTTATTCCAGTATTCCTAAGCGGATTTTGTAGTTCTCTACGTTTCTATCCTAACTACTTGCTACCACCTATTGCCTTTTTATAGTTCAGCATGCAATTGAAGTCTCTTACTAAGGACCAGGAACCTTTCACACTACCATGCATTCTGTTAATTTCCTCCTACAGGTGGTATGGTCTTTAAAAACCATAGCTTGAGGCATAAATCACTAACATCTGGATAGGTCTTTTTTATTGTAGATCTTAATCAAATCATAGTGAATAACTTAGTCTGTGCATGACCAATTAACTAGTTCGAGTATAGATGGGTTAAATGCCACTATTATTCTTCTATAGTGAAGTTTCTCATGATTTGTCAAAATTCTCCAACTTTTATCACAAAACCACAACTTTTTCTGTTAAGTCTTCTTTATAGTAGTTTCTAGTAATCCCACAAAATATGGCTTTTTAATTTTTACTGATAAGGAGATCTTTCAGTGTTAATTTTTTATTCAGGCCATTAAGGCCTCTAACATTCCATATTAACCTTTTCATGATTACCCTTTTCTACCTACCTTTTTCATCTTAAATCTTTATCATATTTTTGTCAGGATTTTTGTTAGGTTTTGCTTAACACTAGAAGTTTCCCCAGTCTCTGGTATAGGTGTGCACTCCAGTTCCTTTCCCATTGAAAACTTTTCAGCTAAATCAACACTGTTCTCCTTACCTTTTCCTTCCAACGTTCTGACTTTTACCAGTTCCTTGTCCATCTAATCCTTGTTAGTTCCTTAGTACTAAGTTCTATTTTCATCTAGATCAGTGGGGTTGAATATATAATATTAAATTAAATTATTCATAATTTTATTAATAATTAATAATTAATAATTAATATATTAAATAATTAAATAATATATATTTAGTTAATAGTAAATCAGATTCTTAAAAAAAAGAAACAGGAAACAAAAACTACTTTTTATGATTTCATAAATTTTGAAAACTAGAAGAAACCAAAACTAAAAAAATTTAAAACTTAAAAAAACAAGTTTTTTAAACTAAATTTGAAAATAAAAATAGGAAACCAGAATCATAATGAAAATAAGTAGGGTCTAAGAGTACCTACAAGTAATGCAGTAACCCTTAATCTATTACCAACTTGTAGTTTCACTTCATCGTTTATTCAATGATCTAGTCTTTGTCAACAGCTATATGTTATTCCAAATACGAGAACCACTACCAATATCTAATACCAAGATTAATGTGTGACAAATATGGAAAGATTGATCATAATCATAAACATACTTAAGGAAAAGCTTCCTTAAACTTCTTATCTTTCAGGCTAGCAAGATAAACTTTATAATTCGTTTTCCAATATTCGTTGACTTCATAATGAAAAAATGTGCCCTTATTGTTGTCTTTCTTGACACCACCAACTGACTTTACTACTTTAGTATAAGCATTTTACTTCTTATTCTAATTCCTTATAAAGTCCTTTTCTGGCTTGTGGAAGAATCGATAATAAAAGCAAAACTAAGTTTTTTTTTGTTAAGGCATCCTTTTGCAAACTTAAGCATATTTAATAGTTCAGATAATACTAGATCCTTATGATAAATTATGAAAAGTTTAATGCAAATGATTTAAGCACTAAATCATTGGTTAACTCATAGTCCATATCAAAATCCAATTGGTCTAACTTTTAATATATCCAATAATTTTATATACATGTAACTTTACTGAAGATTCTTCTTACATCTTGTATTGATATAATGCTTTAAGAAATTCAACCCTATCCATCCTACTTTGTGCATCAAACAACTCCTTTTGATGTAAAATTATAGTAAGATCTAATAAATTTATTAGTATTTATGATGCTTCTTATGTATAAATTTACACTTATTTTGTTTAACAAAAAAAAAAACATCTAGGATTAGTTTACACAAAAAATATAATAAAATAAAATTTTAATAAAAATATTTGACTACTACTATTTTAAACAAATAATATTCGTTACTATCAATTCAAGAAATTATCAAATAATTTTCCTACTGAGTTAGAATCCATTTTAATTTAGTTGAGCTTGAGTATGCTAGGATCCATTTAATTTAATTAGGTAGACAACATACTTATCAATCACATCTCATATGACTAATAGAAATTAGGTAACAACTCCTTGTTAAAATATATCATAGATATTATTCCTAATCATGCTTCTAATTTTAGATAATCATGAATTTGTTCATCCAAATTACATAGTTAAGTAAGACACATTAATTTAAGACAAAATATATTCAGGTTAAAGGGACTTTTAAGTTTGCTCAATAAACCTTACAATAAATAGAACTCTAATTTTATGTTTAAATAATAGAAGGAAACAATCACGTCTTTAAGGCATAATTAATATATGATTAAGAGATTTAATTTGGTCTAATTTAATGAAAAATAATCTTTTAAAACTTTGCTTAATTCTAATTATTGATTTTATAACTAATTTATTTAATAATTTAATTCTTAAAAATAAATCAAATTTCATAAATATTCCTAGTAAAAGTTAACCATTTTGGAAACAATTTTCAATCAATTAAAAACAACTTTTAAATCTTGATCTAATTAGGAAAACTAGTTGAATAAAATTAAAGAACTTTTAAAAAATAAAACTAAAAAAGGGTGTATTAATAAAACTAAAAAAGGGTGTATTGTTGTCAATGAAGAATATTTCTTTCTCTCTACAATTTCCTTCTCTCTCTCACTCTCTACTCTTTCTTTTATCACTACCTTTTCTCTGAAATTCCTGGAAACTCGGTCATCTTTGAGCTTTGGTAAGCTATCATTTGGTATCAGGGCACGATCCATAGCTGAAGGGACACGTCTGACGAAGTTTAAAGTTGCGTTCAAAATAGAGGTTTGCTAAGAGCTCCAGCAAATGGTGAATTACATGGAGGAGAAATTATTTTAGCACTTGGAAGAGGCCAAGGAGTGCGACTTCGTCGCACTCAAAACATTGGTGGAGGGTATAAAGCTCAAATTGACAACGATGAACCACGAACTAATAATGTGTTCAACGGAGGTCAAAATGATGGCAGTGGACAATTCTCAAAAATCGGTCGCATTGAATTCCCACATTTTGACGGCAACGACTTTGAGGGCTAGTTATATCAATGTAACCTGTTGTTCTAGCTAGATGCCATTGAAGAAGAGAAGAAGGTCCAAATCGCAGCGATTCACTTGAAGGGACCAGCATTGGAATGGCGATAATGTTTCTTTAAGGAGTGACCAACCCACCATGTGCTATCGTGGATAGCATATTCTCTGGCGATGATTGAAAGTTTTGTGGATGTTGCCACTAATCCAGTAGTGGAGTTCAAGAACATCAAGTAGCAGGGCTCTATTCTGAATACCAAAATCGTTTTGATACACTTCGAAACAAAGTCCAGTAGGTGTTATTGGAAACATACTTAAAGGCAAACTTTATTGGTGGCCTCAATGGTGATCTACAGGCAACAGTGAGGGCTCTGAGACTGCAAACTCTTCATGAGGCTCAATACCTTACTAGGTTGCAAGAAGTGGCGTTAGAAGCATTTTGAAGAGAACGTGATTCTAGTAGAGGCATCCTTCGTCGACCACCTCCCCCATTATTGAGGAATCTGGCACCGACAGTCAGACCTTTACCACATCGAGAAGCAGCAGCACCCCTACACCCACTTCTTCACCTAGGGAACAACAGTCAGGCCCCTAAAATCTGACAATTGTTGAAACGTGAACTGAGAGCTAAACGGGAACGCATTGAATGTTATTATTGTCTGGAGCAATACATGCCGAAGCATCGATTTAGAAGGCTAGTCAACATTCCTGCCATTGAAGTTATGCTGGAAGAGGATTTAATTGAAGTGGGGGATGGAGAAGATTATGAGGGGTAAGATACTAATGACAGACCAGAGGTACGATCCATTTCATTAACTGCAATTTCTGGGATCCCTAACTATAAAACCATAAAACTCATGGGAAGAGTCAGGAATTATGATGAGAATGTGTTGATCAATTCGAGAAGCACTCACATATTTTTGAGTGGCAAAATGCTTCAAAAGTTAAGCCGAGAAATTGAGGATCTATAACCATTAGAAGTCACAGTAGCCAATTGTCATCTAGTACCTATTAAAGGTCTCTGTAGGGGCATAAATTGGAGCTAGAGGCTGTGAATTTGTTAATGATGTAATGTTGATGCCACTGGGGGTGTGAATTAATTCAAGGAATACAGTGGCTTCGAAGACTAAGGAAAGTGAATTGGGACTTTGAAAAAATGGTCATGCAGTTCACTGATAAAGGAAAGAAATTGAAATTAACAGGAACCCTACAAATTGAAGTGATGGCTTCAACTTCAAGGAAGAATCAAACATGGAGGCAAGGGGTTTTGGATGGGGAAGAGGATTAGTTTTTCTCATATAGGTCAGCGGGGTTGATTTGCAACTTGCCTAGTGCATCACACTAGAGGAATTGAAAGAATAATTATCTACATAGTTAAATCAGTATGAAGAATTGTTTCAAGAGCCCAAGTATTTACCTCCACACCATGAGTTAGATAACAAGATTGTCATAATTCCAGAACACAATCCATTATTAATGTGTGACTTATTATTACCTAACCCTACAGAAGGATGCCATAGAGATGTTGATTTGAGAGATGCTAGCTTTGGGAGTTATACATCCTAGTCAGAGCCCATACTTATCTTCATCGTTCTAATGAAGAAAAAAGATGGGACATGGTGTCAATATGTTGATTGCAAACAATTAAATCGAGCCACTATTAAGGATAAGTTTCCCATTTCAGTTATCTAGAGGGGTTATTGGATGAATTGAAAGGTACAACATGTTTTTCAAAGCTGGACTTGAGATATAGAGTAAACGACATTTCAAACATATCATGGCCATTTTGAATTCAATTAATGCCCTTTGGTCTCACCAACGCGCCCTTAACATTCCAAGCCTTAATGAGATCTTCCAAAGCTACTTGTGATTAGTTTTCTTCAACGACATCCTCGTTTATAGTGAGGATTGGCTAACCCACCAGCAACACTTACAGCAGATACTTCATGTTTTGAAGGCTTATGCTTTGCTCGTTAAAGCTATCAAATACAACTTTGCAGTACCTAGCATCGAATATCTTGGGTATGTGATTAGAAAGGTTAGAGTTGCAACCGATCTTAGCAAGGTGGAAGCCATGCTATAGTGGTGGCAACCCAAAAACATCAAATATCATCGATTTATTTGACACTACAGCATCATAGCTCAACCCTTATCCAATCTATTGAAGAAGGATGCGTTCGTATAGATAGAGAAGGCAGACGTGGCTTTTGAAGCATTAAAGAAGTAAATGGCCGCTGTTCCTATCTTAGCCCTACCTAACTTCAAGAAGACTTTTACTATTGAAACCGAAGCGTGAAATGGAGGGATTGGTGCAGTGCTACAGTAAAATGGTCATCTAATTGCTTATATAAGCAAGGATTCGGCCCCAAGATAGGTTATCCTTTCAACCTACGAGAAAGAATTCCTAGCAGTGGTGTTTGTAGTAGAAAAGTAGAGACCATATCTACTTGGAGTTTATTTTTTCATTAAAATAGACCATCAGAGTTTAAAGCAAATGTTAGAGCAAAACATCCTTACACCGGTAAAAAAAAAAGCTGATTACGAAGCTTTTCCCCTATGATTTCGAGGTTCAGTATCAAAAGGGTAAAGATAACATAGTTGCATATTCGCTTCTAGGGTGCACATTCCAGAGCTTCTGGACATTTACTACTCCCCTGATTAAAGAAATTCGAGATAGTTATGAAGATGATCCAAAGTTAAAGAAAATCTTTGAAGAAAAGAAGGTTGATCCTAAGCAACATCCGAAGTGTCAACTGGACTAGCAAGGTGTGAAAACTAAAAGGGAAGTTGGTGGTAGGAAATAGTGTAGAATTACACACCAAAATTATCAAATTAGTACATGATAGGTCAGTTAGGGGACAATATCTACAAAGAAAAAGATAGCTGAGTTTTTCTTTGGAAAGGAATGTGGAATGATGAACAAGAATTCATTCGAAGTTGTTAAGTGTTCCAACGAAACAAATACAAGACAGTAACATCATCGAGTCCACTCTACTGATTCTAACATCAGTCTGGTCAAGAATCTCCATAGATTTTATCGAGGGATTGCCCAAATTAGGAGGGAAGGATGTTATCTTAGTAGTGGTTGATTGATTAAGTAAAGCTTCCCTTTTTATTGCACTAAGTCACGCTTATTCAGCTAGTACCGTGGCTGAAACTTTTATGGAGCAAATATACAAGTTGCATGGGACTCTAGTGGATATAGTTAGTGATAGAGACAGAATCCTTGTGAGTAATTTCTAAAAGGAGCTAATGAAATTGCAAGGGGTTAACTTGAAAATCTTAACAGCTTATCATCCGCAGACCAATGGTCAAACATAAGTTGTAAACTATTGTTTAGAGAGCTACCTTTGATATATGACTAAAGAGAAACTGAAAGATTGGATGGCTTCCTTTAGCTGAGTGGTGGTACAACACCATCTGCCAGTTAGCAACAAGATTCACTCCGTATAAGCTAATCTATGGTCAACCACCACCCATTCACTTCCCTTATGTTTCAGGTGAAGCTAAGGTAGAGGTTGTGGACAGGAGTCTAATGGCTAGGGAGAGGGTCATGAAACAACTCAAGGATAATCTAGCAAGGGCACGACAGAGGATGAAATCATTAACATATCAGGACAGATCAGAAAGGGAGTTTCAGGTGGGGGATTGGGTATATCTCAAATTTCCCATATACAAACAACACACACTAAGGTATGGTAGGTCATATAAGCTTGAATCTTACTATTGTGGCCCGTTTCAAGTAATAGAGAGGATAGGTACAGTAGCCTACAATTTGGGATTGCATGAGGAAGCTCGTGTTCACAACGTGTTTCTTATCGTAGTCAGAAGAAGATTGGTGATTCAACAGTGACACCACATTTCTCCATTGATTATTTGGATCTTCCTAAGGTTCCTATCAAGATTTTGGGGAGAAGGGTGGGCAATAGGGTAGCTACACAATTTTTGGTATAGTGGAGCCATGCTGGTTTGGAAGATGCGTCCTGAGAATGGGCTGAAGATTTGGAAAAGAAGTTTCCTGGGCTCATGAGCTCTTCAGGATAAAAGCCAATTTAAGGGAGAAGGGATGACACGCTGTGTTTCGGAGGCACACTGATGAGGCTTCTTTTTATTGGTTGTTTTTCCAATTTTACTTGTTATTTTTCCCTTTCTGTTTGTACCCATATAGGTATGTGTAATAGAATCGCCCATTGGAGCACCCAGCCATGCACGAGGATCTCATCTGTTAAATCAATGAAGAATATTTCTTTCTCTCTCTCCCTCCTTGCTCTTTCTTTTATCTTTACCTTTTCTTTGACATTCTTAGAAACTCGGTCATCCTTGAGCTTTGAACTTTGGTAAGCTATCCCTTTCCCTTTTAAGACCCTTAATTTCCCATAATTAGGGCTTATGTCATTAAAATTCTTTACTTCTCCATATTCATCCTCTATTGCTTCCACTTCAAGTTGTTGTCTTGACGGTGCTATCATCGAGTTTCCTATTGCTTCTTATACTATTGGTGGTTTCTTCGTTATCGTCTCTCATTAGCAGGTTCTCCATCGCTTCTCTCTCGTTCTGGCATTATCAACATTTAGGTATCGTTATTTCCCTACTAATGATGACTTTCACTATTGGCCTCGTCGCCTACCAGCTTGAGTGGCTTCACTAGCATCTAGCATTGCCATAGCCTATCCACAACACTAGGGTCCAACTTTGTTGGGACACACTTCTTAATGCTTTAACAAATAATCTTTTTTTTTCCCAATGATTGAATAACGAATCAATCAATTAATCATAATCTCTATTAAGTAATAATTTTATAAGTGGAAAAGAACAATTCATGTTTGAATGTTTTTCTATAAACATAAGCCTATGAGGTATGCATTATTTGTACTTATTTTGAAACAACAAAGCAGCAAGGCAAAAGTATAAAACTTTTAAATCAACTTTAAACCTTTATTAATTTAATAAAAATTAAGTACATAATAAAATTAAACAATTAAAGAAAGTTTTGATACCATTATTGATAAATTAATTAGGATCAAATCACTAGCGAAATGAAAATATTTTACAATTTTTTAAAAGATTATCTTAATAGAATAACTTGAAAAAAGAATTAGTAAATAAAAATAAAAACAAACCTAAATCCACTAACCTGTGAAAATTTTCTTCTTTAATAAGGTTATCAATCATAAATTAATTGTCCATTCTTTAATCGTATCTGTAGCGTAAAGAAAAAGAACTCAACTTTTGGGAGGGATTGACAAAAATGTCACCTCTGTTAATGTCCTTCGCTTGTATAGAGAAAGAGTATGATTTCTTTCAAATTTTATTTTAAATTAAAATCCAAATTATAATTAAATTGTAAATCTAATTATAATTATAGTTTGATCTTAATCAAATCAAATATCTCATATTTTTATATTTAAAGTTTCTTAAATTTCATAAATAAATGCAGCTTAATTTAGTAGTCTCTCTCTTTAATTGCTCTATATGTGACTTATTATATTCTTTATATATTAACAATAATTATAAATAAAAAATTTAAAATAATCTTTAATTATCTACTTAAATAATTTATAATCATATATTAAGAGTATAAAATTATTGTGAATTGTTTTTAAATCCAATCATATTTATTCTTGATAATTAGTAATTGATTTGTATAAAATTATTGTGAATTATTTTTAAATCCAATCATATTTATTCTTGATAATTAGTAATTGATTTGTAATTAATATTTGAAAACAACATTTCCAAATCTCAATGTACTCTAGCAAGAAAATTTTTAAATTGTTACTCATTAAGAATAGTAACATGTTCCATATTTACTTTAGACTGAGGAATCATTTATTAACTTCTTTAACTATCTTTAATTCATACTTTATCCACATAATATCAACTAAGCTACCTTCAATGGAATATATCATAAGTAGTATAAAAATATAGCAATTCCCATATAACATATATAGATAATCTCAAGTCTAATGATCAATTACATAACTATCATAACATGGACGTCCATAAATATATAAATAAAGTCTTATTTGATCAAGATTCTCATAATTGGTCTAGTTCAATGAATTTATTTTTTAATAAGCACTCAACATATGTTTATTTAAAGATCTTCACAAAACTTATGAGATCAAAAAAAATTTTCAAAAGAAAGAAATATAATACTTGCCACTTTTGTTATTTCATTAATTTCATCTTGATAAAATTATAACTAGGAATAATTTAGAAGCAAAATCTGAATGTAATTTAAATATCATAATTATGATCTCATATTAATTTTAATTATATAGTAATTATTTCAAAGATTTTATTTTTAACCTTAAATATTAAATATAATTAATAAAATACATAAAATTTTTTGAAGAATACTTTTCTTGAATAACCATTTCTGCAGAAGAAGACAATTGGTAAGTTGATTCTATTGCAGGACCCGAAGATAAAACCATCGACTTCCTACCTGGATTTTCTACAGTACGTACTGGGGACTTGCCAGAAGGATTAGTCTCAGGACCCTTGGAGTCCAAGATCTCGTTGATGCTGCATAAAATGGGGTTAGCCCTTCCAAGTGCCACTGCTGTTATCGCAAACTCATCTGAAGAACTAGACCCTACAGTTGTAAGCGCACTTGAGTCAAGGTTTCAAAAGTTCCTCAATGTTGGACCTTTTCTGTTAACGCTTTCAAGTTCACCGGCTTCTGATCCACATGGCTGTCTTGATTGGCTAGGTAAGCAAGAACGCAAAACAGTGGTTTACATTAGTTTTGGAAGTGTGATCATGCCTCCACTTCACGAAATGGCAGAATTGGCAGGAGCACTAGAGACTAGTGGGTTTCCATTTCTTTGGTCACTTAAAGGCAATCCTGAAGAGAAGTTGCCATCAGGATTTCTGGGGAGGACTAAGGAAAAGGGGAAAATAGTTTCATGGGCACCACAGCGTGAAGTTTTGCAGCATGAAGCAACAGGTGCTTTCGTGACACACGCTGGTTGGAACTCTATCTTAGAGAGCATTATTGGTTGTGTACCAATGATTTGTAGGCCATTTTTCGGGGATCAACGGCTTAACACTAGAACCATAGAAACCGTATGGCAGATTGGTATGGGGATTGAGGGTGGGATGGTCAATAAGGACGGAAAAATAGAAGCCGTTAAACTAGTTTTGTTAACTGAAGAAGGAGAAAAGATGAGAAGCAAACTTTCACGCCTGAAGAAACTTGCTATAGATGCTGTGAAATCCAATGGTAGCTCTACTAAAAATTTTAAGGATTTGGTACAAATATGTAACGATAAGATATAAGTTTAAGAGAAGAAAAGGATATTCTCTCAACTTTCATATGTAGATGATCGTATGTATGAGCGGAGCCACACATAGCTGAATTGGGGAAGCTGCCATCGATTGACGTGTATGATTTCACTCAAGGCATTTGTTTTAGTCGTATTTTGTAATGTTTTAGAAAAATCAATGAATGATTCGCTTTTTCCAAATACTTTTTTAAATTCAAACTCATATTTCTTAACCTGTACACTATTATCACACATTTTATAAGTTCATCTATTGGATCCAAGAGAAAAAAAATAAAATGCGACTAACTAAAATAGGTGAACATTCACGGACGGATCATGCAAGAGCTAGGGTATTAAGAACGACTTATTAAAACATTACAAATATGACATGGTGGACCTAATTAATGACCTATTACTATAGCCAATAAAATGAAGAAGAAAAAACTTTATATATATATATATATATATGAAGAGGAGAACAGGCAAAGCAGACTAGCAGAAAGAGAAAGCAAGTGTAAATAAGGCCAACATTATTCCGCTGAAGAATAGCCATAAGACCAACAGAAGGATGGGATAGCCAACGAAGAGTGCCAACATCATTGAGACCTAACTTAGTAAGATAATCAGCAGCCATATTAGCACTTCTAAGAATGTGAAAAAAAAGAACTTGCTAGTTCCTATTAGCCAAAAGATTAATTTGATCAATCAACTCATATCTTGTAGCATCCGCTTAAATACCATAATGAATAGCTTCAATAATAGAATCAGATTGAACAATGACTTTCTTTCTCCCATTATTCCAAGCCATATTCAAACCATGATTAATAGCTTGCAACTTAGCATGAAGAATACCTCCATTCTGAATACCCATGTAGAAACCTCCAAGTCAGGACCCAATATTATCCCTCCTCACCCCTCCAATAGCACTAACATTATTGCCTTCACAAACTGTCCCATCAGTATTAATACAAAACCAATCTGCATCTGGGGGATACCACTGACCATCATTAATGGAACTACTATTATTCAGACTTCTCCCCATCATTAAGAGCAAATGAGCAATGGCTTTCGATTCACTAATACTCATGGAGACTTTGTTCGAAATAATATGATTCCTACTGTTAAAAATGAAATCATTTCTCCATTTCCAAATCTTTTGGCAAGCAACCACAAAGACAATATTCCAGTCCACATCAAATCTACCATGACACTTATTGTTAAAGTTAATCCTTAGCCAAGAGATAAGATTGCAGTTAAAAAACTGGCTTTCCTCACTATTGCCCAGCAACTCGTTCCAAACGCTCTTAGCTTTAGAACAGTCCCTCAGTGTATGAACAATAGTTTCATCCTCATTCTGACAGTGCACATAGCTGGGGTTCGAGGTAAGATGTCTCTTATTCCTCTCCATATTAGTAAACAACAGGTTATGACCACAAAGCCAAATAAAAGATTTAATGTGTTGAGGACCTTTCCAGTCCCACACCCGCTTCCAGATTTTGTCAGAATTAGAATTCACATCATCAACCAAAACATGATAAGCCGAGTCAACTGAAAAAACTCTCGACGAAGTGAGCTTCCAAAATCAGACATCCTCTCCAAGTGTCAGAATGGGTTTCATGGCATTCATAATAATATTAAGAGCTGAATCCTCCACCAAAGGGCAAATCACCTCCATTCTCCAGTTGCCACTATGATCAACAACATCCGTAATATTCCAACCCCTCATTTCTCTAGGAATTTTAGTAGCTACAAAGCTGCAAAGGGGTTCACGGTTGCACCAATTATCAAACTAGAAAGAACAACTTTTGCCATTTCCAATAGAGACACCACAATTAGCACAGACAATAGGCCAAACTTTAGAAATGGCTTTGGAAAGTCTAGTACCTCTATAAGCAGGATAAGATACGGACAAAATTGAGAATGAAAACCATATTTGCCACGTAAAACTTTAACCCAAAGACAATCTTTATCCTTCATTAACTGCCATGCGAGTTTCATTATAAACGTCATATTAAACTCATGCAACTTTCTAATGCTAGCTCCTCCATCTTTCTTATCTTTACAAATTTTTTGCAAATTCAGAAGATGAATTTTTTTTAATAAGAAGAACTAATGCACAGAAAATTTCTACAATGAGTCTCAATCTGCTTACAAATAGAAATTGGAATCATAGAGGATTGCATCCCATAAACAGGAAGCACAATAAGAACCGATTGAGCAAGAGTTAGTTGCCCCACCATAGACAAGCTATTAGCCTTCCAATTGTTCAATCTATTCTTAACTTTATCAAGTAAAAATTGGAAATGGCTTTCTTTGACTCTTTCATGGAAGATAGGCATGCCCAAGTAATTACCAAGATCATTAGACTAGTTAAAAATAGAAATATTCTTCAAACGCCCAATGAACTATGCATCCACATTGTTAGAAGTAAAGAAAGCAGTCTTATTTCTATTCACCTTCTGACCCGAAAAAATACAAAAGTCATCAAGCACATCATTAATAATCATCATTTGTTCGTCACTAGCCTCAGCAAAAAGAACAAGATCATCAGCTAAGAAAAGATGTGAGAGTCTCTTTACTTGCCGACCTAACTTTATAAGCTTCCGCAGACCATCGTTAACCGCCTTGTTAATAGCATAAGACAATCTTTCCAAGCAGAGAACAAACAGATAAGGAGATAGCGAACAACCTTGTCTGACCCCTCTCGTAGGCACAAAAGAATAAGAAGGTTTGCCATTCCATAAGATCTTAGGGCTACTATTCTTCCAACTACTAATAATCACAGAGATAATATTATTTGTCACACCAATTTCCAAGAGAGTATTATAAATAAAATTCCACGAAAGACAATCCTATGCTTTTTCAAGATCAATCTTGATATGCATCCATCCGATCGCCCCATGCTTAGTCTTCATAGAATCGACAACTTCCTTGATGATAATAATATTATCTACAATTTGCCTCCCAAGAAAAAAACTAGACTGGGTATTGCTGATAAGCCTAGTTAGGCAAGGCTTGATCCGATTCGCAACCACTTTCATCAAAACTTTGAATAAGACTGAAAGCAAACCAATAGGTCTGAAATTGGCAATGGAAATCGGTCTATCCTTCTTGGGGAGCAAAGTGATTATGGATTGATAGAGATGTGGATCAATATGAACCCCCTTCATGCAACCATCAACAAAATTCAGAATGGAAGATTTCACCACCTCCCATTGCTGTTGGAAAAATCCTATAAAAAATCCATTAATACCAGAAGCCTTGAATAGTTTCATGCAAAAAAGAGCATCATGAACTTCTGTCTCTGTAATTGAGGAAGATAATAAAGCCATATCAATAGAATTAAGAGGAGGAAAACATCCTTTAATTGGGTAAAGGGGTTGATCAGGTTGATCTTCATGATACAGCCTCATATAAAAACTTCGAGCAACTTGCTCCATTTTAAGATGATACATAGTCCATCTACCATCCTCCAATTGTAAACAAGAAATTCGCAATCTATTTCTCTTCATCTTATATCTAAGATGAAAAAATTAGTGTTACGATCCCCCTTAGCAATCCATTTAGCATTGGACTTTTGCTTCCACAATAGCTCTTCCTGATTCAAGACATTCTCGTATTTGAATCTAAGCTCAACTGTAAACCTCTGAAGCCCAACAGAAGCTTTACTTTCTAGAGCTTTTTCAACCCTTGAAAATCTCCTCATAATCCCATTTTTCTTTTGAAAAATATTCCAGAAGACTTCGTTATTCCAAATGGAAGTTTTAGCCACAAACTACTGAAGATCTTCCCCCCATATTAGACCCAACATTCCAATTAGCTCTAGTAAAATTTGAATAATTTTTGTGAAGTAACCAAGGAGAAGTATTACGAACAGCAGCTTCATTATGCATATCCAACATAATCGGACGATGATCAGATTGGATCATAGGAAGATGTTGGATATTAACATTTTCAAATGTACATCACCAAATAATGTTGCTCAAGCCTCTATCTAACCTCTCCATTAACGGTCCTCTTTTCTATGTGAATTTAGGACCTTGAAAACCCAAGTCCACGAGGTGTTATTAAGAACACAATGAAGAAAAAAAGGACATGGTTTGTTGACTCTAACTGAACCTCCTTGTTTCTCGTGATCATGCAGGAATGAGTTAAAATCCCCCATAATACACCAAGGCATGGTGGTAATTCTCGTCATAGCATAGATATCTTTCTATAATTGATGACGTAACATTGCATCAGGATCTGAATAAATAACAAAAAATAGAAAATCAGAAAAATCATGTCCTGTAATGCTGAAAGTATAAGAATAAGAATAAGAAAGAACCTCAACTTGACGAGAATCTTTCCACAACAATAAAATCCCTCTAGCAAAGCCATTAACTTAAACTTGAAATGAATTCACAAAAGCTAATATTTTAATGGATTTCTCAGCATTAATGCCACTAATCCTTGTTTCAACAAGAGCAAACAAATCATTTTTATAACGCCAACAAAAATCCTTAGCCACAACAAGAAAGGACTTCGAACCAACATGTTACACATTCTAGATCATAGTTCGAAAACCTATAAAAACAATTAAGAAATCAAACCTAAGTTTGTCGAAATATTGCCACCACCATCCCTCTTAGAAGCTAAGAAAAAACCCAAGCTCTCATTGTGTTTGACATCATCATTAATGTTCTTTTCCACAGTTGATAGCAATAATGCGGAAGATTGTTTCTGCTTCACTTTCTTTTTTATACCTTCATGAGGATAAATCCCACTAAACTTGCCGTTAGTTGTTTTCAAATTTTTGACTACCCCTTTATCAACACTAGATTGAAATCTAAAAGATAAAGGAGTAGAATGCGGTTTGTCAACGACAACAGCCTTATGTTTAGCACTATTCAAAATGGCATCGACTGACATGCTTCGCTCTAGCCTGTTATTATCTTTAACAAGGGATATATATATAGCCTTAATCTCCATATCTTCCTTCTAAGGCACCTCAACCTAAGTATCACTTTGTTAGAGCTTGGCAACATCATGTAGACCAACCATTAACTCATCAGTATTGCTATCCATTTGTTGGCCATGAACCATCTCTAATTGTAATGGACACAACATGAATGCTTTGACTAGTAGCAGGAACCAAATTAATGAAAGCCTCATAATCTTTCTGATTGCCTGTCTCACTCGGCTTTGCCTTTTGAACTTCTGGCTCAAAGAGATCATTTGAGGTTAGCACTTTAAATCTTGAATCATTCATTGGCTTTGACTGAAAATTTTACTGGTTTGTGTCCTTCAGATAAACCTGCCTGTTTCTCTTTCCTCTAGTAACCATCATTCATGTTCTATAATTCGACCCAATCTTCACATTCTGCCCATTTTCATCTCCTATATCATTAACATCTTCATTGCTTCGAGTTTTAGCAGCCTTATCAAAGCATTCATGTGCTTGATGTCTATACTGTCCGTATTAAAAGCAGATATGAGGAAAACCCTCATATTCTAACTGATGCATTATTTCATTAAGTTCGAATTTAGTGAGCAAAGGTTTTTAAAGATCAATTTCAATTGCAATCCAAGCAAACTTCCCTCTCTTTGTTTAACTGGTATTGTAATCAATCTTAACAAGCCTACCCAGTATCTGACTAATCTTCCTCAATACTCTTTTGTATGAGCGATGAAGAGCTAAAGTCGGAATTCTAAACCAATCCATAACTGCAGAAATATTCTCATTTTCTGTAGAAAACGCATGATGCCAAGGCTGTATAACTAAATAATGCCCCAAAATAGTCCATGGTCTATCTAAAAGCACATGAAAGAAATCCTCCTTATGATTCAAATGAACAAGAAAATAATTATTTTCCATGTCCACCACCTTGTAACTCCCACGAAGCGTCCATAGCCTTTCAATTCGCTTACAAAGATGATTATAACTAATATTCCTTCCAAGCAACTGAACAACGACAGATTAGCGCTAGGCTTTGTCAGTTTAGCTTCCAATTTAGTCAAAATCATAATGGACGGTATACCATCATTAGCATTAAAACAGGTTTAAGTGAACATGTCCATACAATTAAAGTAGGAGTTTCATTTTGGTACATTAGATATTTAAAGATGAAAGCAAAAAATGTACCTAGCTTGCAACCTTTTCGTTTCTTGGATTGTGATATTGAATGAAAATAATGAGGTCTATATGTAAACAGAAGATTGTACCATTAGAATTAATTGTAATAAAGTAGTGAATTGAAACTGAATTTTTTGTTTTTTCATCGAATTGTACAGAAGTGATAACCCCTTAATATACATAGGTTCATGCATATGATAAGATGAAATAATAAATACAGCTGGAAGATTTTGATACATTAGATAGCCAATAGAGATTCGTAATAATGAGAGTAATACTTTTGTATTCAATTTTATTGCTAGATCTTGTAATAGTAGCTTATTTTCTTCACTCCAAGAAATAAGATTGAGACCTAGATAAATGCAATAACTATACATAAAATGAAGATCATTAGGACAATTAAATTGGTCAACATCATAATAGGCTTCAAAGGAGACTAAGGTGGGTTCAAGTGAATGCCTTAAGAAGTGAGTTGGGGTAATAAGTGTGGGTGCAGGTTTGGAATTGTGAAGGCATGTTCAAAGAAGAAGATCTTTGGTATATTGTGTTTAGGTAAGAAAAAGCCCAAAAGGTGTTGATTTGATTGACTTCGACCATAGGAAAATGATAAAGAGGACCCAAGTCTCTTATTGAAAAGGCAAAGTTAGGTTCATAAATAAGAGATGAAATAAAGGAAATAGAAGAACTAGTAACTAAGATATCATCCACATAAACTAAGAAAAAGTTTGTATAAGATGTGGTTTTGTGAATGAAGACAGAGGAATCAAATGTGGTAGAGATAAACTTTAGGTTAAGAAATTTCTAACTTAGACGATGAAACCAAGCCCATAGGGCTTATTTGAGACCTTAAAGTGCTTTGCAAAGGTGACAAATATAATGAGAAAATGAGGATTTATGAAGCTAGGAGGTTGAGTCATAACAACTAGTTCTTAGAGGTAGCTATAAAGAAATGCATTAATAACATCAAGTTGTCGAATGAACAAATTGTTGAAAAGGGAAAAGTAAGAATACAACGAATACCAGTAGGTTTGACAATAGAGCTAAAAGTGTAGTATAGTTAGTTCCTATAGTTTGATATCTTTTAGCAACAAGATGAACTTTATAGAGCTCAATAGAGCTATTGGGTTTTCCCTTTATATGAAATATCCATTTATAACCTGCAATATTGGTATTTAGGGAAGGGAAATAAGAGATCATATGTGATTATGATGGAGGCAGTGAACTCATTAAGCATAACCTAGAGTCAGTAGGGAAATTTATTTGCTTGAGTGAAAGAAGTTTAATCAAGGGTAAGGGAGTGAACAGTGGAAGAATAAGTGAATTAGTAACAGAATGTTCTTAGAATGAGAATGTGATCAGATGTTTTGGTGATCATAGGATGAGAGGGAGCAGGTGGCTCAAGGGATTAATGTGAAGAAGAGATTAAGGGAGTGATTAAAGGAAGAGGAGGAAGAGGAAAAGGTAATGAACTGGGAGAGGGAGAGGAGGAAGACAAGGTGTGTGAAGATGGTTGGTTATATAGGAAGGGATGCTCAGGAAAACAAACATGATAAAAGAAATATAAACAATGGTGGCATTTATAGTGAGGGGAGTAACTAAACAGGACATGTGGTGAGGATTTCGGGGAGAGTTTGTTAGGACAAGTAGAGCCTAGGTAGAGAAAACAAATATAACAAAAAATATGAAGAAGAGAAAGAATAAAATTTCATATAGGCCTTTATTGTGAAGAACAAGAGTGAGTAAAAGATTAATAAGATCAATAACAATAAATATTGTCTCTAACCGGAAAATTTTGGGAAGAGAAGCATGAAGAAGAAGTGTGAGTCCTATTTTAGTGATATAACGTATTTTATGTTTAGCAAGATATGTTTGGGAGTGTAAGGGTAAGAGATACGAAGGATAATGCCATAAAAGTTAAGATAGTTAGCAATGGGACCTTTAATAAGTTTAGGTTCCAAATCGAATCGAAAAACTTTATGGTAATGGAGAAAAGATTTTTAGTGATAGTTTTAAAAGTATGTAAAAAAGAGTAAGGCATATGATTTTTGAGCTAAGGGAGAAATCCATGTAAAGCGACTAAAATCATCAACAAAAATAATAAAATTACAAAGATGATGAAGGTCCCAAATATGAATAAGATATAAGAGGTTTGTAGAGACACAAGAATATAAAGAAAAAGGAAGGTGATTACAGCTGTATTGAAGAAAAGAAGTATATGGATTAATAACATATGCTTTAATAGGTAAAATTTTAGACAAACTAGAGAGCTTAGATTGATATGGATGACCCAGATGTTGATATCAGAGATCTTGTAAGGTAGAAGATGCTGTGAAAGCAATAGGGTTCTTGAAATATAAAGGAAGAACTTTTATTGGATATAGATTATTGTGGATGGGTCTTGTAAAGAGTGATTTCTTTGATTTGAGGCATTCATAATGTAACCAGAAGGATTAAATTCAATGAGACAAGAATTATCAGTGACAAATTTAGCAATACATAATAAATTAGCTGTAAGAGTATGAATAACTACAATATCACAAAGATAAAGAGGGTGAGTATTAGTAGAAAGAGTGAAGGTACCAATAAAGCCAATAGAGTGAGAATGGTCATTATTGATAACCAAATGATTCAAACCATGATATGAAGTCCACAAGTTGAGGATTATGGGCTATGTCGGTAGTAGGTCCTACGTTAGGTAACCACTTAGTATTGTTATTATAATTAAATTGGGAAATATCTAGAATAGGTCGAATATTTATAGCAAAAAAAACTATAGTGAGGGTATTTGGATCGGGTGTGTGTCCATTATGATGATTTCTAGATCCAGAGTATATAAAGCGATAATGGGCTATAATATGTCCCTAATTCCAACAGTTGAGATTAGGTATTGGGCAAAAATTATTATTAGACTTATTTGTGGGAGGCATATTAAGCTTGGATGAAGGTTGAACTAGTGGAGCTAAGTGATAAGTTTAGGCCTAGTGGCAATAGAATTAAAGCTTTGACCAACTGGGCACCAATGTCCAGACAAAGTACGGTTAGACCCTCTTTGTTTATTGTTAGCCACTCTATACATACCTTTAGTTTCGGAGCATCTATAAGCATTTTAGGGAGAAACACTAGTGATGTGTCAGGTGACAAGGGCTAGCTTAGGCAACAATAAGGAGTAGAGAGACTGAAGGTGCTGCTTGTAAATCAATAACTTTTCTTGAAGTTTTATGAAGGAGATAGTGGGTTATTGGTATTTGATTATAGCGATAGAGGATTCATACTTAACTGGTAGTTTATTGAGTGTGAAGAAAACAAGATCTTCCTAAAAAATATGGTCACAAATGATAGTGAACTCATAGGTTGTTATGAAAATAATAGACATGAAATTAGTAATGGTAGTTGTTAAACCCCTAGGTCTTAATAGTAGAATCATGCAAGCATTGGCAAACTTTGACCAATGTTTGATACTCGGGATAACAGAACAAGGAAAAGACTTGTAAATATATAAGGGAAACTAATATTGATAAAGAGTTGGCATGTATTGGTGCACATTGACATAAATCTTTGATAAGATGCAAGTTTGGATTTGAGATCAAAAGATAGCTTGAGTTAGACTTTAGGTTGAAGGTTAGTTGGATCATATGTATAAGGGAGACATGTGAAAGTTCTAAGGACTTAATGTGTAACATCCCGGTCCCACCTAACGGGTCGGATCAGGGAAACGGGTCTATGAGAAGACCAATGAGAGAAGTAACGACAGACATACCTCATGCTCATTGCATTTGTGAAAATGTGATTTTTTTTACACATAAAAATAGTGGTATATGCATTCATGACGTATTCCCGGTATTAGTGTAAATAAACAGTGATTTTCAAAAATAGACTGTGCTTGTGTAAAAGTGAATTGGAGAGGGTTCTAGTGTTTTTCCTAATTTAAGGGAATTATAGGAATTTTTCGGGATTTTTCTGGAATTGTTTCCGGACCCGGAAAATTTCTAAGCGACTGATAGGAGACAATCAGTAGGAAATTTGTGGTCCAATGGCAATGAAAATTTAGACATAAGTGTTTTGGAATATTTGGAGTGAGCCATTGGAAGGTGGAGTGAAATTGAAGTGAATTGTGAAGAAATTCACAAACCAGTGAGATTGTGACACTTGTCACAATTTAAACTATTAAAATATTGAAATTTGGAAGAGTCTTCTACGACTCTCTTCACTTGCTCCTTCTCTATGTTCTTTCTTTACTGTGATAGTGTGCTTTGTCTTGACATATTGCTCTCTCATCCGAAGGTATTGATCTTATAGACTCTTTGTCAATTTTTGCTCACTTTCTTTTCCCTCCACTCTCATACACCATATTACCTCTTCTTTGAGTCCCTAAACCACTCCTATACACTCACCCTCTCCTTTTGATATTGCTGCCGTGTGTATTGGAGAATTAGTGAGAGAATTGTGAAAAATTGGAAAGAGAGCTATCTTGGAGGATTAAGAGTAATTAAGGTAAGATTATGGTTTTAATGCTTCTTTCCTTTATTCATATGGCATTCTCATGCATGAAACATGGCATAACATGCATAAATGAGGTGAATTGGTTTTGTTCATAAATTGAGAGTGTTAGGTTGATGATGAATGAGGAATAATTAGTGTAATATAGTGAAAGAAGTATCTTGTTATATAAGTGTTTTAGGATGTATTAATTGGTTTGGAATTAGTGAAAATGGTGACTAGAGTGTGCTGCCAATTTTAGGTTAATTGGTGAATGATATGATGAGGTTGGGTTAGGCTGAAATTTGGAGTGAGTTAGATGTTAAATGAGTGCTAGATGATGTATAATTGGAAGAGAATTAAGATGGAAGTGAGTGATGGCAAATCTGGAAACTTTGTGGTTTTAGGCCACTTCAGTGTTTTGATCATAATTCTCTACGTAGATATGATATTGAGGTGATTCTTGGCTTCATAGAAACTAGAGAAGTGTAGCTTCATTTCATATGAAGATAGGAAAGTCGAATTCTGGCCAGAAGAGTACTTAAATTGAGTTTGAAAATAAACCTAA
>JANIIA010000191.1:26400222-26433864 GCA_027478495.1 Erythroxylum alaternifolium | reverse complement strand
CACATTGACCGAACCACGTAAATCTTTGTGTCCTGTCTCATTTTCTTTTGTCTCTCTTTATTTTAGTTACTATTTTTCAGGCTACTAAATTTAACCGGTATCCGATCCACGGGCATTTTCTTTAACAAATATTTACATTAAAATTTAATTTAAACTTTTACAAGAACATTCAAAATTTTAATGGCATAAGAATGGGATGCACCTTGGCCGACGTGGCTTTTTAAAATTTTAAAAAATAAGTGAGTTTCATTTTCACTTAATACGTTGTATTCTTCTCCCGTAACTCCATTGATTGCTGGGTTTATTGTCGTCTTCATCCATCCAAGAATGTAAATAAAGGATAAAACCATTCCAATGAAGCATATAGAAGCACCCAAGGAGCATAAATACACTGAAAGGAATGAGGGATCATCATATGAGAACAACTTACTAAGTAAGTTTTCTAGAACTGTAGCCAAAGGACAGTCCGTATACCACCACCAAAAACGTGGAGGCGACGTCCAGTTTTTTTGAGAGTGGATCCCTTGCCTAGAAAGAAGAGTGGGAATTGAAGCTCAAGGTCTCCTAATCCTCCTGGGTCATCGGGAAAGAGGTAAGAGCAGTTAATGGCAATAAAAAGATTCTGTTGTAAGATTTTTCGTACCTTCCTACTGTTTCTATTGTCAAGATTATGGTCCAATTAATGCATTAACTCTTCATCACGCACACGTTATCGCTCATGCTTCCTCCTCTGTGATGGGCAGAAGAGATGAAGTATTTTTACATGTTTGGGTCCCTATCCTCTTTTTCATGTAACAAGCAAGACACCATCGCATTGTGAAAAGAGAGACTAGAAGAGTCAAATACAAAGACATTAAGGACCATCGGTGGAGCAATGGCTGGAGGTATTTTATTTCAGTTGTGCTTACGTTGCTATACATGCATGGTTAAATGCATGTGCCTCACGTAAAATGTTGTTGTATGAGATGCATGTTATATTTGTTATATATATTTACATTTGGTATCAAATATTCAATGATGACTCTACCTTGCTTATGAACTGTGGAAAAATTGTCTCTATTATGCTTTGTTCTCGTTGTTTTTTGTCCGTAAGAGATGAACTTGAAGTTTTTAAATATTTCAACATTTTTTTTGTGCATAATGGACGTGAGAGTCGTGTTTTGATACTCCATGGAGCACCAAACTGTGACTGGACCATAGAGAGAGGAGGGACGACGATGATGGCTTCAGACGTTGCCATCTATGCAGCGTCGCATGGTCGGTTTTTCGACGTCTCGTGCACGTCGCCTGGTCTTCGTCGTCCCATCGAATACCCTCATCCATCCTCTAGTGTCTCCTATTTGTCTTGTGCCTCGGGGCTCCGTCGGGTTGCAGCCGAGTTACACCCGACCCGGCTTGAGATTGAAGACGACTTGCAATTTTTTTTGAAATTTTTATTAATATTAAGGATGTCAATATTAGTAATTAATTGGGTTAATCAAGACCTAACCCATTTTGTTGTGCTTTTAATTATATAAATCATTTTGGTACTAATATTTTATGAAAATATTATTTTTAATTATGTATGTCTTATATTGGAATTAAATTTTGACATACTAGGAATAATTGTTTAATTATTTGCACAAATTACGTTTGATGTGTATAAATTTATGATCATTATACATGCAAAATTAGATTTAATAATTTGTGCATTATTTGATTTATTTGCATTATTTATTAATTGATGCAAAGGTTTAGGCTTTATTTAAGCTTAAGATGATGTGAGTGATTAATATGATTTTAATTATTTGGGAGTAGTCACAGCACCTCAAATTAAGTACAATTATATATTTAGTTTTACGATCACATTAAATCATTAATTGTAATTAATCATACGTGATATGATAAAATCTACCCATAGGAATTTTGTTATATTTGTATGATTAATTAGGATGAAATATCGGATTATATTTCTTAATCTATCTACAGGAATTAAGAAAAGGAACATAATTCAATAGTTTGTCATAAAGTTTTGGATGGATCTAATTAAGTAGAACTTTAGCTCACAGGCAAGTCTTATGTCACCAGATTCATTGGTTAAATGCATGATTTACATTGGTAAACCATGAATTATTATTGGCCTCAAATTATATATAACAAGTATATTTTTTTTCCTAATTTGCAGTTACTCAGACTGCGAATATTTCTGATATTAAGTATGATATTCCCGAATTGAGAGGTGACAAATCTAAGGTCTGGAAGGAGAAAATTATGCTTCATTTGGGTTGGATGGATATAGATTATGTTATTAGGAAGGACGTACCACCGGGTATGCCTGAGTCCAGCACTCTAGACACTGTTGCTCTTTATGAAAAATAGGAGAGATCCAATCGCCTCTCCGTGATGTTCATAAAAACCAAGATATTTGTTGGTATTTGTAGTTTTGTCGAATAACATAATAATGTTAGAGATCTATCGAAGGCCATTGATGAGTAATTTGCTACATCTGATAAGGCCCTTGCTAGCACTTTGATTATTCAGTTGTCATCCTTGAGGCTCATTGGGATAAAGGGTGTACGTGATCATATCATACTTATAAAACATAACGGCTCAGTTGAAAGCATTGGATCTTACTATATCAAAATCTTTCTTGGTGCATTACATTATGTGCACTATACCCCAACAATACAGTCCTTTCAAAATCTCTTATGACATACATAAGGACAAATGGTCGATCAATGAACTGTTGACCATATGTGTGCAAGAAGAGGAAAGGTTGTTGATGGAATAAGGTGAAAGGGTTAATTTGACCATTTCAGGAAAGAGGAGACAAGATGATGTCAAAAACAAAGGAAAGGGTAAAATATCTCCTCAGTCTAATATAAAGAAACTGTCTAAGCATTTCTTCTATAAGAAGAAGGGACATATGAAGAAAGACTACGCTAAATTCAAGAACTGGCTCGAGAAGAAAGGTACTCAAATTTCATT
The DNA here is from genome assembly GCA_027478495.1 of Erythroxylum alaternifolium. Taxonomy (NCBI): domain Eukaryota; kingdom Viridiplantae; phylum Streptophyta; class Magnoliopsida; order Malpighiales; family Erythroxylaceae; genus Erythroxylum; species Erythroxylum alaternifolium. The sequence goes on along the minus strand of JANIIA010000191.1, from coordinate 26,430,897 downwards.
TGTTTGTTATGAATCTAATATGGTTAATGTTAATCATAACATATGGTGTATTGATTCTGGTTCTACAATCCATGATTCAAATACCTTGCAGGGTATGCAAAACCTAAGGAAGCCGGTAAGCAGTGAACAATTCATCTATTCAGGAAGCAAGACGAGTTCACATCTGGAAGCCATTGGCACTTGTAGTTTAGTTTTAAGCAGTGGCTTTATTTTGTGTTTAGAAAAGACCTTTATGTTCCAAATTTTTCTAGAAATTTGATTTTTATATCAAAACTTGTACCTTTTTGGTTTTCCTTTAACTTTTTAGATCCTGGTTTCAGTTTATGTAATGGATCTAAAGTTATTGGTTATGGTATATTATTTGATGGTCTTTATTCTATTCAATTACAAAATGATGATGCCTATAATTCGATGCATGTCACTACTAGATTGAAACATTGTATTGTGAATGAAGAATCCTTTATGTTATGGACCATAGATTGGGACAAGTCTCCATTGAGAGAATTAAGAGATTAGTAAATAAAGGGGTACTTAATTAGTACTTCAAATTTTGCTCACTTTGAGACTTGCATGGATTGCATTAAGGGTAAGCAAACTAACAAGTCTAAAAGGGGTGCAAAGAGGAGTACAAACTTATTAGAAATCATACATATAAATATTTGTTGTCCAGATATAGACGTAAATAGTCTGGAATACTTTATCACATTCATAAACAATCATTTGCGATATATGTATCTCTACTTACTTCATTATAAGGATGAAGCTTTAGATGCCTTTAAAATGTTCAAGGCTGAAGTAGAGAATCAATGTGGAAAACTGATTAAAATCGTGAGATTAGATAGAGGTGGAGAGTACTATAGTAGATACATTGAAAGTGGACAAGCGCCTAGTCCTTTTGCGAAGTTTCTTCAGGAATATGGGATTGTTTCCCAGTACACCATGCCTGGTTCTCTAGATCAGAATGATGTGACAAAATGAAGAAATCAAACTTTAATGGACATGGTGAGAAGTATGAGGAGTAATATAAAACTTCCTCAATTTCTATGAACTGAAGCTCTAAAGACGACTATGTACATATTAAATCGAGTTCTAATCAAGGCTCTTCAAAGACACCTTTTAAGTTATTTAAGGGTTAGAAACCTAGTTTGGGGCATATAAGCATTTGGGGATGCTCATCTGAAGTGAGAATTTACAACCCACAAGAGAAGACGCTAGACCCAAGGACCATTAATGGGTATTTCATTGGATATGCTGAAAGGTCTAATAGGTATAGATTTTATTGTCCATCTCATAGCACTAAAATTGTCAAATCAAGAAATGCAAAAAAATTTTAGAATGACTTGATCAGTGGGAGTGGTCATTTTCAAGACATAGTTTTTGAAAAGGGCCATTATGAAACTCAACCCTCTAGGTCAAGTGATAGATTGATTGTCATACACACCCCTCAAGTTGAAACAGGTGTTGGAAAACTAGTTACTGAAGGTCTACAAGCTATTAATTCAAATCCAATAGATCTAGTTGTAAATGAGGAACAACCAAAAATTGTTGAGCAACCAGTTGAACAATAGGTTGAGCAACAGGTTCTTTATGAGGATGATGATACAACATTCAGGAGATCTATTAGGGTTAGAAGGTCAGCAATACCTAGTGATTATATAGTGTATCTACAAGAGTCAGAGTACAACATTGGAGCTAAAAATGATCCTGAAACGTTTTCACAGGCCATTAGTTCTAAGGAATCAGACCTGTGGTATAATGCTACAAAAGATGAGTTGGATTCTATGGCATCTAACCAAGTTTGGGATCTCGTTGAGTTGCCCAATGGTGTGAAACTCATTAGATGTAAATGGGTATTTAAGAAAAGGAAAGACTCATGAGGCAACATTAAGAGATATAAGACAAGACTTGTTGCAAAAGGGTTCACTCAGAGGGAAGGAATCGACTATACGGAGACATTTGCTCCTATATCTAAGAAAGATTCTCTTTATGTAATCATGGCATTGGTAGCTCATTTTGACATTGAGTTACATCAAATGGATGTGAAAATGACATTCGTCAATGGTGAACTAGAGGAAGAGGTTTACATGAAACAATCTAAAGATTCTCCTCTAGTGATGGTGATCATTTAGTCTACAAGCTTAATAAATCCATATAGGAATTAAAACAAGCCTCCCAACAGTGGTATTTAAAATTCCATGAGGTTATCACTTCATTTAGTTTTGAAGAGAATATAATGGATTAATGTTTATACCAAAAGGTCAGTGGGAGTAAGACTTGTTTTCTTGTGTTATACGTGGATGACATTTTACTTGTGACTAATGATAAGAGTTTGCTATATGAGACGACACAATTTTTCTCAAAGAATTTTGATATGAAAGATATAGGTGAGGCAATCTTATGTCATTGGCATCAAGATCCATAGAGAAAGATCTCGAGAAATTTTGGATTTGTCTCAAGAGCCCTATATCAACAAAGTTTTAGAGAGATTTCGGATGAAAGATTTTGCACCAATTGTAGCACCCATAGTGAAGGGTGATAGATTCAGTTTGAATCAATGCTCGAAGAATGATTTTGAACGGGAACACATGAAGAACATTCCATATGCTTCGGCTGTTGGAAACCTTTTGTATGCTCAGGTCTGTACCAGATCTAACATCGCATATGCTGTTGGCTATTGGAATGTTAGGTAGATATTAGAGTAATCCAAGTGTTGACCACGGGAAAGCTGCAAAGAAGGTTATAAGATATCTTCAGGGCACAAAAGACTATATGCTTATGTATAGGCGAACTGAGAACCTGGAAGTTGTTGGATACTCTGATTTAAATTTTTCTGGCTGCATTGATTCAAGGAAATCAACGTCTAGTTATATTTTCATGCTAGCTGGTAGAGCTATATCTTGGAGAAGTGCCAAGCAGACCCTGATTGCTACTTCCACTATAGAGGTTGAGTTTGTATCATGTTTTGAGGTCACCTCACATGGTGTATGGTTGAAGAGTTTCATATCTTAGCTTAGAGTTGTTGATTCAATTTCTAAGCTATTAAGGTTGTGCTACATCAACTCAGTTACGGTATCTATGGCTAAAATTAACAAGAGTGGAAGTCGAAGTAAGCATATTGACATTAAGTATTTATCCATAAGAGAACTTGTTAAGGAAAGGAAAGTTGTCATAGAGCATATTAGTGCTGATTTGATGATTGTGGATCCTTTAAGTAAAGGTATGCCACCTAAGCAGTTTAAGGATCATGTAGTGCAAATGGGACTTGGTTCTATAATGTGATTTTTGTTGTACATTTATTGCTTCAATGGAACTCTTATTTAATTTGATTTTTTCTCATATGTTTTTGTGCACTCATATATTTGATTGGTTTTGAGAAATATCATCTAATTTAGACTTAGAATAAACATATTGTTTATTCATTAGGGCTAGCAATGAGAAATTTATATATGTAATACATGGAAGATAATACTCACTATAAGAGGACCTATCACTATGATTCATGTATTTGGTTTCTTGTTATGTTTGGTGTTGGATTAATTGGTCCAAGTACGAGAATGTAAGATTTTTCGTACCTTCCTACTATCAAGATTATGGCCAATTAATGCATTAACCCTTCATCACACACGTTATCGTCTATGCTTCCATGCTTCCTCCTCTGTGATGGGAAACAGAGATGAAGTGTTTTTATCTGTTTGGGTCCCTATCCTCTTTTATGTAACAAGCAAGACACCATCACATTGCGAAAGGAGAGGCTAGAAGATTCAAACATAAAGACGTTGAGGATCATAGGTGGAGTAATGGCTAGAGGTATTTTATTTCGGTTGTGCTTTCATTGCTATATATTCGTGTTTAAATGGATGTGTCTCACGTAAAAGGTTGTTGTATGAGATGCATGCTGTGTTTGTTATATATATTTACATTTGTTTCTTTTGATCTGGAAACTAAAAGTCTTCGTGATTATGGTTTAAGAAGCAGTGAGGATTTGGAAGAGAAGAAAGTAGAGGAAAAAGTACAAGACAAAGTGGACATGGGAAGTAATGAAAACTAGGATTAGAGCAAAACCAACAAATCTCTTTCTGTATCAGTAGAAAATGAAGGATCGAATGATGTTGGAGAATTGACCCTTGACGAGGATACAGATGGGTCAGCAAAACTGAGATTAAAGTTGAGAAGAAAAACTTATCAAATTAATGAAGAGCAAAAACTATCATTATTCAGTCTACTTTTTGGGGGTATGAAGTCAGGAGATGGGCGCCTATGAAGAAATTGAGGCAGTTAGCAAAAGTCAAGGAGCCGACGGTTGAGCTCAGGAATCAGATACACACTTGCTCTTTTAGGTGATTGTTCTTTTCAAGATTATAAAGTGCGTCACTACATTGATTAATCACCTTATGAACTTTCAATGAGAAAACAATATATTTCTTTATTACTATACCAAACTTCGATACCAAATTATTATGTTCTTAAAAAAATACCTAAATTTTAGGGGATTAGATTTTCTATATTAATTATGTGTTCTTATTATAGGGGATCCGATTTTCTATATTAATTATAGTGCTCTTATTATGTTCCATTAAATTTCATTCATAGCATAAATATATTGATAAAATTTAATAAAACATGGTTGAAATAAAGTAACTGTAATAGAGAATTGGATGGAAAATCTTAAAAGCTAAAACCTCATATGAACGAGAAAATAAAGTTTTGGTAGGATATTTTTACTTTCTTAAAGTAACCAAACAAATGGTCTTTTATTAAAAAACAGATTTAAACTATCTATTACTGTCTGAATCCTAATATTCCAATCAAATGAATGTTCAAGCGGAGTTGCCTTTAGGAGTACTTGATGAGGATAAAAGAAATGTAGAATGTCTGAAATGTAGGAGGGTGATGGCAGAGACATGGTGGAAGATTCCACTTCTGACTCATCTTTGTCCCTAAAGGAAACACCAATTTTAGATGAGTCAATGGAGCAATCAGAAGTAGATGAGTCAGTGGAGCAATCAGAGGTAAAGGCTACTATTACATCACCTCTTTTGTGGCTCCTAGTTCTTCTTCTGGTTCTTCTCCTTATTCTTCCTGTTTAAGCTTTCAAAAAGAAGGTTTGAAATCTATATCTGGTTGAAGATGGCAGTAATTGTTGGCTTTGGAGAGGGGATCGTGGGATCCACTTATTTTTTAAATTTAAAAGACACATCAACTAAAGTAGGTCCCATTTTTGGCAATTTTTAAAAATATTAAAGTAAAAAAATCTTAGAATGTTTTGTAAATATTGAAGTTTAATTTAAATATTTCAAAATGTTAAATTTTAATTTAAATTTTGACGTAAATGTTAAGGTTTAAATTTGTCTTTTGGCTGAGGAGAAAATAGGTGAAAATGTTAGGCATTAGGGTTTTTTCATTTTAAGAATATAGATTTGATGTTATTTGGACCCATTTACAAGGTTCACTTATGGCATAGCAAATAAGGGCTAAATGAGCCAATATTTAGCCTAACATAAAAAATTTGTTAATTTATTTAATAAATTAAATAGATTGACATTATTAGTGTAATAAAAATTATAAATAAGTTTCTAATTTAAATTTTTAAATTTGATTGGTTCTATAATAATTATAAATGTATTTTTAATTAAAATGACATAACTACTATTCACATATGATTTGTTCATATTACATTGAAATTATGATTTTGAGTACATTATAAGGATCATAGTCTTATTTTGAGCATGAGTTCATTTATTCATTTCATGATTTTTGGTTATATATGCATCTTTTAATTCCTGAAAATGAATCTTTAGGAAAATATTTATCATAAAGAGGACAACTAGATTTATACAAACTAGATATAGATGAGACGACTCATCATTATGTTACTGCAATTATTCCAAATGTGATATCTTCCTAGAGAAGAAATAATATAACATGTTTTTAAAGTTAATCACTAAATACAAAAGTTGTATTTTAGGAGTTGTCTAGCTTTCATAAAAGCTAAAGTGAAGAACATGACCTTACTCTCAACTTTGTCATAATCAAAAAGTGAACTGTTAGTCACACTTTAGAACTTGCAATGGTGTGAATTCAAATCATATAAACGGTTGGTGATAAAATTTATGAGAGAATGAAGAAAAAAATTGGTTTAGACTTTATATATGACATAGCTTCCACTCGAAATAATTAAAAACATAACGTAACGTGCTTTTAGGAATTTATCATATGAATTTATTGACTCTATTCCATGTGGGGATGATTAGCATGTATTGAAATAAGTTATAATAAACCAAATAAATTATGTTCATTAATATATATTAAGTTTGATATTATTTAGTTTTATCAAAATATATGTTATATGAATGTTTATGTTTTAAAAACCTTTTTCAGTATAATAGGTGGTATTTAATTTTCATACGAATGATGATTGAGAAAATTTATCCTCTTTTGATTTCATAGACAGTTGAAATTTGATTATTTAATATATGTATTTATGACATGACAATAACGAATAAGTCGATTAGCTAAAGAAGACCTCTTAAGTGATTTACATCAAGTAAATTTATCTATTTGTGAACATTCTCTAACTGGTAAATTACGGGAAAGCCATTTAGAATGGGAACATGAGCTTCCTATCTATTGCAATTGATTCATTGAGACTTCTATAATACATTGAATGTAATGTTATGGGCTGTGCATTTTATCACTTTTACGGATTATTATACTCAATATGGTTAAGTCTATTTTCTCACAAATTAGAAGCATTAAGTTGTTTCATAAAATATATGAATTTAGTAGAGAGTCAATTAGACAATAAAATAAAAACATTAAGAATATATCGAGAATAAGAATACTTGTCTGATAAGTTGAAGATGTTGTGTGATGAAAAAGGAACAAAAAGATAGTTAGTTATTCTATGAACCCTACAACATAATAGAGTTAACGAAAGAAGTAATCTAGCACTACTAGAGATAGTTAGGTATTGGATGACACAAGCAAATATATCTATTACCTATTGGAGTGAAGCGTTACTTATAACAACTTATATACTTAATCAAGCGCATATAAAATCAGTGACAAACACTCTATGTGAGTTATGGATAGGGAGAAAACCCTACATGAAACATCTAATTCTATAGGAATGTGTTGCATATATTTATAATCTCTCTTATAGATATGGGAAACTAGGCCTAAAAGGGAAGAAAAGTATCTTTATTAAATAATTTGAATGTTCAAAAGGATGTGTGTTCATAAGTGAACAAGGTAACGAATAAGTGATCAAATTTGAATCATGAGATGTCATGATCTTAGGGAATGATTTTTCAAAGTAGGGTGAAATAAAAAAAGATCTATTTACATATGAAACTATTATTCATAATGATTCCATTATTGAGAATTATGAAAGGGACTTTAACACAAAGAATTAACTTAAGGATAGTTCAGATTATAATACATTACAAGTTTACCTATCGTATCTGATCAGAGTGGGAGTAATCAAGATGTTAATGAATTTATTTCTCATGAACTAGATTTACGGCGAAGTAATTGTAGTATCATTCCCTGATGTGGTTTTGAAATAGAAGGGGAAATTTATTTAATTATCCTATAAGAAGATAATAAGCTAAGGAATGTACATAAGGCTCTTAATGATCCTGCTAAAGAAGAATGGATGAAAGTAATGAAAGAAGAAATGACTTAATTAAGCTCAAATCAAGTATAAGACTTAGTTGATCTTCCTAATGGATATAAAACTATTGGGAACCAATGGGTTTTCAAAATAAAATGAAATGTTGATGGTAGTATCAAAAGGTACAAAGCATGCCTTGTAGAGAGAGGATATATATAGTAGTAGGGGGTTGATGATGACGAAACCTTTTCATCTATTATAAGGTTTGATTCAATTCATATAATCTTGACTATAATATCCATTTTGGATCTTGAATTACATTAAATGGATGTAAAGACTACTTTTTTAAAATGGAGAATTAGAAGAAGAAATATGTACAGAACAATATGTAGGTTTCATAAAGACAAACCAAGAATATAAAACATATCGGTTATTAAAATTGATTTATTGTCTAAAGTAGTCTTCAAGATAGTGGTATATACATTTTCATAATGTAATCATTTTTTTTTATTTTCATATGCTTGATGAGGAACACTATATATATATTAAGAGATCTAAAGACAAATTTACAGTTTTATCTTTGTATGTGGATGACATTTTGATTGCTTGTAATAACTGTGAGTTTTTCAAGCAAATCAAAAATTGGTTGTCATATGAATTTAAAATGAATGATATGGGTGAAACTGCATACATTCTTAGAGTTAAAATTTCAAGATATCATTTAAAGAGATTATTGTCACTTTCTCAAGTGATCTTTATTCAAAATATTTTAGAACGATTCCATATGCAAGGTTCTAAACCAATAGATAATCTTATTACTAAAAGTGAAGGAATTAGGAAGACGTTTTACTCAAATACGTCGTAAGAGAGGGAACAAATGAAGAAATTTGTCTATTCCTGTACAGTTGGAAGTCCCATGTATGTCATGATATGTACAAGGAAAAATACTTGTTACACTGCTAGGATGGTGAGCAGATATCATTCAAATCCAGGATAAACACATTCAAAAGCAATAAAGAGAATATTGAGGTATCTAAAGAGTACTGTTAATCATGCATTGTTTTATTGAGGTAATGATCTATGAATATAAAGGTATATAGATGTAAGCTCGGGAGGAGATCTAGATGAGAGAAAATTTACCTCTAAATTTATTTTCTTACTTAAGAATGATTTTATATCATAGAAAAGTGAAAAACAATTATATGTTGTTTTATCTACAATGAAAGATGAATTTATAACATTTTTAGCAATAGTATAAGAAGTTGTATGGATTAGACATTTCTTGGTTAGTTTAGGGGTCAATTAAAGTGAGACTGATCCAATAACAATCAACTATGATAGTGAAGCAATAATTTCTTATATAAAAGGCCCTAAATTTTAATGTAAAACCAAACATATTGATATTAAATACAATTATTTGAAAGATATAGTTGCATGAGGAGAAGTAGACATGAAGTACATATATATATATATGGGATATGGTGGTAGACCTAATGAGAAAACCAATTTCCTAAGATATATACATTAGGTCCGTGAAGTCACATGGACTATATAGATATTAAAATGTAATTAATTAATATTTCTCCATATTTTTTCATTCAATATATCATTATATTTTAATATAAATATGAATTGAAATTCTTTATTAAGTAATAAACATTACGTAATACTTGATTCTACCTCTAAGATTTTTGAATGCTAGCTTGAAGTGTAATTCTAACTGATGTCCCTATTTTCGAACAGCCTGTAGTTTTTTAGGTATAACTCTCGGAATAATTAACCAAATTGCTTGAAATTTATGCCATTAGAAAATTAAGACATAGGGGAATGAAATTAATTGATAAGATTATAGTCCAATATGGCAATTAAAGGAAGAAGAAGGACCAATATGTAATTTTTCTAAAGTTAACATATGTACTAATTGGATTAAGGCATGTGTGACAAATAATAATGAAGCATGAGTGGCCAATAGGAATTAAGCCTATGTGTGAGTCCTAAAAGAGCATAAATGGGCATATCGAGAGGGGAGATGGATGACACTTTAAGGGTTTTAACTTTAGATTTTTTCTCCTCTCCATTTCACTTTCTTCATCCCATCATTTTTCATATAAGAATTCAAGCCAATCTTAAGTGGAAATCAAGGTAAAAGTTAAGGATTTTTTCTTCACCTTTACCTTTTCTTGCTTTTCTTACGAAGGACTGAAATTATAAGGTTGGAAATGGGATTGAGACATGTATTTTTGTTGTTTCTAGTTGGTGAGTCGAGCAAAGCCAAACAGAAAGGGAAAGTTTTGGGACTACACTTAGTGTAATTTCTCTTTTTATGTGTGTTTAAATAGATAAAAAGATTCATTTAAATGTGGAATGGTTTTTAGGATGATGCATTGGCTTTATTTTACTAACAACTTGCATAGAATTGGTTGAATATGACTAGAGAGTATCGTTTAGGGGAATTATGTCTAGGGTTTGTTGAACTAGTCATATTGTTTGGTTCATAACTCAGCCTAAAAACCTATAAATTAATTTATTTCAGTTGCATATGAAAACTAATACATAGAACTAGAAATCTCTAGAAGAGAACCTAACCTAATTCTGGCTTTATGATATTGGAAATTGAGATCGAAAATGGTGATCTGATGTGCCCCTATTTTGGAGCAGTTTGTGATTTTTTGTTTATATCTCATGTTTTAGATTCTAAATGGATTTTTTTTTGGTTCTTTAGAAATTAAAGACATAAATGAACAAATATCCAGAAGAATTCACCCTAATTCGAATTTTGTCTATATGAAAATTTCAAAACAAGTTGAGGTAGGAATCTTGGGCAAGGGACACAACATAAATGAAATTGCACTATTTTAAGTTTATTTTCATTTCCGATTTTTACTAAATCATATCCAAATATTTTTAAATTTGTATGAAACTTTTAAAACACCAAGAAATAAATGAAATAGGACTTACCTTATGTGAATTGGGTGATTGAACATTGGAATTTAAGATTGAGCATAATACATACTAAAGAAAATTTACATGTATATAAATGATTTGTACGCATATTTATCATTCATAAGTGTATGGTATGATTATACAAGTGTGATTTTGATACCTTATGAAAGTGGTAAGTTATGAATAGCATGTATGAATGCAAATACATATTTTATAACTTGAAATGTATATCATATGATTTGTCAATATATGAATTGTGAAATTAGCAAATGGTTAAAGGAAATATTATAATGCCTGCGCTATTGTCTTTATAGTGGATAGATAGGCTTGCCTATAAGGTTACATTCTAGCTGCTATACACTAATGATGTCTTCATTTTGAGACTATAGTGTCTCTAAAGTTTGATACCTTTGGGTATCCACAATTCGATGCCTTCAGGTATCTATAGTTTGATATCTTCGGATATACACAACTTTCTTTTTCCACATCGACTAGAATGTGCAGGCCTAACACAGAAAGTAAAGTAAATATTTATGAATAATAAATACAACATGACAACATAAATAATGGGTATTGATGAGCATTTTCAGTTGTATTAACAATTTGTATCAATGAGCGTTCAATATTAATGTTTGGTTCATGAATATGAATTTATGGTATATGAGGTGTGATATTTTTTAAAGTGTGTGATTGGTGGATGACTGCTTTGAGTGGTAATCCAAAGTAAATGTTTCCACAGTAAGCTTTTGAGCTTAACATAAGTGTTAATCCTTGTAAGTCTAGGTTATAAGAGTGAGGTACAATGAACATCTGTAGGGACCAAGGCCAACAACTAGGAGTAAAAGTACCTTTGGAATGTGTTTTGGTTTAAGATGATTGTTCACACAAAACAGAAAAGGAAATTGTATGTTTTCTTTTTAGATTATCATGAAAATATAAAGATGTAATACTACATTTAAATGATAATGTTAAGTGATGTGAAATTTTGTAATGTGTATATGTATATCATTAAATAAAAATGAATGCCATGAATATACATACGGGAAATTGGTTGCCATGTATGTGGGTGGTTGTAGATTTTGTATAGGGTTGTTACAATTAGAGGTTATGATTATAAGGTACTAGCATATAAACACACCAACATACATTTAAAGAAATGACAAAACTAAGGAGAAGAAACTTACCTATTCCAGAATCACAGTAGCAACAACTAAAGTAGCAATACAAATGCAAACACCTGTAGACCCTCGGCAAAAAAGCACAAAGATAGATATTGATGAACAATTGAGGATGGAACATGCAATAGGAATTCATGTGTTTGTTTTATAGTAAGAATAATGCATTAGGAACACACACATGTCCCCCTGAGCTAACCAATGGATAGTCTTTTTTTTATTATTATGCCAAGTACTTTTCTATAGTTTACTTGTGATTCCTCTAATAACTCACATTGGCTTAAAATTTTTGATTTATTAATGAATTATTTAATTTTAAAAAAACATTTGCATACACAAACCAGAACCTAATTTAGAGATAGGGGACACGCATCAATTTGTTTTCTAAATCTCAAATGAAAAGCATATTCTAATTCAACATTGATTTGAGCATTTAATTTTATTTTCAAACACAAAATAAAGCATGATAATTTCCAAGTTTTTAGAAGCAGAAAATAAAAAGATGAGGCAATGATTTTGTGTTTTCAAAAATAATAAATAAATATGGTAACATTTTCTAGAAAACTTAAACAAAACCATACTTAATTATTGCCCTAATTTGTAATAGGGAATTAATTAACATAAGTTTTGAGCCCTAAACTTATCAAATCAATAACAATAAAACAATTTAATCAAGTTAAACAATTAAAGGAGACCCGGATATCACTATTGGGAAACTAATCATGATCCAATCATAGGCATAGTGAAAAAATAAAATTCTACAATTTCTTGCTTGGATCTCAATAATTGAATAACCTAAAGAATATAAATCATAAAATTTAATTAAATCATAACTGATTTGAATTCTTACTGAAACCTTTTCATAAAATGTCAACCAAGAGTTTTCTAAGTATCCAACCTCTAACAATATACACAGTGTAGAAAAAAAGAACCCAATGTTTTAGATAAATAAATAGGAGTGCTACTCCCTTATGCTTATTCAAATTAAATCTCCTAATTATAATTAAAGTCAAACTTTAATTATAGTTACAATTTAATTTTAGTAAAGTCAAATATCTCATATTTGATTCTTGAGTTTTTCAAACTTTAGAAGTAAATCTAACTTAATTTAAATTAATTTTCTATTTTTAATAACTTAATTTAAATTAATTTTCTATTTTTAATAACTGTTTATGTGTGACTCATTAGGTTCCTAATATGCTAACAATGATTATAAATTATAAATTATTATTATAATTTATAATTAAAATTAGACAAATTAAATCCCTTTTTAATTTATTTTTAATTCTCTAATTAAATAATTTATAACCATAAATCAAGATTGACATTTACCAATATCTCATAACCACTTAAATATTAGCAATATCAAACTGGTTTGAGTGAAATTATCTATGCTTGGTTATGATGTATAATTTAATCCTTTGTCATAGAATATTCTAATTGAATATAGAGTATGAATACAGTGTCTACTCTTTTAAATCTAATCATTTTCATTTTTTAATTAGTAATTAAATTACAATTGATATTTGACAATATTTTTCAAATTTCAACTCACTCTGGCTAAAGAATTCATTAAAATATTACTAATCAAGATTAATTAAACATTCTCTTTAATTACTTTGGAGTGACAAATCCTTTATTGACTTACTCAACCTCCTCCATATGGTTAATACTATATCTAAGTACTATTTACAAGCTACGCTAAATATAATAGGTCATAAGTAGCATCAAAACATATTAATTTATATATAAGATAAATTGATAATCTCAAATAATATGATCAATTATACAATCATCATAATGAGAAAATTTATAGATACATAAGTAATATTCCATTTAAAATCCTCTTATTTGATTTAGTTTACTGAACTTATTCTTAAATAAGCACCTCATATGTTTGTTTAAGCATTCCCACACTCTAATTTATAAAATTAATAACTTTTTCATAAGACAAAATCATAATATTTGCTAGTTTTACCATTCCATCAATATCTTATCATAATAAAACAACAACTAGGAAAAATTTAAGAATAATACATAAATGCAAATTGAATCTCACAATTATGATATTGTCATAGTTTCAATTACATAGTTATTATTCCAAAGATTTTATCTTTAGTATTAAAATATCAAATGTAATTGTCAAACATATAAAGATAAAGAATGCCTTTATTAATTAAAATGATAATGTTATACATAAAAATTTGCAACCAACTGATTGGATACGAGAGCATAAACTAATAGATGTCTATAATGCCTAGTAGGATAAAACGCAGGACTCCATGCACTATCTTCATTATAATGCTTACTCAATAGAATGCCGTTTGCATCGTGTTATAAGCACTTTAACACTTCTTTGCCTATGAAGATAGGAATTAGGTCTTATTTTATTAAAGAATTGTTCTTACAAATGGATATCATTAATTAGTGTAACTTATAAAAGGGACTTAGGTTGTTGTCTTCAATACCCATACCCATTGATTAAAATTTTTAACATGTTTACATACCTTCTCTTATGATCCTTGTCATCCCTGTCAATAAAATGCACCAAACCATCTTGTTAAGGATGAGGAACTAAGCCTAGTAAGCCCATATCTTGAGCCCAACCTCTTATACTCCCCTATCATGTTGGCCACATCGTTATTGTTAAAAGTTGACACTAGAGCCTCAAGATTCCCATAAGGCTACTATTACTTCAAGATGGCTATACCTTTATAAATTTTCTATATTTTAGTCATCAATTCTTCATAACTAATATCCCTCGACACATTTATAATTTGCATCTCTCCACCCATATAACGTAGGTTCCTATCTTGAGGTCGAGGGATTATACTTCCCAAAAAGCTATCAAGAACTTAATGCATAGGCTTTCATCTTTTGAAATGGAGTTCAAAATAGGGGCAAGTCAAGCGACATATGTTAGGTTATTTATTAAGATTAGTGTTTGGTGAGAATGATGATCACTATCATTAGGCCTTTGCCTCTTTTTCAAACAATTAATCCCCTTATTGGTACATATGGGTTAACCATTAATCATGAAACCTCATTAAAACTATAAAGCCTATGAAATTAAACCACATACTGAAATATCACAAGTTTTAATATTATAATAAAATTGAATTTCCATTAAGAACTAAACTTGTTTAAATGCGTTTTATTATTTTAACTAATATAATTTTTTGGAGATTAAAAGTTGTTTTTAGGAAACAAAGTTGTATGGGGTCTCTAAAAAGAAATAATAGATGTATTAGAACTTTCTGTGTATCCTTAACTTTTGTGTGTGTGTGTGTGTGTGTGATTAAATGAATGAGGAGTATATATACTAAAAAGAAAAATCAATTCATAAAATAAAAACTCCTATCTTTATTGCTCTTCTGTTTAATGTTATTTTCCCAATAAAATTGGTATTAGAGCTAGAGTTCAACTATGGCTTCCAATATCCAACCACAAATTCCCATTTTAACAAAAGGAAAATATGATTTATGGTGCATCCATATGAAAGCTCTTTTAGGCTCATTAGATATTATGGAACTTGTAAAAGATGGCTATGAACAACTTAAAGATGAAACAAATTTGGAAAAAGAGCATAAAGCTCAACTATAGGAAATAAAGAAAAAAGATAACAAAGCATTAATGCTGATACACCAAACACTTGATGAAGAAATATTGGAGTTGGTATTTTTAGCAACAAAAACAAAGGAAGCTTAGGAAATTATTCAGAAGTGCTTTAGTGGAATTGGCAAAGCAAAAAGGTTGCAAATATAATCTTTGAAAGGAGATTTAAATAGCTACTTCAAAGATCTAAGGAAGCTAATCATATTATTTTTCAATGGTAACAATAATTGTTCTTCAATTGAGAAGAAATGGAGAAGAAATTGATGATGTTCATGTTATATAAATAATTCTACAATCACTGAATTTCGTATTGAAATTTGCTACAATTACAATTAGTGAAGCAAATGATTTGGAAGATATGACATTAGAAGATCTTATGGGATCTCTCCAAGTCGATAAACAATGGCTACATGGGAGAAGAAAATTCCAAAAAAGTAAGCTTTACAAACCAAACTATCCATAACAAATAAAACTGAAAATTTAAAATGAAAAGGAAACTTTAATAGAGGTAGAAGCTTAAGAAGAAGAGGAAAAAGAGGCAGTGGCAATCAAAAAATGTCATTAATGATCAAAGATTTGGAAGAAGAGGAAGGGGAGGCAGGTGGCAATCAAAAAAATGTCACTAATGATACTAGTTTAACCATCTAAAGAGAAAGAGGTCATGGTAAAGATCAAAGAAGCAAACATGGAGAAAGATGTGGAAAGAGTTCTTAGAGGTATGATAGATTATAGATTCAATGTTTTTGTTGGAAATGGATTGGCCATTATGCTTATGAATACTAGTTTAAGAAAAATAAAAATGAAGAGAAGGTGAATTTTGTTGAAAAATAATATATTGTATAGAAGAACTAGCCTTATTGCTTGCTCTTTTTTTTAAGGAATAGACATTGTGTGCCTGGTGTGCTTGGTTACCCTTTTATTTATAAAATAGAAAAATTACAAGAAAAGAGGGGGACATAAACCTTACCTCTCGGAATTGAAAGAAAGGATGCAGGCATTAACTGTAGCATCTTGTGAATTCTGTGTGTGATTAGTGAGATTATGCACTAAATTAAATCCAAACAAATACAAAACATGTAGTTCACATTACTTAATAAGTCTAATATAAGGAAAGCTATTCTGATATGATTTAAAAGGCCACACATTTGGATCGGTAAATCTTTTGCCACAAAAAACTGCTTAGGTTCCTTTGAAGAGCTTGCCATTTTAGAGAGGGTATCAACTAAGGTGTTAGCTTCCTTGTATGTTTGTTGAATCATTACTTCAATACCAATCATAAGAGTCTTTATTTCTTCAAAAATCTCATAAAGTTTCCATGGACAAAGACTTTTACCATTCAAGATGTTAACCATTTGTAAGAAATCAGATTCTAAAATGATTTTAGATAACTGAATGGAAATATAAGCATGGAGACCTTCCTTTGCTACAACAAATTCAACTTGAAGACTCATGGCTATGCCAATGTTTTTTGTTCCAACTAAAATCATTCCACCATTAACATTTATAATTATAAAACCAATACCTGAGGTACATGAATTATCAAGTGACAGTCCTTCCACGTTTAGTTTGTTCTAATTGATTGAAGGAGTTTCACAATGGAGAATAATTATTCTCGATGGTTTAGGCTTCCATAATGTTGAGCTTAAGCCATTGACAACCAAAATTCTTCACCACCGAATGATTAGAATGGTCATACTAAATGTGTTTTGTGAATTAAGTTCATAATGTGACTGGTGATTTTTTTTATGTAACATGCACACGCTTAAAAAAATATTTATTATATGCTTTCTAAAGCTCCCAATAAATAAAACTTATTAGAAGAATTCTAAGTTATTGGGCAGAAAATTGTTCTTTGTCACAATGCCACATTAGTTTGGCTCAATCCTATGGATTTGATGTAACCATGAAATGCACGTTTAACCTGGTCATGAAATAATTCTAGATTTCATGTGAAAAAGAACAACCAAAGAAAACATGATTAATATCTTTAATTGAAAACCAAAGAGAACATTTGAAAGGCATATTGAAACCCATTATCATGAGAACATCTGATAATGGAAGCAATCCATTTAAGAGTTTCCACACGAAGATTGAAATTTTTAAGGAATTTGTTTGCGCCAGATGAATTGTAAATCAGGATGTTTCCTATGTGGCCTTTTCATGAAATGATGAGCAGAGGATATTGAGAAATTCTAAATGCATTCAATGACCATATTCATAAGTCATGCTCATCATCTAATATAAAAAAGAGTGAAAGAATTTTAGTAATGATGTTGTTGGGTAGTTCAGCTATAATATCAACATGCCATTGTTCTTCATTGAATACCTCATTAAAGGTTATATTTTCTAGAGGATCATCCACACAGTCTATAAGAATACCATATTTAGATCAGTTAGAGAACCAAAAAGAGCATTCTCCATTGCAGATTTTAGTTCGAGTGGCTTGGGGTCATTTGTCTTCAACTGCTTTTATTCTTTTCCAATGGAAGCTACCATATATTTTTATTCTTCTCCAATGGAAGCTACAATATATTCCTTTTTCTGAGCTGACATAACTCTATACTAGAGTCCATTTCGACGCTTATATTTCCACCAATTTTGCTACTGAATGCCATAACCATACTCTTAAAAGATCAAAACCCAAGGTCATTTTTTTCTTTTATTCTGGCGACATTTTCCCAACTTCACCAATGATGTCGAGCATGTCCATCTTTTTCATCCTAAAGGAAATTAGACTTTTTGTGCTCCATTTGATGAATTATAGAATTTGGAGGTGAAAATACAAAAGGAAGAGTAGACAATACATGTTTGATTAATGTAATTCGTCCTCTCGGTGATAATAAACTTCTTCTCCAACCAGCCAATTTTCCTTCAAATTTCTCTAATATATGTTGGAAATATGAAGCTTTGTACGACCTTTGAACAACATATTTCCAAGATATATAAAGGGTAAAATGCCCCTTTTGATTCCTATGGCGGGGGAAGTATTGAATTCATGTACTATGCCCAATTTTCTTGAAGCTATGAAGAAACTCTTATCTTTGTTAATCTTTTGACTAGTTGCTTTCTCTTAGTCCATGATAAAATTACTCAGGTTCCTGATTGATCTCTTTAAGCCTTTTGTGAAAGTTATAATATCATCTACAAAGCTGAGATGTGTTATTGCTGGGCTACCCTTTGGGAGAGCATAAATATCCAAAGTTTTCCTTACTGCCATATCATCAAGACCACGAGAAAGAACTTCTAAAGCTAAAATGAATAAATAAGCAAAAAAAAGGGTCCCCTTGTTTAATCCCACATTGAACCTAGAAAAAGCCAAATGACTTGCATTTACCATAATTGAAAACCAATCATTTTTCAAATTATTCAAGACTAAAGAAATAAAGTGATGATGAAAACCAAAATGTCTTAATAGTTCAAAAAGAAAACCCTAAAAAACTCGATCAAAAGCTTTCATCATGTCGAGATTTAAGATCACATTATTTCCTCTAGTTTTTTAATAAATGGATTGAATCATTTTTTGAGTCACTAGAGTATTGTCTGTTATATCTCTTCCGTAAACAAAAGTGCTTTGCTTCATGGAAATCAACTTAGGGAGAATTGTTTTTATAACATTCAATAAGTACCTTTGTAATAACCTTATTAGCAAAATTGCATAGGTTGATAGGTCTAAAATCTAAAAAGTGGACGGGTTTTGCTTCTTTGACAGTAAAGATATCAATGTGCTTGCCATATATTTTGGAATTAGAACTCCTACAAAAACTTCCTAAACAACTTTAGTCACATCCTGAGCTATGATATTCCAATAGTGTTGATAAAAGATCCCCGAGAAACTCTTATTACTTGCTTATGACAATAACAATGCTTGCAACACCATTATATGGTATTTAGATACTAATGCATCAAACTATATGTATAGAAGGAAAGAGTTCTTTATGGAGCTTGAGCAGAAGCACCATAGCAATGTTACTTTTGCGGATTTATATCTATATAAGGAAAAGGCAAAGTTCTTATTAAACTCAAGAGTAGAACAAAGAAGTTTATCATAGATGTTTATTATATTCTTGACATGAAAAATAATATTTTGAGCTTGGCCCAGTTAGTTTAAAAAGTTTATGATACAAAGATGAAAAACATGGAGCTACTGATTCATAATAAAAATGATTCCTTGATTGCTTAAGTAAAGATGTCGAAGAATAGGATGTTTCCCTTAAACTTTTGTGTGAACCAATTGAATTATTTCCAAGCCTCAATTGGTACATTTGGAAGTTTTCGGTCCAATCGAGCCTTTATCAAATTAGTGGAAACATCTACTTCTTGAACTTTATATGTGATTACATTGGAAAAACATAGGTGTATTTACTGAAAGAAAATAGATAAGTTTTGAGTAAATTTAAAGAATTCAAATTTTCAGCTGAAAAATAAATTGGTTGTCATTTAAAGTTTTTTAGAATCGTTAGGGAAGGAGAGTCTAATTAAATTGAGTTTGAAAATTTTTGTGAAGAAAATGGAATTTTTACTAGCTTACAATGCCATAAACACCACAACAAAATGGTGTTTTAGAAAGAAAAAGTAAAACTATTCTTAACATATTCAGATGTATGTTAAAAGAAAAAGAGTTCTTAAGGGATTTTAGGGTCAGGCTATTGTAGTTGTTGTGCCCTTATTGAACAAGTTTCATTGAAAAATAACTAGGAATGTTACATCAAGGAAGCTTGGAGCTATCAATAGTCTATAGTTGATCATTTAAGAATTTTCAAAAGCATTGTTTATGAGAAAATTCTTAGAGAAAAAAGGATAAAGCTTGAAGGTAAGAGTCAAAGATGTGTTTTGTTAAGCTTTAAAGAAAGTGGGACTAGTTAAAAACTTTACAATCCTATTATGAAGAAAATTTTAATATCAAGGGATGTAGAATTTGATGAAGAAAAAA
The DNA here is from genome assembly GCA_027478495.1 of Erythroxylum alaternifolium. Lineage (NCBI taxonomy): Eukaryota > Viridiplantae > Streptophyta > Magnoliopsida > Malpighiales > Erythroxylaceae > Erythroxylum > Erythroxylum alaternifolium. The sequence continues at coordinate 26,410,619 of JANIIA010000191.1, read as the reverse complement.
TTTAGAATTGGGAAGTGCATGATCAGAAAAGACTTGTTGTAATTCAAAAAGAGAAGACGACAGATGACAAAGGTGATAAAGAAAGATTGGAAGTCTCATCTTCTAAAACTCATAACTCTAGTATAGCACCAAAGAAAGCAAGAAGCATTCAGGATATCTATAAATGTCACACAAAGGATTGAACTTGAAGATGATGAATTTAATTTCTTATGTCCTTTTGCAGGTTTTCTCCTTTGGCTTTTGAAGAAGCATACCTTAAATCTGATTAGACGAAAGTTATAGAGGATGAGATACATGCCATCAACAAAATTGAAACTTAGGAACTCACTACCCTTCCTTAAGGACATAAGGCGATTGGAGTAAAATGGGTGTTTAAGACTAAAAGAAATGCACCAAGAGAGGTGGAAAAATACAAGTTGCGACTAGTAATGAAAGGCTACAAAAAAAAATATGGAGTTGATCATGAAGAAATATTTGTGCATATGGCTTGACTTGAAACTTTGAGATTGCTTATCTTTTTGGCAACCCAAAAGGAGTGGAAGATTCATCAAATGGATGTAAAATTAACATTTTTAAATGGAAAACTTAAATAAAAAGTCTATGTACAACAAGCGTAAGGATTTTTGTAAAAGGGCAAGAAGATAAAGTGTACAAGTTAAACAAAGCTTTTTACGAGATTAAGTAAGCTCCATAGACATATAATTCCATAATTGATGCTTATTTTCTACAAAATGACTTCATTAAATGTCCTTATAAGCATGGTTTATACATGAAAAGTAACTCAAATGGATATGTTATGTTTGTTTGTCTTTATGGCTTTACTTTTGAAGTAAAGCAAGGAAGTGATGGCATATTTGTTTCATAAACAAGATATTTAAAAGAGATCTTGAAAAAATATTCTATGGAAGATTGTTCAAACAACCCTATTGATTATGGTAGCAAGTTAACAAAAGAAGAAGAAGGGAAACTAGTAATTCCAACATATTACAAGAGTGTGGTGTGTTGTTTGAGGTACTTAACGTTTGCTTGATTTAATATTTTTTTGGGGTTAGGTTATCGAGTAGGTTTCTAGAGAATCCCATGACTTCACATCTGAAGGCTACTAAGAGAATTATAAAGTATATCAAGGGAATTCTTGAGTATAGGTTGTTTTATTCTTCATTGTAAAATCTTGAACTTGCTGGATATGGTAGTGATTGAGTTGGAAGTATGGAGGATCAAAAAAGTATAACTAGTTTTGTTTTTTTTTATTTTAGTGATTTAGCTTTTACATGGTGTTGTAAGAACCAATCCATTGTTTCTCTTTCAACTTATGAAGCTAAATATATTGTAGCAACATCTTGTATTTGTTATGGTCTTTGGCTAAGAAGAATGCTAAAGAAGATGAATTTGTAATAAGAAGAACAAAGTAGAATTTATGTTGACAACAAATCATTCATTGCTTTGATAAAGAATCTAGTTCACCATATGAGATCCAAGCATATTGATACAAAATTTTATTTCATAACAAAGCAAGTGAAAGCAAAAGAAGTGAAGCTAGTTTATGTGAAATCAAATGATTAGGTAGCTAATATTTTTATAGAGCCTTTCAAGGCTAAAAATTTTCAAGATTTGAGGAAGAAGCTTGGAGTTATGGCACTTGGAGAAATAAGTTCAAGGAGGAAATGTTAGGAATTAAACTTGTTTAAATATGTTTTATTGCTTTGACTAATAAAATTTTGGGAGATTAAAAGTTATTTTTGGGGAAAAAATTTGTATGGGGAGTCTAAGAAGAAATAAAATGACATATATATTAGAACTTTCTAATATGTGTGTATATGTGTGAGTGAGTGAGTGAGAGAGAGAGAGAGATTGAATAAGTGAGTAATATATATACCAAAAACAAAAGTTAGTTAATAAAATAAAAAACTCCTCCTTTGTTTACTATTATTTTGCTAACAAACTCAACTTCTATTATGGAAGCTCTAACAGCAACAATAAAAGTTAGTGCAAATGAAGAAAACAAAAAAGCCAAAAATTTTCAAAAAGATATAATCAAAACACCTCAAATTTTCACCCATCTACTCTACAATTTGCACTAGAGTCAATCCTTTGAGGTGATTGATGTAACAAGTTCATTAATTACTTTCTTTCCTTCTCTTTTATATCTTATGAAAAAATTGCATGAGAGATCACGTGAATTCTATTAACGAGATGCCAGGTGGGAAGGTAGTCGAAAAAGATTTAATGTTGATGCTATCATCCAAATTTCAAAGGATTATTTTGTACTGTATATTGTTATATTAGGTTATATTTGAGACTTTTAAATAATATTGAGTTGAATCCATCAGTTTGATAGATTAAAAGTAAAAATTACAAACTTTAAGAATTACTTTGTGAATTAGATTTAAGTTTAAAAATTATAAGTAAAATTTAAGTTAATTTATAATTATTATTTATCAATTTCTTAATAAAAGAATAGAAGATAAACAAATTATTTAGATAAATATTTATATCTTAAATTATTTATTATATTTTTACTTTTTATTACAATAAAACATGAATTTTCTTCCAATGATGATATTTAAAAAAACTTTACTTTAACTATGTATTATAGGCATATAAATTTAATCTAGTTATAACTAACAAATAGAATAAAATAGGGGTGTATTTTTTATGTGGGTAATTCGGAAATAACTTCTCTACTAGTTAAGAGTAAGATTGAGTACTACTGAACCTCTTCAATGTGAGATTTTTACTAAATTGTTGTTATTGTTTAGGCATGTCAATAGGCCGGGATACCAGTCAGGATGGGCCGGCTTGCAACCCAGCTCGTGGCCCGGCTATGGCCCTCCAGGCCATGGATGAGCCGGTCTGGCCGGCTCATCATTTTTTTTTAAAGAAAAATTTTCAAAACTATGTCATTTCGGAAAAATTGGGCAGGTACGGACCAGGTCGGGCAGGCTAGGTCATTATTACCGTCATTATTGTTGTTGTTATTGTTTTTATTGTTGTTGTAATAAAATAAGGACATTATTGTTGAAGATCTTTTTTTTTTCAATTTTCAATTTTTGTTTTAAAGTTTAATAAAAATTATTTAATTAAATTTTATTTTTTTATTTTATTCATAATTGTATAATATATAAAGTAATTTTTGTCCTCTATTTAATTTTTATAACATAATTTTATTATTAACTAATTAAAAATTATTTGATTATTTAATATTAACTTCTAATAAAATTTTGATTTAATCAGTCAAATTGTAGCTAACTTCAAGATTCTAAAACAACTTCACAACTTTATAATATAAATTATATTTATATAAAATTAAAATACTATTTTATAATTTTAAAAATTATTTAAAACATGTAGGTTGATATTAATATTAATATTATATTATATCAATATCAATATCAATATCAATTCAAATTTTGATATGCTATTCGCAACTTTATGAAAGGCTTCTGAACTGACTTCCTTTTTATAGAATACTTTTTCGTCTTATACTAGAGTGTCTTATTCCTTTTAACGTCTCCCTACAATAGTAGTTTCTTTTCAAAAATAGGGATTAATCAGTGGATTGTAACAAGTATTCAAACAACACATATCATAAGCCAGAAAGTTGTTTCTGAAACTTGGAAAGATTATGAGGCCCTTGTATTTGCAGAGCGAAGGAGTTGCAATTTTATCTTGCTGAGCTTGTTAACCACATCTTGTATTTCAGTCCTCTCCTCAGGCAACTCTCTGGAGCAGGCCAAGCCCAACTCCAAAATGGCTAAGAAAAGGCTTTCCATTCCGTTTCCGGCTGTTAATAGATTGTCATCTATAACATCGACTATGCTGTGTGGAAAGGCTTCATTTACCCACTGCCTCAAGCTCAGTTCCTGATTGAACATTGCCTCAGTTGGCTTCTTCCTCGTCATCGTCTCCAACACTATGATACCCAAGCTATAAATGTCACCCCTTGTAGATACTCTTCCTTCACCACCGTACTCTGCATCACACGCCAGATATTCAAGCCCTTTTGGAACCATCTCATTGCAGATACACAAACAAATGGACATTTTACCAATCAATTTATATTGATTCTTCATGTACCAGGAAGTTGAGAGGCAACCGGATATTTTGAGAAATTAAGTTGGAGAAGGTATAAATGATAAACCATAAGGAAAACTTCTCTTATTCCTTTAAAGTCGAAATTTTTAATCGGTGATATTTGAACCTAATAGCCTCGTATTTTCGAAAATAAAGTTAGTCGATTCTCTCAACCTCAACCTGTTGATTGATTTAAATTCTCCTTATGCCACTTGATTCAATACACAGCGCACTGATCAAAGAATAAGGAAGGTGCAGTGTTAGACAATGCTTTTACGAATTTATAGAGACTGTAGTTAACATATTGACGATAGCTTATGAGTGGATTTTGGCTAATAAATAACATGCACGCCTAAAAGAAAGAAGCCCATTGGTATTAGTGCAAGGAATTTGGTTAGAGGAGGTATAAAGTATAATCACTGATATACCTGGTGCCATGTACCCCAGAGTGCCTAAAGTTGCGGTGAGTGTCGTGGGCTTGTCTTGAGCCAACATCTTTGAGATACCAAAGTCAACTACATGCGCGACCATCTCTTGATCAAGAAGAATGTTGCTGGGTTTCAGGTCACAATGCACAACAGCTTCTGGCTGGCCATGGTGGAGATACTCCAGAGCTACCGCAACATCAACCAATATGTTCACTCTTTTAGTTAGATTTAGGAAGTAATTGTGGGAATACAACCATTTTTCGAGGCTTCCATTTGGCATGTATTGCAGGATCAATGCTCTCAGATCAGGATTGGAACATGAACTTATGACTTTAACAAGATTCCTGTGTCTAACGTTACGCAAAACTTTGCATTCTGCGTCGAAACTCTTGAATGCCCCTTCTAGCTGTAAGTTCAGAACTTTAATGGCAACAACTTTCCCATCTGAAAGTATCCCTCTATATACAGAACCAAAGCTTCCAACTCCAAGCAAATTCGCATCAGAAAAAGAATCAGTGGCACGAACAAGTTCATGATATGAGATCATTGGCTGCTCCAAATTATCTAGTCCTACGGACGGACTTGAACCTTGAGTTTTTCTCCTTCCAATTCTTATCAAGAAAAGAATGAAAACAACCAGAATTGCCAATGCTGTGATTGATGGAAGAACATATTTCAGTAAATGAAGTTTGCTGTCTGATCTGTGGTCACAAGAAGGGAATCCTAGTATTGGCTTTCCACATATTGCCTGATTCCCTAGGAAAGATTGAGCTGTCAAGTTTGAGAAAGGTCCTCCAGTTGGAATCTCCCCTGACAGTTTGTTGAAAGACAGATTCAATTGCGATAGATGCTCCAAACCCTCGAAGGACTTCGGTATCTCCCCCGTTAAATCATTGAAAGAGAGATCGATGAATTCCAACGCTACCAAACTGCCAAGCTTTGATGGAATTGGACCCTGTAATAAGTTATTTGACATGTTGAGAGAGCTTAAGCGCTGGAAATTTTGGATAGTGCTTGGTATGTTTCCTGAGAACTGGTTCCAGGACAAATCCAAGTTTTCAATCACCGCTAATTTTGCATCAATAGGTACAGGGCCACCAAATGAATTAGAGGACACATTCAAGAGAATTAGACTTCCAAGTGACCATAGACCAATTGGCAGAGAAGAGTCATATTTATTAGAACTTAGGTCCAATTTCTGTAAACTACTCAGATTCCCAATACAACTTGGAATCGATCCATGCATGGCATTACCTCGAAGAACTAGCTCCCCCAAGCTCCGTAAATGACATAGTTCATCTGGAATCCGACCCTCAATCTTGTTCTCATCAAGATGAAATTTCTGTAATTTCTTTAGTTCTCCAATAGATGGTGGTATTTTCCCACTGAGCCTATTGCCGCTGAAGTGCAGGAAATATAAGTTCTTTAGTGATCCAATCCATTCAGGTACATTCCCCTGAATTCCACATCCTTGGGCGTAAAAATATTGAATAACACTGGAATGGTTTCCAATGGAAATTGGCAAAACCCCATTTAGTGGATTATAAGAGATGACCAACAGCTCCAATGATCTGCAACTTGACAAGACATTGAGAAAGCCAAGCTCAGAATTTTCAAGTTCTCCAGTGAGCTGATTGGATCCAAAATTGAGAATCTTGAGTTGCTGCAAGCTGCCAAGGTTTGTTGGCACTGGTCCAGTGAACATATTGTTGTGCAAGACCAGTTGTGTGAGCTTTGAAGAATTGGACAATTGCAATGGGATTTTTCCGCTCAACTGGTTCCACTGCAGGGAGAGTTCTTCAAGATTAGGAAGGTGAAGTCCAGTGGTTGATGGAAAGCTACCAGAAAGGTTACAGAAGGGTAAGGATAAGACCTGCAAATTGGTAATGTTGAGAATTGCTTGGGGTATGACACCAGTAAGGCCATTTCTTCCCAATGTTAACACCGATAAATTCGATAGCCGCCCCAGCTCCTCGGGGATCATTCCATGAATATGGTTATTTCCGGCATAAAAATAAACTAAGCTAGACAAGTTAGCTAAAGAAGGAGGAATGATACCAGTTATGTCATTGTCACCAATATACAGCAACCGAAGGTTAGGTAAGCTGCCAATTTCCTCTGCTATGCTTCCGTTGAATCTATTAAGACTTATCTCGAGTAGTACAAGTTCTCTACATTCACTTATTGATGGAGGGATACGACCACTGAGGTTATTGTTGGAGACATTAATCTCTCCAATGTCTGGACATACATGGCATATGTTCGATGGAAAGGAGCCCGAGATATAGTTGTTCATTAGAGAAAAGATTAGCAGTGAAGTGATATTATATATAGAGGAAGGAATTGAACCGATGAGACCATTGCCCTCCAAACCCAATGACCATAAATTTGACATGTTGCCCAAAGAAGGTGGAATAGTGCCTCCAAGATTGTTCCCACCTAGATACAACTGAATGAGCTTTGATAATATGCCCAACTCTTTTGGTATGCCACCACTGAAGTTGTTGTATACTAAAGAAATGGCTCTTAATTCCTTGCAGCCGCATAAACTTGATGGGATTGATCCCACCAAACGATTCTCTCTCAACAGCAACAATTTTAGGCGAGCTAAGTTGCCCAGTTCTTGTGGTAGATTGCCATGCAAACCATTGTACCTAAGGTCTAGTGAAGCAAGGAATGACAGGTTACCAATATGAGGAGAAATGGTGCCTCGTAGACCCATGTTAGGAAGTTCTAGAGCAGTGACTCTTTGTCTTCGTTTGCTACAAGAGACACCAAACCAGTTGCAGAAGTTGATGGCAGTGGTCCAATTGCCAACCAAGATGTTGTTCGGTTCCAAACTCAATCCAGCCTTGAAGGCCAGAAGAGAAGATTCATCAGTAAAGTTGGAGTGAACCACTGCCAAGACTGAGCTCATCAGGAATGAGTGTAATACCAGCCATACAAAGAGGAATATGCTGGTGTATCTTTCCATTTTCAGACTCGTGGAGGAGAGTTAGAGATCGTAAGAAAGTAACAGAGGGTTTAGTTTACATGGAAAGCCAACATGTGCATGTATGGATTATGTTTTGGTGCGGTTTTGATGATTGTCACGCTTATACTTAAAGTTTATAGCATCATTAGCCATAAGCTAGTTAAAAAGTTGTTATTATCTATCACGAAGCTGCCCATCTTGGTTCGTCCAAGAAATGCTAGTCAATTAAGCAGAAGACCACTAACTTTCAATGGCCGTCAACTTCGGTTTGCCCTTATCACTTGAGTCTCTTCTTAAACAGGATTCACTTTGAAAATTCTATTACATTCCATTTTCTCTTAAAATTTTGCAGTAAAGCACATCGTTTCCAATATCCTTCAGTTTCTAAGAGACATTTTATGAAGTTATTGTAGATTTGAAGTACCTTGTACCATTCATAGTGATGAAATAGTAATGGCGCCATCACAATTTAATTAACTGTCTCCATCTCAGAATCATGAATTAATTGAACATAATGGAATAAGAACAATCCAGTAAGCCCTGTGATTATGATTCAGGGCTCCTGGGAATCCGTTTTCAATTTCTCTTCCCAACCCAAACGCTTCCTAAAGACAAAGACCAAGACTTTCTGAAACCAAGGTCACATAAATAAAGTCCAATGAATAGGTCCACAGACCTATTCCTTTTTTATTTTTCACTTACGAAAGCTCTTTCTCTTAATTTGCAAGGCTTTTCTTTTCCTTTTCCTAAACGTGCTTACAGATAGTTGAAGTTAGATTTGGCAACAATTCAGACGGCAACTAGACCTGGGGAGAAGTATGAAAGCAAGAAAAGTGCTTTCTATTAATTTTTCAGGATGTGATTGCTAGAACCTAACTTTTCAAGTATCACATGGAATTGTAGGGTTAATGTACTTTGTAGGACCCTCCAAGAAATACAATTGCTGAGAGAAGGTCCAAATACTGCTAACTCCAATCAGTGGGTTGGAATGCTGCACTCACCCAATGTCCCAAAAGTCAAGTCAATTCAATTCCGCGTAAATACTTGGATTTTTTAGATGATCACTTACTATACAACATAGCGAAAATTGCCAACACAGCCAAAATTTAGACGATCACTTACTGTACAACATTACCAACACGGCCAATTCATTTTCCATTGTTTTCCTTGAAAAAAATTAATAATTTCAAATTCATATTACTGAAAAATATTGGGTATTTATAAGAAAATAATAACATTATGAGTGCCTGAAATTTTCTTGTGTATATTTGCGTATTACTTATTTTTATTATAATTTATTTAATTTATTAATTTATGATTGAATTTTAGGAGTATGATTAAATTATTGAGTCTGTGGAATTGTGTAAGATGTAATTAAATTGAATCCAATAAGAGAATGTGATAAAGAGGCATTTTAGTATATACTGTCAAACTCCAACACTATTTAGTATTTTAACAATTACTTTTAACAAAAAATTAAACTAGAATTACTCAAGAAGTAATCTGGTTTCCAGGTGTTCGTCACAACTTGCATTCTCCTCTGTTCTGCTTGTCGCAATGTCACCAAATTTGGAACTTTCTCTGCCTCTAACAAAAGCTTATGTTTATATCACGTTTTCAATATAGTTGTTTTACTGTTGCTCAGACGCTAATATCTCGCTTTCTTAGGCTACTGTTGTAGTACTACTGACACAATTAACAGAAACATATTTGTGAAGGTCTTCCTTAGGGTCGGTGCCATGATGGAGGGACTCCTTGTTGAGTCAATATGGATCATCCCGCAAGTACGTTCAGTGGTCAGGGAACAACGATTTCCGAAGGTTCTCTGGTGAGTTTCTTTGTGTTTCTTGGTGTGTTTGGCATTCAGATTATTCAATGTCCAAAACTTGGGAGTATGAAAAAATTATGTTGTTTTTATGATAGAATTATTATTGGAGTTAATTAATTTTTGCATTAGTAGGATTTTATTACATTGGTTAATTAGATTAAAATAGTAAGAATGTGCAAGGGCAATTTTGGCATGCCACTTAAGGTTAAAAGGCAAGAAGCATTAAAGGAAGGGCAAATATGACTTTTAACACTCATTAAGGGCATAATGGGAAGAGGAAAAGAGTGTCTTGCATATTAGAAAGAATAAGGGCAACCTTAGTATGTCACTATGTTAAGAAAGTCAAGAAGCATAAAGAAGGGTCGGAATGACTTTTAACACTCATTAAGGGCATAATGCGTAAAGGAAAATGTTGTCTTGTAAAGTGGAAGACCAAAAAACGTGAATTGAAGAGATTGAAGTGAGAGAAACGAAAATTTGAAGATAGAAGAGGGAGAGAGTGTCGTTGGAGAGAAAAGAAATGAGAGAAAGAAAGCTAAGCTAGGGTTTAATTTTTCTTAGTCTTAAAGAGTGATTTTGAAGTGATTCAAGAAGAGGAAAAAGAAGAAGGTTAAAGCTTCCTTTAGAGCCAAGAAAATCATTATTTAGTGAAGATTTAAGGTAAGTTTGATTTTTAATCTTTTAGATTTTGAAAGGGTTTTGGTTCAAAGAGCTTAGAAAATGTATAGGTTTAAGCATTCTATAATCAATTTTAGTGAATGTGTTGTTAGGTTCTCCAATTTGAATCCATATTGAGTGGAAATTTTGTCTTTGATAAAAGGGAAACAAAGAAGGCAAGAGGAGCTAGAGGAGGAACATCCTTTACCAAGTTTTCAAGCAAGGAAATTCAAGGTTGGTAATTTATTTATAGTTATTGTGTAATGGGCAATATGCCTATGTGGAAAATGCATTATAATGTATATGCTTGAATTGCCAAATTGTGAATTGTTTTGATGTGGAAAATGCATTATAATGTTTTCTATGTTATGCATTAAAAGATGTATGACATTTTGATATGATTGAATTGTGAGTATGATCATGCTATGCCTTGGAT
>JANIIA010000191.1:26366500-26395809 GCA_027478495.1 Erythroxylum alaternifolium | reverse complement strand
AGATTGTCTTTTGTACACTACGTTACTACGTATATATATAGACATACAGTATCGATTAAAAGACATTTATTATTAATATACCTATACTAAAATCATATATTTTATATACCTTTGAACATGAGAAGTTAAGTTTTGTTGATTTGTATAATTCATTGATTTATTTTTATTACGATATTTTATGAGTAAAATAATGTAGATTTAATAAGTTAAAATTTTAAAATATTTTATTTCAATATATATTATTACTGATTTAATCATTTAATGTTTCTACCAAAACTTAACTGTCAATTGTTTGAGTTTCTAATAATAAACCTATATTAGCAACAAAAAAAAAAGTTTCCTTATTCCAAAGGGATAAGAAACTACGAAAATTATAAAAATCGAGAAAATATGCTACAGAACGACTCCAATATGGACTTTTGTAAGGATCAGACTCACCGCAGAGATTTGTCTAAGATTCGATCAAAAGAAAGTTGTCTGAAAGTAGACAGTCCAAGGCTAAGTGATCTTCAGCATCAAAGACAGATGTTCTTATTCTGCATAAAGATTCTAACGTGCGCCTCGGGCCGAGGACTTCCATGTGGAAGACTAGAAGACCAAGAAGACGCAATCCTAGTGGGTTGAGCAAAATTAATCCCATTAATTTTGTTCTGATAATAGATTCCTCGTGTATGGAGCTGTAAAGTTGATTGAGATAAGTAGGGCATTAATAATTATATGTCCACCGTTAAAGTTTTGTTGTGTTTTCTCCGTCCACTACTGCAAGAAATGTTAGCGTCATGAAGGAAACGTGCTTTTGAGGTTAAAGGATTAACTGCAAAATAGTTCGTATTTAGTTTCTTTAGATTGATATATGTTGTTAGTGGAAAACTACATAAACAAGTGGTGGAAATTTGCCGACCACTTGGAAGTTATTGTGATCCCCACTCAACTTGTGTCCTACCTGGATGCTTCCTTGGTTTAGTTCAAGTCATGTTTGAATTTACATTCTGATTAATTTAGTAAATGAAAAATCAAATTCAAACCCATATTTCTAGAGGCGAAATTTAGAGATGGCAATGAGATGACCTATGGACTCAAATTTATGTGTTTTCAAAGCCCAGACTGACCCGAGACTCAACTGTTTTAAGCAAAATGACATCGTTTTATTTAGAACAGTTAAGCCTCACGTAAGTCTGAGGTTGGGCTGCCTAGACCCAAACTTAATTAAGGAAAGGCATTGTTTTATACTTTTAATTTTTTTAATTATTTAAAAAATTGACGGGCTTACCCATTGCTTTCACGAAAATTTGAGGATAGTGATCTTTAATTCAAACTTTAAAGCCATATAAAGATTCTCTTATTCATATGCACGTCAAGGTAAAATGTTAATACGCTGTGTGCAACACACAAGGATATTTTGTTATTATAAAACTAGGAATGGCAATTTTTAACTCATAGGCCTAAATTTAGTTGTGTTTAATGGGCCGGCCCATGGGCCAGGCCCAGGCTCATGCAAACTCGAGGTCTAATTATTTTAAGCAAAACAATATCGTTTTGCTTAGAAGAGTTGAGCTTCGGGTAAACTTGGGTCTGGGCAACCCAGGCCCTAGTTTAATTAACAAATAAATTATTCTATATTTTTAATTTAAAAAAAATATTTTAGAAAACTTAACGGGGGTTGGCCCATGGGCCAGCTCATTGCCATCCCTATATAGAACTAATTTTCGTGTGAACTTTAGCTTTCCTAGATCCTTTGTAATGTTTATGTGTAACAACTTTTGGAATCTTGCCATGCCCTGTCGAGAACATAAGAATTTTCTATCTCATCTTTTATTCTGCACATAACAACATTAGATGTGGATTGGCATTGAAGAATTCCATGTTAACATTCATAATAATATTTGATGAAGAGCAAGGATAAATTAGAAGCAACTTGATCAGTTTTCACTAATTCCCCTACTCTAATATGACATGGCAGAGAATTAATAGTTCATGCCTTCCCCAGTAAGATGTGATTAGATCATATTAATTTTACTTATTTATTTTATTTTATTTTGATTTTGGTGTTTAATAGGTAAATTTGATTTTTACTTTGTCTTAGGAGATGATGAGTTAAGATTGGACCAAATTTGATGAAAAAATCTAATTAGAGTATTATTTGTCAAAGCAAAAACATTTGGGTAGTTGGAGTAAAAGATGGCAAATTGCTAAAACTTACAATATAAAATTATGTCTAAGGGTCATACTCACTTTAAGAAGTTCTAATTAAGAAGCTTTATTTCAACCATATTATATAGGGATTCCAATTTGTTTCAATCATTATATCTAGATTATTTATAGACTACAATTTTGGAGAGAGAAGAATATGTTTATTCTCACTTCTTGTCTCTTCTGTCCTTTATTTTATTTTAGAAAGATAGCCATGAGTAGCTAAATCTAAATTTTTAGATTAAAAGAGAATTAATCTATTTGTAACTTTGGAAGGTTTTGTTCTAAACCTTAATTATTTTAATTCAAGTATTTCTTATTTCTTGTTCTTAAATCCATGAGTAGTTAATATTGATTTATATGACAAACTAATTCGGTATTGATTATTCTATTACTATCCATGAGTATAATGATCCATAATTGTCATGAATGATCAGTATATATAGTAAGTAGATTATTTATATTTTTTGCATATCTAACTTATGAGGAACAAAACTAAATTAAATAGTTATAGCTACCTTAATTATTTAGTTTAGGGTTTAATCATTTTATTAAGCTTATTGTTGACATTTAATTGATATAGAATGCTATCATACTAAATCAATTAATGATAAGTTTTGATTTGAATGTTAGATTTGAATCAATTAATATAGGAAAATTGAGACTTATTATGACTATCTTAATAGATTTTAGACTAAATGTTTAAAGTGAAAATTTATTCTTTTTAGACCAATAATTAGAGAAATAATTGGATGAGATCCTTCTCTTGAATTAGAGTTAGGCAAAATTAATTTCTCGCTTTTATACTTAGTTGATTCATTTTTATTGCTTATTAGTTTTAGTTTAGTAGTTAATTAATCATACCTAATATTCTATTTTTTCAATTGAAATTAAGAAACTAACATTTAGTTCTCTTATGATTTGACCTAATTTTGTGACTATTACAATAATTTAGTAAATCAAGGATTAATTTTGAGGACTTTAATAATCTGTTCAAAATTTTGATACAGTAACTAGGGAAATATTTTAGTTTCTTTGTTTCTTTTCTTCATTTTGTAGTTTACTACTAATTTCTTTATCTTGTATGACTCTTCCTTTTTAGATAGGTAAGTTGCAATATAATCTAGAGATTGAGAAGAAAGTGCATCATTTAAAGGAAGAGATTTAACAAACTAAGCAAAGAAAAAGGCATTTGTCTCCAAAAGGTGAAAGTAGAGATAGATTTAATAACTAGGAGAGACTTTATTTTCCAAGAAGTTGAAGAGAATATGGTAGATCCTAATGATAGAACGTTGAGGGAGTTAACTGCACCAAATTTGAATCAATAGTTGTAATATCCTAGTTCGATTATTGTACTGTGTACTGTGCTGCAAACGCATTTTATAAAGTATGCTTTATTTATGATATACTAGAATAATTTAAGCATTTAAATGTATTATTGACATTATAACAAAGATCATGGATATACCAAAGATGGTTCTGGAGTCAACTTGAAATTTCTCAAAAATTTTTCGAAAACTACAAAAAGCTATGGAATGAGTCAGAACAAGCTTTAAAAGCCCCAAAATGTTCTTTGGAGATTTAGGTAACACTTGTGAATGAAATCCAAATGATTTCGGTGACACTTGTGAATGAAATACAAACGATTTCAATGACATTTAGTGATTTCAAGATTCAATCCGAAAATTCTTCCGAGAAATTGAAAAGTTACCGAATAATTTCAAAATACTATGACAATCTCCAAAATTAGGATTGGAGTCTACAGGAACTGAAACTAGTTAAAACAGAGGTTGTTTGAATAGAATTAGGGTAATCCGAAATTATTGCACTTAAATGCCCTTTTGGGAAATAATGGGTATTGATGATTTGAAACCCATTCAAAATTTTTAAAAGCATCCAATCAATAAGCATTGACCCTAATTAGAGTATTTCATCATCAATTTGAAGATAAGACGATTGTGAAATATTTTCGAGATTTAATTCGGTTAGTTAGTGAATTAAATGCGTTAAAGGGCAATTTGTTCTTTTTGTACTAATTTAGTGTAATTTGGTCTATGTACATGATATTAGTGGATTGATGAGTCATCAGAGATGACCAATGAGAAAATGACATGTTTGTGATGAGTCATTAGTGATGACAAATAAGAAGGTGACATGTGTAATCATTAATGAGTATAAAAGCAACATTTTGCTTCATTTTTTAACATAGCTGTGAGAGCGAATGGAAAGTGCACGTGAGAGGAAAAAAGAAGAACAAAAGAAGAGAGAGAAAGCTGAGTTACGACCATTGATCAGAGAAAGGAAGGAAGAGAAAAAAAAGATAAGATAAGATAAAATAGAAGAGAGGTTCGACTATGGCTATAGAGAAGTGATCCAAAGCATTTTTATGCTCTTCTACCTCCAATCAAGCATTCAATAAGGTTCCATAGCCATCCAAGTGACGAGCAAGAAGAAAATCAGTATGTTTTATTACATTGGAAGCAATTGGGAGAAGAAAATCAAGAAACCTAATGTGTGAAGCTTTGGTCAAACTTGCTCAATGGTTTTCGGATCAAAAAATGAAACCAACTGAAGGATTTCAAAGTGGTGAAAAGGAAACTAGCAAGTTGTGAGTGTATTTTAATTGTTTTATATGACTAAATTCTATGCAGAAGAATTAATGATATGTGAGTGTTCTTTAAATTGAGTTTATGCAAATGGTTTCATTTGATTATGAAATGAATATTTATGTTGAGTTTTATGCAAATGATACTTTACAAATGAATATTGCTAGCTGAATTGTATGCTTTGGCGATATATGAGTTTTAATTTGAAAGTTAAATTTTATATGATTGGGAGTTACATTCAAATAATTCAATTATGAATCCTCCCATACTTGATTTAGAAAATAAGATTGAGTCGTAAATGTAAGATTTGTTTTTTCCTATTGTACATCGCTAGGCTTTATACATATTATTATACTTGTATATTTATAATGATTAACCAATTACGAGTAAGCGATGCAGAATCAGCTCTATAAATAGTAGTTAACTAGTCACAAGTAAGCAAAGTAGAGCCAACTCCATGACTTGTTACAGGTAAACGATGCAGAACCAACTCCGAAGCTATCGATTTATAGCGGTTAACCAATCATAGGTAAGTGATGCAAAATTAGCTCTGTCTTTAGGCTTAGTGTACCATATGGTAAAGAAACTAGTGGTGGGCCATGTTAAGTAAGAAAAGTCATGTAATAATAATGTTGCCACTATTTATTTTTAAAAGTGATTTGAGAGGTACCATATAGTACCAATTCTAGTGGTTAGCTTATTTTCAGTATAAAAATTTTTAGAATAATTATTGCCACCTCTGTTTATTGTTCAAGAAAAAGAAAATGGAAACTTTTATATTATAAGTTTAATGCCGAAAAGCATTTTGGAATAGTATTTAAAAAAATTGAAATTGTGTTTTACGAAATGTTATGTTATTACTACATTTGATGATGCACGAATAAATTGGTATGGGAAATTCTTTACCATGAGCTTTATGATTGTATGGGAATATTGTAGTTATGTTGTTATGAAAAGTTCAAATTTTTAGTAAACTGATTATACTCACTGAGCTCATTTAGTTCACCCTTATTTTAATGTTTTTAAACAAACCACCCTAGGTATACGTATAAGTGTTGTAGTAATTGGGACTCTACTGAAGGATTAGTAGTATTGTCAACTACTACTGTGCTTGTGTCATTTTGATATATACATTTGTGTAAAGAATGGATTTTTATAAAGGCTTTTGAATGAAATGCATGAATATGTTTTAGCTTTTTAAATTTTATTTTAGTGATTATTGAGAATTATTTGTTTAGGGTTGCTTGTGAGTAGACTTGAAGTCCAAATTTTGTAGTTTAGAAATTGGTGTGAATATAGAAGTATTTTGAAATCTTACAAGACTTTTGAAAATTTTGGGAATGTCAAAATGCAGTCATTATACTGCCGAAATTTTTAATAAAATGATATTTTAAAATATTCCCATTATTTTTCACACTTTGAACTTTTAAAATATAAAAGGTTTTTAACAGTTAAACGACTTGGCTTTATGGAAACCCTTTGATTAAGTTAGATATCGATTGCCTACCATGGGGTTGCCAGGAGGGCTCCACTCAAGTCTTGGAAAGCAAACTTTAGGATGGGTCCTTTTAAGGGGTATCAAAGCTTGTTTTGAAATATAGCTGTCTCTATATGTGATTTGATTTTATAATATGATTTTATATGGTTTTTGTGAACTGAGCAACCTAGAAAGTTTTGTTATTTTCCATGCATATGAGTTTATAAAAAATTATCTAGTGCTATATAGTTTATTGTTGAGTTCACAACATAATGCACTAACAAAACCTTAGGGGTCCCAAAGCCATACTAGAGGCTCTAGAGCGGTTCGAGCATAGGGATGGTATCCTTATGAATCAACCCCATTCAAAATAGTTAAGACTGGCAAAACCACTTATGGAATTTTTTTTTTACCTTGAGTGAACAATACAAATATAGGCAACAACAATGCATCAGCCATAGGAGGCCTTAGTAGTGTCAGGGAGTTTGATAGAGTATATTTGTAGGTTAGGCACTGTCCAATGGGAGTATAGACCTCGAAAGTGCCCTAATTTGGTTAGATCAGGATAAGAATAATAATTTTAAATGGCTTGTTGATAGAAGGATGAGACGATGAATATCATCTAGTTAGGGGTCAGTTAGACCACCTACAGTGTCCAAAGACTCCTGAAACACTAAGAGCTCAATACCAAGGTGTTGCTAATGTGGAAGGAGACCACTTACATAGGCTAGAGTAATTGCAGTAACCCGACAGCATGCTAAGGATACATACAGTATGGTGTTAGGTACCGTTAGTGATGAATATATTGAGATCGATCCTAGAACTATGCACTTTAATATGCTAAAATATTTTGTTACATAGATTAGAGTGAAGTTGGAGCTTTTAGAGTATCTTTTGATAATAACTACTTTCAATAAAACTACATTAGTAGCGTAAAACGTTCATAAAGGTAGCTACATAGTAACTAGAATTAGAAGCCCTCTAATGAGTTGATGTTATTAGATATCCATGACTATCAAGTCATACTAGGAAGGAAATTGACTAATAGTAAATTCTGTTAATGTGGATTGCTTCTAAAGGAAGTTAGGATTAGTATACAAGGGAAGTTAGATATAGTATTTAGCAGGAAATGTAGAAAGCTCCCACCTCTTAACATATCGGTCATGATAGCTAGAAAAGTACAAAGAATTTAGTATACAAGTTATTTAGTTCTATGACTAGATAATTTCAAAAGTTTATTAGGTTCTTTTACATTTTTTAATACTAGAAAAGTAATTTGTGAATATATTTAAAGGATGAAATTGCTTATTACAGTTGAATGAGTTGAGGATTTATTATTGATGTAAGGAATTAGTGACTGAATTTTGATATGTTTAAATGCTATGACCTTATGGAGTGATTAATTAGAATAAATATCAATTTTAGGATAAAAATTTTGTGTTTAAGGTCAATTCTATTTTTGAATGTGATGTGATTTGTGGATTCGTACAGAGTAATGTTATAGATGACATTGTGATGTGATCTTTAATCAAGACAAATGATTAAATAATATTTTTGGGAGCAATGATCAGTTTGATGTAAGCTTTCAATTGTGCATATATTTGTATATCGATTTTAAGCATTGAACATTCATTATTTTAAGTTTCTTTTCATATAAGTCAATTTTTTTCTTGAAAATCAAATGAGTGAAAATGGTGGAAAATTTTTTAGAGAAATGTGATTGATAAGTTTTGATCCATAATGGCGAATTGTCTCATTAGAATTTAAACCTATTATTTTACAGATAATTATAATTGATGACTGGGAGAATGATAAGAATTATGTACTAGACCTTTGAATAGATATGACATTGAGATTTTAGATGATTAAAAGAATTTTAGTAACTAACAAAGTCCTAGATTGAGTTTTGAGCTAACTGAAATCACATAAGTGTTTTATGGTATTAGAAATGGACAAATAAAGAAAACTTTATTAAACATCATAGTTGCACAGTGGAAGTGTGTGGTATACTCCCTATTTGGAGAGAATTAGGTTTGATAAGCTTAATTTTTCCTTATAAGTTAGTAAAATTTGAACTCGAAGGTAATTGAATGGTTTTTATATGAATAGGACATTATATTAGTATCTTAAGATATGATCTTAAATGACTGATTTACTTCCAAAGAGTATGATGGAAAATGACAAATGTACAATAAATAATTCACTAGTGATTATGGATTTGAGATTTGAAAGCTAAGAAGTCCATGTGAGGCATAAGAAATACAAGAAAAATATTATTGAGTTTTGTTTATAATTAGAGACAATGAGAAAGTAGATGTTTATTATTCAGAAGTATATGAGAATAATTGTTTTGTTAGAACCCCAATCAAAATTTTCATTAATAGTATTCTAAGTAAATGTGAATCTTGATAGTGTTAAATGGATGGTTTGATGTATGGTTAACTTAGTAAAGTTGTGAACCAACTGATGGTTTGTGAGAAAACGAAAGCAATGATTTAGTAAAAAGAGTTTCATATAAAGATAAGTTGCAATTATAAGGGTATTATATTGAAAGGTAACATTAAGTTGATGCTAGGTCAGGAATTGTGTGTACTAGTTATAGCTGCACTTAAAAAAGAAATTCTAGATTAAGTCACTTATCAGTGTGTGCTATGCATATAATGAACATAAAGAGGCATCATACCCTGAAAGTGCATTATGATCGACAAGGTATAAAGCGAGTGATAGCAAGGTATATGTCCAAATGCTTGTAAAATCAACAAGTCAAGACTGAGAGCCAAAGCACCAACAAAAATTGCTCAGCCACTCCCTATTCGAGAATGGAAATGGAAGCATATTATGAAGGATCTTATGGTAGCAATTTCATGGAATCTAAAAAGATATGTGTGACACCCTACCCCATCCGACACGTACATGGATGCCCTATGGACGTACGTGCACATGTTCGACAAAAATGGCATGCTAATCTATATCACTTTCACTATATCGCATGGCATCATAATTAAAATCATAAATAACACAATGTCTAAAATCCAAAATTTCCTCATTTCATTTCATTAACCATATGTACATTGTAGCTTTACAAGTCATCCTTATATGTACAATATCAACAACCAATCAAAGTCTGCAGCTCTGTCTATAAAACATGCTACATATATAAGGAATTTTACAAAAATTTTAGTCTAAGTCTTTCAGTCCAATTGACCGACCTTTGAGCCATATCTTCTATCCCAAAAGTTGTATAAAATTTCTTCTAACCAGTGTTAGAAACTAAATTGTCGCTCTCTCGAACTTGAAAATTCTAACGTTGCAATTTGGTTGAGTTTTGCGAACTCAGTTGAGTAACCATCCTCGATGGTTCACCCATATCACGTAACACATCAATTCAAAATAATCACATAAGTCGCATAATTCACATTATTTCATTTACCAACATAAAACATTGCAATACACGTTGTATATAATTTTCACATTTCTCATTGAACATAATTCAATAATACATTGTAATCATTCAAAGCATATATACATCATGTGTATATGCAATGTTCATGAGACTCACATTCATTTATTTCGTTGTTACGACCGAGTGCCTTTTTCACTATCTCGTATCTGTTGTAGATATCAGGCTCTATCATACTGTCCCTTATCCATTGGGGATACAGGACTCTTTATATATTGAGCCTTAGGCTCTTACCACAAATGTATGAGGTTTAATCTTTTTTTCACTGGCCACTCCGATCACAACTGCCTTTATCTTTCATGCATTCATGTAATGGTGTGCACCACATATATTTAATCAATTATACTCATTCAGTCACATTGATGTTCTCTTTCTCATTCACACTTGTCATCAGACCTTGGGTCCGGCATTCAACATACAAGTTGAGTATCACTTATTTTGTCATATTCACATATAATGAGCACTTCCAAATATGGTAATCATGCATCAAATGCCTCGAACACTCAAGGTCCAGAATCAGTGTATACACATCATATAATAATTTAATACATAATTAAATAAACAAACATTCATAGTGAGACCATCTTAGGTTACTCACAGTTTGCTCCCGTTAGCTTATTATCTTGAAGTCCCGATAACGTCTAGAAGCGTTCGCTCAATGTATTCTTTTATAATACGCAAACATATGCATTTGCTATTACTACTTTGTACATTAATATGAATACTTAATCATAAGCACATGTATATATGTCATGTATAATGCATGTTCAATGACAAATTCCCAGGTATATTTCTTTAATACACATCTTATAATTAATTAACATCATCTTCCAATCATCCTTTAATACCTAATACACTTTGTCCACTTTAATCACTTCATTCAACATCAACTATGTTCATTCAAGAACTCATTTAAGCCTAAATACCTTATATGGGAACACCATAACATTAATTGGTTCATACTTTACTTAAAAGGCAACACTTTTTTTATAAACTCGTAACGATGTTAGTGTCCCTGCCACGATTATGATAGAAACTCTTTCTGGCCAGGCCATGATCATAGGTAAGGGCCACGATCGTGATAGAAACATATTCTATCAGGCCATGATCGTGGGGTGAGAGCCACGATTGTGCCTTGCCTTTTCTTCCTTCTTTTATGCACGAATTCAACATATCTCCCCACATCCATTTCACACCAAATTTTCCCAAATTCACCTCTTATAATACGACCTCATTTTGTACTAATTCAATTATTATATTGATTACATTAACTCCATAAAATTCAACTTATTTGATTCACCATTTGTAACTTAATCTTATCATTCATGAAATCCTATGTCTTTCCATAATATCTCTTATTCATGAAGCATCAAATAATTCATTCATTATGTTATACCCTCATTTAACACTCTAAACATTTCACATTAGATGCATTGCCCTCAAATAACCTTTTCCTTAAAATATAAAATCAAGATCAATCAAAACTTATCACATATTTAACCAACTTTTCCAACATCAAAATTATATTCCTTTTAAGCCCCAATTAAGTCCAAAAGCATCATAGTTCTATATCTCATCCTTAATTGGTTCATCCATTACATAATCAAAACATTTCTATGAAAAATCACTGCCCACGATTACGGCATCCCTGCCACGATCGTGACAGAAACAATTCTCCCACTTATCCTATAATTTTCCAGTTTTTTGCAAGATAAATTTTTAGGTCCATTTTCTATGACCATTATGACCTAGACACTGATGTTTTTAGGCCACACCTTCTTCTAATGAAATGTTCCTCTATGTCTTAGGTTTCTAATGACATCAAATTAATGCATTTTGGTCTAGTATCATGCACTTTATAATCCAAATACTACAAACTATTCTCATACCTTGACAGAACATAATGCTCATATTCAAGACAAATTTCAAGACTCTTAAGGATAGATTTCAAATTCGATTCCTTCATGAAAAATGTAGCCACATGTTTTTTTTTTCACTCTAAATGAAAATCCATCAATTTGGATATCTACAGATCAAGATATGTCCAAAATATAGATATACGTTTAGTAAAAGTACTCCATCCATCTAACATATTCCAGCACACATTGAACTTCATTTTCAACTCTACCTTATCTCCAAACTATCATCCTACTTCTTCTCATTTCATGACAATAAACTAGCATTTTCTTTGGCTTTAAGCCCATGAATTATCATTCATCTTAACACAAAGTAAGACATAACTCTATTTATCTCTTCATCCACACACACACATCATCATACTTCAACTTCTTTGTTTCATCATCATTCATCTCTTGATTCATTCACCAAACAATTCATGAATAACATTAAATCACTACAATTTAGAGCATGATCTCTTTATCACTACACTACACCCACGTTAAAACACATATATAAAAACGCATGATCAATCAACAAATTTTTCATTATACATGTTCCATTTAACAATACCCATGAAGACTAAAGCATAACTTACTTGATTTAGCTTCAAAAATCTTTAAACTCTTCAAGATCTCTCTTAACCCTAGCTCTTTATACAACCCACGTACATCATCCTTCAAGGTGGTAGGGTTGGGCCTTTATTGAAAAGTGAAAAAGAGAACAAGATGAGAGTATCAAGTGAAAGATGAGAGGGCTAGGTTCAACGTGAATAGAGATTGGTGAGAAAAATTTTATGAAGGAGGAGAAGAAAAGCAAGATAACAAAACAATTAAATGGTCTTTGAATAAGTTAAAGGTCATGGGATTAAGACATGGCTTGGCAAGTGACACTTGTCACTTGCCATATGTCAAATCACTATAGGTTCAAACTAGGTTCTCTCATTTAGCTAGTCCAATCAACTCCAATTTCTACTCCAATTGTCTCCAAATTTTAATGAAATATGTCATTAAATCCAATGTCATTTATAAAAATTTCTACTATTAGTTGACTCTTAATTCTACTACTACTTATCAATTGTCCACCCACTTGGCATTTTCCTAGTTCAAAATTTACCCCAAAATTTAGGAATTTTCTAAATTTCACCAAAATTTCTAAATCAATGCCTATATACATTAATTCAATTTTCAATACATATAAACCAGAATTCATATCAAAAATCACATTTATAAATCAATTATATCCGAAAAATGTCAATGAATGCATGTACAATCATTTTAATGTGTAAACATTAATATTCACATATGTCTATATTTCATATTATGCATGAACATGAAATGCACTTTCTAACTTCTCATTAATCTCTCATGTATCGTATTCTAGGGTCCTAACACTTAACATAAGATAACAGGATGTTACAATATGATAGTATATGGGAGATAAAGGATCGAATTAAAAAAATCTGCCCATTTCCTAACCATCTAAGGTAGGTATCCTCTTGATAGATTAATGAAGCTGTAAGTGATTGGAAGTATACAGTTCTGTAGAATGCTAGCATATGGTGATGAGATAGATAAAAGAAAATTACTTAGGCTGAACTAGTTTAGATAAACCCAAATAAGATCAAAAGTATGCAGATCAAAGTGATAGTACCTAAAATCAACAACAAAGCTAAGTGTGGAAATGGAGGAAGAATTTTGAGTTTAAAGTTAAAAAATCAAGGAATTTTTGGCAATTCATCCTGGAAAGGAATATCTGTTTTAAATAATTTGATAAGCTAAGCCCATGATATGTTAGTCCCTACAAAGTAATTGACAGAGTGGAAGCACAAAGAATGGATACGAATTCAATTTCCATATTTTTTAGATGACTAAGTTTATTTAAAATTTTAAGGACAAAATTTCTATAAGGAGGAGAGAATTTGTAATATCCTAGTTCGATTATTGTATTGTGTACTGTGTTCCACATGCATTTTATAAAGAATACTTTATTTATGCTATACTAGAGTAATTTAAGCATTTTAATGTATTATTAAAGTGATAACGGAGATCATGGATAGACCATAAATGGATATAGATTCGATCAAAAACTTCTCAAATTATTTTTTAAAACTTCAAAAAGCTATGGAATGAGTTCGAACAAGCGTTAAAAGCTCCGAAATGTACTTTAGAGATTTAGGTGACACTTTTTAATGAAATCCAAACAATTCGATGACATTTAGTGATTTCCATATTCAATCAGAAAATTCTTCTAGGAAACTAAAAAGTTATCGAATAATTTTAGGATATGATGAAAAGCTTCAAAATTAGGATTAGAGTCCATAATAACTGAAACTGGTCAAAACTGAGGTTGATTGAATAAAATTTAGGTAATCCAAAATTATTAGACTAAAATTCTCTTTTTGGAAAATAATGAGTATTAAGATTTTAAACCCATTTGAAATTTTAATAAGTATTGACCCTAATTAGAGTATTTCACGGTCAATTTGATGATAAGATGGTTGTGAAATATTTTCCAGTTTTATTTTGGTTAGTTAGTGAATTAAATGAATTCAAGGGAAATTTGTTCTTTTTGTATTAATTAAGGGTAACTTGGTCTTTTTACATGATATTAGTGGATTGATGAGTCATTAAAGAAAATGACATGTGTGATGAGTCATTAGTGTTGACAAATAAGAAGGTGACATGTGTAATCCATTAAATGAGTATAAAAGCAACACTTTGCTTCATATTTTGACATAGCTATGAGAGTGAATGGAGAGTGCACGTGAGAGTGGAAAAAGAATCACAAAAGAAAAGAGATAATGGTGAGTTACGACCATTGATGAGAGAAAGGAAGGAAGAGAAAAAAAAGAAAAGAAAGGAGAAGAGAGGTTCGGCTATGGATATGGAGAAGTGATCCCAAGCATTTTCATGCTCTTCTACCTATAATCAAGCATTCAATAAGGTTCGATAGCCATCCAAGTGAAGAGGAAGAAGAAAATGGGTAGGTGTTATTACATTGGAAGCAATTGGGGGAAGAAAATTAAGAAAACCTAATGTGTGAAGCCTTAGTCAAACTTGGTCTAAGGGTTTCGGATCGGAAAATGATACCAAATGAAATATTTCGAAATGGGGAAAAGGAAACTAGTTAGTTGTGAGTGTATTTTAGTTGTTTTATATGACAATTCTTTGCAAAATAATTGATGACATATGAGTATACCTTAAATTGAGTTTATGCAAATAGTTTTCATTTAATCTTGAAATGAATATTTATGCTGAGTTTTATGCAAATGATATTTTACAAGAGAATATTGCTAGCATAAGTGTATGCTTTGGTGATATATGAGTTTTAATTTGACAGTTAAATTTTATATGATCGGGAGTTACATAGAAATTATTCAATTATGGACCTTCCCATACATGATTTAGAAAATAAGATGAGTCATAAATGTAAAAGTTGCTTTGCCTATCTTACTACTAGGCTTTATACATGTTATTATACTAGTATATTTATAGTGGTTAACCTGTTATAGGTAAGCGATGTAGAACCAACTTCGTAAATAGTGGTTAACCAGTCACGAGTAAGTAATATAGAACTAGCTCCATGATTTGTTAAGGTAAGCGATGCAAAACCAGCTCCGTAACTACTAACTTATAGCTGTTAACTAGTCGTGAGTAAGCGATGCAGAATCAGTTTCGTGACTTTAGGCTTAGTGTACCGTATGGTAAAGAAACTAGTAATGGGCTATATTGAGTAACAAAATTCATGAAATAATAATGTTGCCACTATTTACTTTTAAAAGTGATTTGAAAGGTACCATATAGTACCAATTCTAATGGTTGACTTATTTTAAATCATAAAACTTATTGCCACTACTGTTTATTATTTAAGAAAAGAAAGAAAAATGGAAAATGAAAACTTGTATATTATGAATTTAACATCAAAAAAGCATTTTGGAATAGTATTTTAGAAATTTTGAAATTGTACTTTACGATATGTTATATTATTACCAAATTTGATTATGCACGAATAAATTATTATGGTAAATGTTTTACCATGAGCTTTATGATTATATGAGAATATTGCAATTATGTTGTTATGAAAAGTTCAATTTTTTAATGAAATAATTACGCTAATTGAGCTTGTTTTGTTCACCATTATTTTTATGTTTTTGAACAAACTACCCTAGGTATGTGTACATGTGTTGTAGTAATTGGAACTTAACTGTAGGATTAGTTATATCATCAGGTGCTGCTATGCTTATGTCATTTTGATATGTATATTTGTGTAAAGAATGGATGTTTATAAAGGCTTTTAAACTAAATGCATGAATGGTTTACATTTTAAAAGCTTATTTTAGTGATTGTTAAGAATTATTTGTTTGGGGTTCTTGTTAGTGGACTTGAAGTCCAAAATTTGTGGTTGAGAAATTGATGTGAATATAGAAATGTTTTGAAATTTTACAGGGCTTTTGAAAATTTTAGGAATGTCAAAAATGTAGTCGTTGTAGTATCGAAATTTTCATAAAATTATTTTTAAAAAATTCCCACCATTTTCCACACTTTTAACTTTTAAAACATAAAAGTTTTTAAACAGTTGAAAGGCCTGACTTTACGGAAACCCTTTGGTTGAGTTAGATATCGATTAGAGGGCTCCTATTCGAAGGAAAACTTCAGGATGGGTCCTTTCAATAGCCCTTATGCATAAGATTTCCAAATGTTAAGATAGATTCCAAACTAAAATCTAGTTTGATGCACTTACTCCTTGCCTTTTGTGGTCTTATAGGTGAATATCAGTATAAACGTTTGAATGAATTCGTGTTGTTTGCTTTGGAATGAAGCCACAGGGAGTGATAGAATAGCAAATTATTATCTAAGCCTTTCCATTCCCATTAAAAGATAAGGTAAAAGATTGGTTTTATTATCTTTTCTCTAGCTCAATGACACCATAGAATGAAATTAAAAGGTTATACTTAGATAAGTTATTTCCTATATCAAGAGCTATCAATATCAGAAAGGAGATATATAAGATAAGACAATTCACTGAAGAAACATTATATGAATATTATGAGAGGTTTCAGGATTATATGCTAGTTGCTCATACCATTAGAGCAACTTTTAATTCAGTACTTTTATGAACAGTTACTACCAATTGATAGGAGTATGGTAAATGCAAATAGTTGAGGAGCTTTGGTAAACAAAAAAATTTGATCAAGTAATTGATTACAAATATGGTTGAAAATTCTTAATAATTTGGAACAAGGATGGATGGATGGATTTATTAAGCAAGCGAATGAGGTAAGTGCTACTAACCTTGGGAATAAAATTTCCAATTTAACTGCTTTAGTTCTTCATATGGTTGTAGGCTAATTATAATCAGTATGAACGTATGGAATATGCTCACCCTCTAAGCATACTATGAATATGTGTCCTATATTGCAACAAAACTTTACTCAAGAAGCTAGTGCAATAGAGGTGTTTCCTGGTTAGTCTCAATGGAAATATGACCCTTATTTAAATCATTATAATTTAGGACAGAGGGATCACTCAAATTTGAGCTATGGAAATTAAGGAGAGTAACAAAGATACCAACTTCCTAATTTTAGTAGGAAACTTACATATGCTCTATTTTAACCCTCAAACTCAGGTATGTCTTTTGATGAAATTTTTAAGGCCCTTGCTAATAATGCTCAGTAATTTTAATGGGTAATAAAGGTAATTCAATTTGACTCTTTTATACTAAAAAAGGTAGAAAGGCACAAAGCAGGAAAGAAGAAAAATGAATTTCTAGCTCAAGATGCAACAAAAGTAATTATTATTTTTCTTTTCCTGTATCACCTAATGCATATGTACCTCTTTTCCTTTACAAGTTGGCTAAATCAAAAGAAGAGGAATATGAAGGAGAGATCTTAGAGACCTTTAGAAAGGTGAAAATCAATATACCTATACTAGAAGTCATTAAGCAAATTCCAAAATGAACAAAGTTTTTAAAAGAACTATGCAAAAATAAAAGTAAGTTGAAGGACAAGGAGAGAATAATTTTGGTTAAGAATGTGTCAAATGTGATAGATAGGAAATTAATAGAAAAATACAAAGATCCAGGTATGTTTCCACTTTTTTGTGTTATTGGTGATAAAGCAATTAAGCATATCATGCTAAACTTAGGTGTATCTATTAATTTCATGCCATACTTAATTTACCAATTCTTAAATCTAAATCTTTTTAAGAAACTAATGTGATTATTTAACTAGTTAACCATAGTTATGTGAATCCTATTAGTGTTATATAGGATGTTTTAATTTAGGTTAATAGTATAGTACTTTTAGTGGATTTTTAAATCTTAAAAATGGATGGAGATATTGTAGAACATTCAAATTTAATTTTATTAGGAAGTTTGTTTATAAATATGGCTAAAAAATAATTAATATGGATGAGGATACTCTTTCTATTGAGTTTGATGGAGGGAGAGAGAGTGAACTTTAATATTTTTTAGGTAATAAAGTATTCTAACAATGTTCACTTTATTTCTCATATGGCTATTGTTGATTCAATTATACAAGATATTTTTGAGAAATAAAGTGTTTGTAGTGTGTCATAGTCTAGCACTAAATTAGAAATGAATGGGCAAGTTGGTAAAACTTGTAAAGTTATAGAATCATTATTAATAATGTTAAAAGAGTCCAAAAATTTAAGTGCTACAATTACTATAACTTATAAGAAAATGTTATCTTTTATTTTGCAACCTCTAAATCTAGAATTAAAAACCTTATTTGATCACCTAAAATATGTCTATTTGGGTGAGGGAGAGTCACTACTTGTGATCGTATGAAAAATTTTAAATAAAAAACAAGAAGAAAGGCCAATAACACTTTTAAAGGAGTACAAAACTGCAATTAGTTAGACCTTAGATGATATAAAAGGCAAAATTCCAATGATTTTCATACATATGATTCTTTTAAAAGAAAATTTTAAGCCAATAAAGGAAAAATAAATGAGACTTAATCCATCAAAGAAAAAGGTGGTAATGAAAGATAACCTAAAGCTTTTGGATGCAGGTGTAATCTATCTGCTTTTAGATAGCAAGTGGGTGAGCCAGTTCATGTTATGCCAAAGAAAACTAGGTTAACAATGTTATGAAATCAAAATGATAAGTGTGTGCTAGTGAGGATGCAAAAATAGGTGGCGAATGTACATGAATTTTAGAAAGCTTAACTTAGCTATTAGAAAAGATCATTTCCTATTACCCTTTATAAATAAAATGTTAAAAAGATTTACTAATAAATAATGGTCTTCTTCTTTCTGTATGGTTTTTCAAATTACTACTTGATAGTAATTCCTCAACAAGATCAAGAAAAGACTACCTTTACATGCCTTTTTATAAAATATAACTTTAAGCAAATGCCATTCGGTCTTTATAATGTTCCAAATACATTTCAAAGGTGCATAATGAGTATTTTTATCAGAATATAGAGAATTTCTTTAAAATATTCATAGATGATTACACTGTTCATGGAGATTCATTTGATGATTGCTCAAATCATTTATCTAAGATTCTCAAAAGATGAATCAAAACAAATTTGTTGTTGAACCATAAAAATGTCATTTTATGGATGATCAAGGCAATGTTTTAGGACAGGTGATTTCATCTAAGGCATAGAAGTTGATAAAGAAAAGGTTAATTTAATATATGCTTACCTTACCTTACAAATGTTAGGAAGGTTTGATATTTTTTAAACATAATATATTTTATCGTAGGTTTATTAAATACTTTTCAAAGATTGCCTATCATTACCAAAGTTACTGCAAAAAGAAGTTCCATTTGAATTTGGAAAAGAAAAAAAGCTTTTGACAAGCTTAAGACATTATTGATAAGTGCACTTAATATTCAGCCACCAAATTGGAACCTACCATTTAACATCATGTGTGATGTAAGTAATTATACAGTGGGAACTCTTTTAAGCTAAATGATTCAAAAAAAAAAACCCATTACATGCTACATAGTGCAATTGTTTTATAATTGAAAAGGAGTTTTTAGTAATTTTTTTGCTTTAAATAAATATAGACCTTATTTGCTTAGCTCTAAAGTTATTTTATATTTTGACCATGAAGAATTGAAATGCCTTTTGACAAAGGAGTCCAAATTAAGGTTGATACGATAGATTTTGCTAATTCAAGAATTTGATTTAGCAATAAGAGATCGAAAAGGAGCAAAAAATTCAGTGGTCAACCATCTGAGTAAGTTAGTAAGGGATGAAGATATTTTACCTATTTCAAAAACTTTACCTAATGAGTAATTGTTCCAAAGGAAAGGCGTAATTCCTTGGTACATTGACATTGTTAATTATTTAGTTAGTAGAACTTCACCTAACTATATTAGTAAGATCAGTTACAAAAATATAAGGAATAAGGCAAAATATTATGTTTGGGATGAACTGTATTTGTGAAAGTTTTGCTCAAGACAAGTTACTAAACATTGTGTTCTAGAGAGATAATACCATTCTTTCTTAGTTTTTTGTTACAATTATGCATATAGAGGTTACTTTAGTCCTAAATGAATGGCTAGGAAGGTTTCAAATAATGGTTTGTATCTAGAAACTTTGTTTAAAGATACTTACTTGTTTTGTGAAAGTTGTGACAAATGCCAAAAGATAGGTAATTTGTCTCATAGAATAAATGCCTCAAGCTCCCATTCTTGTAATTGAGATATTTGATGTATAGAGCATTGATTTTACAAACACTTTTCCTTCATCCTATAATTTTTCTTACATAATTTTGGTGGTTAATATGTTTCAAAGTGAGTGAAAATAAAAGACAGAAGAACTGAGAATTTTGTAGTTATTGTAGGTTTTTATAAAGTATAACATATTCAATACATTCAAAGTTTCACAAGTTATTATCAATAATCAAGGGAGTCATTTTTACAACAAAGTACTTCCGATTTTGTTTAAAAAATATAGAGGGTAATATTGAATAGCCGATACATATTCTAAATGAATGGATAAGAAAAAGTATCTAATAAATAAGTGAAGATCACTTAGAAAAGACAATGAATTTAGGAAGAAAGGATTGGAGCTTACATCTAGAAGATGCTCTTTGGGTTTACTACTTAAAGTATAAATCAATGATAAGAATCGACTTATTGATTGGTTTTTAGTAAATTTTGTCATTTACCTATAGAGATTAAATATAAAGCTTATTGGGAAGTGTGATGGATTTAAACAAAGTTAAGGAAGTAAGGAAATTGCAGTTGTAAGAATTAAAAGAACTAAGGTCGAATGCTTATAAGAATTCAATAATTTATAAAAAGAAAACTAAAAATGTTCCATGATAATATGATTTTGAGCAACCAATTTAAGGGCCGAAAGAATGTGTTATTATAATTTTCAATTAAAGCTTATTTCATATAAGTCATGTTCTCACTGGATTGATCATAGTGCAATATATATAAAGAGTTTAGATATTGAAAAGATCTTCAAGGTAAATGGTCACAGATTGAAACCATTTGATAAAGAATTTAGATATTGAAAAGATCTTCAAGGTAAATGGTCGTAGATTGAAACCTTTTCATAAAGATGTAGTGATCTCAAGTTTAAGGGATATTAATTTGGCACTTCTTCAATATTTAGAAGATTGAGAAGAAAAATCTTCATTAACAATAATAACATTAAACAATTATGTTATTTAGGAGACAACCTAATATGATAATTTTTATTAGTTTCATTTTAGTTATTTATTGGTTTCATTTGCTTGCTTTTTGTAGTTTTCTTTTAGTTTAAGGGAAGAATTTGGTCTCTTGTTTAGATTATTAAAGTTAATAAGGGGAGATCACACCTTATGCAAATTAAGTTTTTAATAGTAAATTCTTTAAGTTTAGGTTACTAAAATGACTAAGGAGAGATCACATCTTATAGATATTAGTAAACTAATTTTTAAAGAATGAATAGGAAATATTTTCTTAATTAAAAAGTAAAATATAAAAATAAAATTTGTATATTTTGTTCATTAAGTTTTTTATGCTTAAATTAAAATAAAATCCTAAAATTTAATTATATTTTTTTGGAGACTTTACACCTCCCATACTAGTTCTCTTCCTATCCCTCCTTCACATTATTTCTCTTCTTGATCAGCCAATAATGTTTATCCTCCCATTAGATCATTTCCGACACTAATCTTTACTGTTTGCTACTTTATTGTGTCGATTTACTCTTCTCCAATATTGTTTCTATTTGTTTTTAATTTGGTCCCTTATTGATTTCCTCTATTTGACTACTTCTTCATTGATTTGTTTCTTCGTTGATATATCTCCACTAGTTATTGCTTCATTTGGTCATGTTCTATTCACCAATTTTATTACTCTCCTTTTTATTTTGTTTTA
Organism: Erythroxylum alaternifolium; assembly: GCA_027478495.1. Classification (NCBI taxonomy): domain Eukaryota; kingdom Viridiplantae; phylum Streptophyta; class Magnoliopsida; order Malpighiales; family Erythroxylaceae; genus Erythroxylum; species Erythroxylum alaternifolium. Next base: position 26,373,824 of record JANIIA010000191.1, on the reverse strand, counting down.
ATCAATTTTTTGTAGCAGCCATAACAATAGGGAGAATCAAGGGTACTAAGAGGATAGTGACATATGATAAATTTATGGCAAATTTAGTGGACAAAAGGCTTTCAAAGACTGTACTAACCAATAATGCTAATGAGAAGCATGTTTAGATAGCCAAGTGTACATCTATTTTGCTATTATTTGAGTCTGACCTTCATAAATGATAGTTGTCATTTGCATTGTGCTTTAGGGTTTAATTTGTTAAGTATTTAGTGTAAAATTTAGTGTTGAGTGTGTGTTTATGTGTTAATTGTGTTTACTTATTTGTTTAAATATTTTTTGGATTAGTATGAGTCTTTGAGCGTAATTGTTATATTTTTGAGGTACCTTGGTGGGTTTGTTAGTATTTCAGGGTAAACGGTGAAGAACGGAGAAGATTCGAGGAGTTTTCGGGCCAAAGATATAGCCCACTATTGTGGCACAGCCCACAATCGTGATAAAAAGGGACAAGCCAGAGCAACCAAGCCACGATCATGCACTTTGGGACAAGGTTATGACAGAGAGTTTCCATTCAGGCCATGATCGTGCATAGCAACCCACGATCATGGCAGAAAGGTTTAGGTGCCTACCACGATCGTGGCCTGCATCGGGCTGAAGCAAAAACTCAAGTTTGGCGAGATTTTGCAATTGTTTCAACCCCAACTTTAACCTAGAGCATCCAAAGTATAAATATATCATTATGAGATAGTTGCAGCAGCCTTGGAGAGCCTTTTGACAAAGCACTCACTTTAACAACATTCCAAAAACCCTAGTGAGCTATTGAGAGATTCGAGGAAGGAGACGAAGGAAGAGAGATACGGAGACGAAGCTTGACGTGAAGAACTTCCTAGAATAGGTGGTTTCCTACAGTCACTGCCTCTATAAGTCCATCTCGATAGTTAATTGAGTTATGTTTTTGATTCAATAACTATTTGTAATAATTCGACAACAAACTGAGAGGGTGAGCTGAGTGAATATAATCAATTTGGGCTAACGAGAGTTAGGTGAATTGATAGATAATAATTGGATCAAATCATTGTAACCGTATAACAATAGATTGAGCATAGGTTCCTGGTAGGTTAATAGACAACTTTAGAACTAATTTAGGTTTTAATTCAATTGTGAATCAAGAGATCACAATTCCATAATTTAAATTAGGGATTATTAATTAGGGGTTAAGGATTATAACTCAAGAGAGAGTAATCCACCCAAGGACTTTTTAGACCCAGTAACTCAATAATTGCATGATTGATTAGATTGTCATTAATTTCGAATTAAAACTCCCTTTCTCTCAATTGGTAGTTCCTAGGTTGATTTTGGATTGGGCTGTATGATTTTTTAATATTTATTATTTCTAAAATTTAATTCTCGTAATTTATTGTTTGACTTATTGATTTTCTGCCTTAATTATTTATTTTGAATAATTGTACGCGAACGACCCGAGCGCTTGCGAAATTTACCAAGGTTAATAAATATTAAAACTTAGCATATGTAACCTTGCGAATAAGTTTTTGGCACCATTGTCGCGGAGGCAATTTAATTTTATAGTTTAAGGCATTAAGATTAATTTTTAATTTTTTTTCATTTTTTGTTAATTTTAGGAAGCGTACTCTTGCATGAACACAAGAGTGATGAGAGGTTCGAGTCGTGCAGCTAAGATAATAGATTTAGACATCATATGATTAGAATGAACCCTTAGGAAAGCTCGACGAGAAGAAGAAGAAGAGATAGAAAAGTAAACAGTGGCTGAGGAATTTCAGAGGAACATGGATCAGGAAGTGAACCATGGATAGCAACAATGGACCCCCTTGGACTTTATGAGGCTAGGGTTTAATCCAGCAAACCAAGGATTGGCTAGATTGTCTATTTAAGCAATCTCGTTCGAAATTAAACCAGCCTTCCTCAACATGCTTCAATAGAACGTCCAATTTTATGGATTGGCCAATAAGGACTCAAATTTGCACATACTCAGTTTTCTCGAGATCTATGATACTTTCTGATATCACCAGATGTCAAAGGACGCTGTCAGAATTAGGATATTCCCTTTCACACTTAAAGATAAAGCGAAGGCTTAGTATCACTTATTGAGCCCCGATAACATCACGACGTAGGAGCAGCTTATGCGTGCCATTTTAGACAAATAATTCCTACAGACAAAGGCCATGAAGATAATAAAGGGAATAACCAATTTCCAACAAGGTGACAGGGAGTCAATTTATGAAGCATGGGAGAGATGCAAGGACATGCCAAGGAAGTGCCCACATCATAACTTACAAAAGGAGTTCCTTCTACAGACGTTCTACAACGTAGTAAACCCACCTACTAGAGGCACAATCGATGCGGTATCAGAAGGATCTTTGATGTGGAAGATGGTCGATAAAGCAGAGGAGTTGATCGAGGAGATGGCTAGTAATAGCTACTTATGGACGAATGAAAGAGGTAAGTAGCCTAATAATTTTTTAGAGCAAAAGGGAATCGTCGCGGTCAATCAGATGATGAAGATGCAAGCTAAAATCAATAATTTGATGCAACAACTAAGTAACATGAAGGCATCGTCATCAGCCCAGGTGAAGGCTGTACAAGTGAAGTGTGAGCTCTGTGGTCAGACAGACTACGATACTGTGGACTGCTAGTTGATGAGAGAGGATAATCAGGAGCAAGTGAACTATATAGGGGCATAATTTGGATGAGGAGGGAGAAACAATTTCTACTCTAACACGTACATCCCTGGGTGGAAGAATCACCCAAACTTCTCCTGGTCAAATAATAATGGAGGACAATTTAGGCCTCAGGGGCAATCAAGCTTTCACAAGATAAAACAGGCTCGATGGAATCAAAGTTAGATAGAATTTTAGATAAGCTTAGAACTTTAGACAATGCACAAAAGAAGCTAGAAGATAAATTTGAGCAAGTCACTAAGAATCATGCTTCCTCAATTCTTAATCTAGAAGCCCAAATGAATCAATTGTTCAATGCTTTTTCTATGCAGAATTTGGGAAATACTCCTAGCATTTCTGGAACAAAATTAAGGGAGCAATTAAAAGCTGTTACACTTCAAAGTGGGAAGGAACTTGAACCACCCATAAAAGTAGTGGAGGAGGCCACCCAGGAGTAAACACCCTCCTTATGTTGCACCTCTATTGTATCAACCCAAGGTTTCTTTTCCTCAACGACTACAAAAGAAGAAGCTGGATGAACAATTTATAGGGTTTGTTGAGAAGTTAAGGATGCTACAGATTAATCTTTCCTTTGTTGAGGCATTAGAACATATGCCTAAATACGTAAAATTTCTAAGGGACATACTATCAAAGAAGTACTTTTGGGAAGATAATCATACGTTAGCTTTAACTGGCCTTATAACTCAAAAGTTACCAGTTAAATGCCTTCTAAATTGAAAGATCCAGGGAGTTTCACAATACCCTATATGGTCGATGATTTGAATTTACAAAGTGTTTGTACGATTTAGGAGAAAGTATCAACCTTATGTCACTGTCAATATTTAGGAAGTTGGGATTGGGAGAACTCAAGCCAACATCAATGTTAATTCAATTGGCTAATCAATCCATTAAAAGACTGTTTGGAATAGTGGAAGAGGTGTTGATGCAAGTGGATAAGTTCATTATTCCAATAGATTTTGTGGTTCTGGACTTTGAAGAAGATAAGAATTGCCCACTGATCTTAGGACGACACTTCATGAACACAAGGAAAGCCATAACTGACGTTTATGAAGGAAAATTGACACTTCGTATAGGTGAAGATCAGGTTGAATTCAATATGAATAAGGCCTTAAAGAACCCAACAACGATCAGTGCATGCATAAAAGTCAAAATTATGGATCAAAATTTGCAAGAACTCGTTGAGAGTTATATAGTAAAAGTACAGTCTTTGGAAACAGAGATTGACAGTAAAGATCAGAATCCTAAATCAAAAGGAGATGATGAGATGGAGGAGGCAGATGTTCAGGTGCAGCAAGACAAATTAGTTTGGACTGAAGCATCTACACCACTATCTTCAGAGAAACCTCTAACATTAGATACCTGCACACCTCTAGTATACCTTTTTTGGTGGAGGTCAAACACTACCAATAATAATTTCCAATCAGTTAAATGAAAAACAAAAGAGTAAGGTAGTGGAAGTTGTTAAGAAGCAAATGAAGGCCATCAAATGGCAGATTGTTGACATTCGAGGAATAAGCCTGAATGTCTGCATGCATCGAATAAACTTAGAGGAAAACGGTGAGGGAGCGTCAGTGGAGATTAAATCATAACATGAAGGAGGTGGTTAAGAAAGAGATCATAAAACTCTTAGATGCAGGGATAATTTATCCCATCTCTGATAGTGAATGGGTAAGCGCAGTACAATGCATACCTAAAAAGGGAGGAATGACGGTGATAGAGAGTGATAGTGGAGAAGTAATTTCAACAAGAACAGTCAGAGGATAAAGAGTATGTATAGATTATTGCAAACTCAACTCAGTGACTAAAAAAGATCACTTTACTCTCCCATTTATAGACCAGATGATAGAAAAGGGTAGTTGGTCATTCATACTATTGCTTCTTAGATGGATACTCAGGCTATAATCAGATTTTCATCTACCTTGATGATTAGGAGAAAACCAAATTCACTTGCCCCTACAGCACCTTCACGTACAGACAAATGCCCTTCAGACTTTGCAATGCTCCAGCCATATTTTAGGGATGTATGATGTCGATCTTTGCTGACATGATAGAAGACATAATGGAGGTATTCATGAATGATTTTTCAGTCTTTAGAGACTCTTTTGACATATGTTTAACTAATTTGGATAGAGTGCTTCAAAGATGTGAAGAATCACATTTGGTGTTGAATTGGGAGAATTGTCACTTTATAGTACAAGAAGGGATAGTGTTAGAGCATAAAATCTCACATCATAGATTCAAAGTTGACAGAGTTAATAGAGAAGCTCCCACTACCAAGCAATGAAAAAGGTGTGCAAGGTTTCTTAGGCCATCCAGGATTTTACGATCGACCCAACAAAGATTTTTCACAAATTGCAATACCTTTGACAAACCTTTTAGTTAAGGAAGTGCCCTCCGTGTTTAATGATAAGTATATGTCTGTGTTCAACAATTTAAAGGAGGCATTAATATCAACATCAATTTTATTGCCACCAGATTGGACACTTCCGTTTGAAGTTATATGTGATGCAAGTGACTAGGCCATAGGTTGTGTTTTGGGCCAAAGGAAAAATAAGAAGTTGCATGTGATCTACTGTGCCAGCGAGACTCTTGCAGGACCACAATTGAATTATACCACCACAGAGAAGGAACTACTCACAGTAGTGTATACATGTGATAAGTTTCGACCATATCTTTAGGGTTCAAAGGTAATTGTATTCATCGACCATGCAGCACTAAAATATCTTTTCAATAAGAAAGAAGTTAAACCTAGACTCATTCGATGGGTATTACTTCTGCAAGAATTTGATATAGAGGTGAGAGATAAAAAAGGAGCAGAAAATGTGGTCTTAGACTACTTATCTAAACTTGAGGGAGGGGAATGCGAGCAAAGTAATGACATTAATGAAAATTTCCCTAACGAAACTCTAATGCAACTTGAGAGCTTGACTACACCATGGTTTACAGATATCGCCAATTATGTTGCCAGTGGTAAACTTCCATCGAATATCTCTTACCAACAAAAGATGAAGTTATTGCATGATTGTAACCGACATATATGGGATGACATGTGCAGAGGTTTAATATGACGTTGTATTCCAACTAAAGAAATGTTAGACATCCTAAAGCAATGTCATGAAGGTCAGTATTCTGGGCATTATAGAGCCGACAAAACGGAAACCCAGATACTTGAGAGTAGCTTTTATTGTCCACAGTTATTTAAAGATGCGTATACCTAGGTGGCACAATGTGATCAATGCCAAATAATAAGTAACATTTCCAAGAAGGATGAAATGCCTTTATTCAATATTCAAGAAGTCTTTTATATGTAGGGCATCGACTTTATGGATCCATTCTCATCTTAAATGGGGAACATGTATATTCTATTGGGAGTTGATTATGTTTCACGTTGGGCCGAAGCGGTAGCATCTCCAACCAATGATGGGAAGGTAGTGTAGAAATTTATTAAGCAGTTGTTTAACAGGTTTGGAGTACCACGTATAATAATAAGTGATGGAGGCGCACATTTTTTCAATAGATCTTTCGATGCCCTCCTAAAACAATATGGCAAGCACCACCGAGTTGCTACACCTCACCATCCACATATTAATGGCCAAGTGGAAGTTTTTAACCAAGAACTGAAATGAATTCTGGAGAAGACAGTGAACAACTACTGAAAGGATTGGGTAGTAAAGCTAGATGATGTCTTATGGGCCTATAGGATAGCTTTTAAAACACCCATCGGAACAACTCCGTATAGGCTAGTTTATGGGAAAGCATGTCACTTGCCGGTCGAATTAGAACACTGGGCATACTGGGCGATTAAAGTGCTAAATTTTGATTGGAAACAAGCTGGCGAAAAGAGACTTCTACAACTAGATGAACTTGAAGCGTTTCGTTTTAATGCTTATGAAAATGCCAAACTTTATAAGGAAAAAGAGAAGAAATGGCACGATGCTCAACTCAAGCAAAAGGAATTCAAAGTAGGAGACAATGTTCTACTATACAATTCAAGATTGAGGCTATTTCTAGGGAAGTTGAAATCGAGATGGAGTGGACCATTTATAGTTATTCAAGTCTTTGATCATGGAATCTCAAATTGGAAAATGCTAACAATGACATTTTTAAGGTCAGTGGGCATCAGTGCAAGAATTATTTTGGTGGGGCAATTCCCAAAGATAAGGAAGTAATTTCCTTGTCTCCAAATAATTAACGACACTTCCTGAACGAATGGTCAAGCTAAGGACCATAAACTACCAGATTTAGAAATTGTTTGAAAATGTAGATGTAGTTAGATTTATTTTCAATAACTTGTTAGCGACTCATGTGAGGACACCATCACCACCTCCATCTCCTTAGGAATTATACGTAACCCAATTTTTCTTTTCCAAATTAGCCTTCAATTCTATTTCGTTTTTATGTTTATTTTTATTTTTTTATGTCACTTTTATTTTTGTATTGTCCATACTTATCTTATGTGATGTGTGCCTCCTTCTCACATTGAGGACAATGTGTTGTTCAAGTGTGGAGAGGGATTCTGTGTTTTTTTCTTTTGAATATGATTTTGCAAACTATATGATAGTTATTAGGTTGCATTGTGTGAATTGTTTGAATGTGTCAATGGCTTAGATGAGTGAAATTTGTTTAATTTT